>MU228163.1:1496779-1510792 GCA_018584345.1 Thuja plicata | reverse complement strand
TTTACAAATAACCCTGTTAGGGGTGGTGGACTCACTGTCCAAAAGCTCACTGCTTGATGGTGAAGGCTACAACCTTCTGTATAATAGATATGCACTATATCTGATGATGAACTGTAGAGTAGACCTATTGTCTTGATCAGTTTCAGTGTATTACAATCTTTCACTTCTTCTTCACATAGATTCTTGATGAATGAACCAACTCTGATAATCTGCTTTGTACATCTTTCTTCTCTTTTCGTATCATTCACACTTAGCGTGTCACCTTTGACTTGCTATAAGTATCTTTCTCAAAGTATGAGATCATGGGAGCTGTAAGACAACTCTTCATAACATCCTTGTTAGCTCTACTAAGCATGCAAGCATTATTACAACTGCGCACGTATAAACTGAATAGACGCGATGCTTCACTAAGTCGGCCTCACCAATTTGAATCTAACTTTACAATCTTCCTGAAACACATTTGGTGCCTTTAGATGAATATCATCAACTCATAACTAAACATGAATATACACACGCATATACAGAAGATAGGTGCATCTCAAGAAACACGTTATATACGTCGGCCCTAAACAGTTACACTTCCAGAACTGTAACTGCCAATAACAGAATTACATAACTTTACTGAAACATCATATCTGGATCTGCTTGTATGAACATAACATAATAAACATGTCAACAACATGTATCTATCCACGCAAGTCTTCATATCATCATTTTGATAAGTACATGCAGAATTACTACTGTGTATTATATGTTGTCATCAATGACAAACATACAATCAATCAACTGCACAGAATCAAATCTCCAACATCTTCTAGCTAATAGAGCTTCAAATTTTCTTTCATTTGCTTCATCTATAGCATACAGTTCTTCTAACTCACTCTTGCAACTATATAATATTTCACTAGCACCACTTGCATAACCATCACTAGGTCTAGACTACCTAGAACTTCCAATGATCAAAGATGATTTAAATGTAGACTCAATCCTAGTAGTAGTAGGTAAACTATTATCAAAATCATTAAGCTCAAAAGCAATCAACTTACCAATAGTAGCATCCAGTGAAACAGTCATTTGAGGAATAGATCTTAGTTCTTGTATTGAAGACACTCAGATGGCATACATAGGTAAAAATATCCTCAATAATTTTCTTGTCACATCCTTTTCAGTTATTTGACCTCTAGTACTTCTAATAGCATTCACAATTTCCTTTAGTCTAGTGTTGTATAGTGTAACATTCTCACCTAATTTCATTCTCAAAGAATCAAATTTCCCTCTTAAGCTTTCAAATTTTGCCTTCATAACATGTCGATCTCCACCATGTATCAATTCAATCCTGTCCCACGTCTACTTTTTTTTTATCACATCCTATGATGTCGTTGAACTGCATATCGGTGAGTGTAGATGATATCTCAATCATTTCTTGTGCGTGGTCTTCTTTTTCTCTTATCTGCTCAATTGTCAAGGGACCAGTTGCTGGTGGTGTATACTCATTGTCAACATAATATACTGCATAATCTCCAATCCAAGATAGGTGGAACCTCATTCAGTTTTTTCATGTAGAGAATTTATCCTTATTCAAATTAGGTGCCTCCCTCTTATACATCTTTGGATCTTTAACTCAAGTCTTTTAAACTTATCTCTTAGAGTGCTTAGCTCTAATACCAATCGTTGGATTACTAAGAGGGAGGGTGAATCAGAAAACTTATGATACTTTAAACTTAAAAACTTAACTCTTATTCAACTTGGTAGAATAAAGAACAACAACTGAATAACTAAATATCTCCAATAACTTAAACAGAAACTTGCATAAATAGTAAATAACATGCACATGAATCATTCAACACATTTGATATCATATTTAATGAGGAAACCCAATTTGGTGAAAAAAATTTGTGGAAATTGTCATCCACAAACGAAAAATACTCTTCTGAAGTACATACTCAGTTAAAAGCTTATCATGTTAAAGATTACAATACGCATTTGTTAAATATGATCTTGTTAGGGGATTTACCTCGAACCTTTTAAGATCTTCACCATATTAGGAGTGTCCTAGTTAAAGGGCTTTGAACACTCTTTTAGATTGTTACCTTTCTCAATAATTTTACAATAAGACTGTTAAGTCCACTCGGTTAAGAGATTTTGTTGTTACAAATGCAAATAAGCAATAGTATGTAAAATGATCTGTAAAACTACAGTTATACCTCTTGCTTGATCAGATCCCTTTATGCACTCTCTAACTACTGGAATCAACACTTCATTAATCTCTTCTCTAGACTTAGATTTATCGCTTCTTTTCTCTTCACTGCAACACTTAGTAGCACTTCAACACTTCAATTTTCTATCCATTTGCTCTTTGAAATCATCCTTTAAATAGACTCTATTATTGCCTCTTAATCTTCTTGACTAGGCTTTCCTTCAATCATGCTCAGTCATTAGATTATCTTTTTGAACTAATTCAATGAAATTGAAATTCGGTTAGCCCCTTCGGTATCACCTCGAAACTTGCACTTTTCTTGGAAATAAAACCTTCACTTTTTCTAGTTAATCTATACCATAGATTTCTTCCTTGAATTTTCCCGTGCATAGATCTTGTAACCAACTTCTTTTTCATTCATAAAATCCTCCATATCGTTGTAGCATTGCATTAAATGCATTCTTATCCATGTTTCTATTATTTTTTATGCTCATCAATTAACTCTCGGTTCAGTGACTAGCATGCACTACTCGGTGCTTCAATGTCTTGGTGTCCTGGCCGATCACAAACATAACCCTTTACCAACAGACTCTCTCTTCTTGGTAACTTAGCTCTTTATTCTTACCAACTTGCTAAAACTACTTTACCAACTTGATAAAGTAGAAACCAATTATCTCAAGATGATCTTATCATTGTCTGATCTTTATCTATTTCCCAATTAAATCAACTTTGAAAGATATGGCAATTCAATATGAACCAGAAATCAATTGCTTAACATCAATGACAAAATAAAAATTGATCTAATTCTTTTTACAATTATGTATATCTCTGATCTCGGTCTTCATCATCATCTCCATCCGTTGAATAACATTTCTTTCCTTTTAATTGGTATATATGTGCTAATTTTTGCATTCATGCCACTCTATTACTTGAGGCGGACATGCAATATCGACCTATATTCGCATCGCCACTAAACAATTAGTTTGAAAGAAATGAATGAAGAGTGGACAGGTAAACATGGCGGATGTTGAGATGAGTTGTCTTGTTTCCAGACTTTCCAAATGAGTCGTCTTTACCATCCATCATGCTGTAGAGAAGGAATTTACCCCCCTCTCTCTCTCTCTCTCGAAATTCAATGGCTTTCCTACTCTTGCAAATTTTAATAACACCTTATCTATTTTGTAAATCTCTTCGTTCGATTCATCAAATGGAGTTTGTATAATCATATTTTTTTTTGGCAAATGATTACAGTATTGACATTGTTCATAATCTCAAGAGTCCGTAGAAGCACAAAGGAAACATGCATTTTTCTTTCGAATGGTTGCAATAACATTTTTTTTGAAAGCCTCAAAAAACTAATTATTCAGTATTTTGACATTTCTTAGTTTAAGAACCAAACGGGACAACATTGCCTAGGCCATGCGATGGTGCCACAGTTAGCAATGCTGATTTAATCTGTTGGGAGTATAAACATTTGAATATTGAAGTACCGAAAAATTTGTAGATATCAATCATATTAATACTTATTTTCTATTTTTGTGGTATAAGCTCGCACAACTATGTTTGAGGATGTGTACTTGAGGAGTCAAGTTTGGTGGAATTAGCAAGTAATTTGACCTGAGGCCTACCATTAGCTTTTTCTTGAAATTTTTTAAACCTTTTACAAATTTAGGAAAGATTGCGTTCGTTGATTTATGCATTACCACTGTGACCAATGTTAGGCTCAACATTTGTTTGGGACCTCTAAGAGATCAATTTCATATTTCTCATCATTTAGAAGTACTTTATGAATTCAATTATATGGGAATTAGAATTAGGAACCTCATTTGGGAAATTGTGATAAATGTTATTTTGAATTCAAAACTTTTGAAGGGAAGTTTCATAACACCATTGTATAACTGGAGCCTTGCATTGTTGTTCTCATCAAGTTCCACAACTTTCGTTTCCTAGTTAGATTATTTAAAGACTACAAATTGTATGTTTTGAAGAAGCTCTTAATTGCTTTCAAAATGGGATTTTGTAAAAAAGTGTTCAAAATTTTCCCTAGAATAGCTCAATTAATGCTAGAAAGTTGAGTTTCAAAATGCAACAAAAAAGAGAAGGATCAACCTAATGCTACAAAATATTTATGTTTTCAATACACTAAACTGTTAATTTCAACCCTAACAAATTGTTTCAATCCTAACAATATTTTGTAAAATAAAAAAATTTAGAAATTAAGAAAAAATATAAATACCAATCATTAAATTTTAATAGATTTTAAAAAATTATCTTTATATGTCAAACTTATTTCGACTTCACATACTCTACACATTGTTTTTCATAATTTCGTTAGATCGTAAAGATGCAATGACATTATAAGCATATTTTTCTTATTTTAAAATTATAATAATTGATTCACTAACTACAATTTTTACAATTCTAACATCTACTTTTTTTGGATTCTCACACACACATATATAATGGTAATGTAATAATATAACAATTTAAAAAATATTAAAAATATATATTAGTTATCTTGAGATTTTGTTTCATCTACAAGGATTACAAGATATTATGTCAAGCCATCAAAATAATAGTTCTATTGCTTTTCTAAAGACTAATGACAATGAAACGAGTATGTATAATTATATTTAATATTATAACTATAGTCAATTTTTAACTAAAAGACAAGTACTGCCACTACGTGGCACTTGTTTTTATGATGTTTGTGTACCAAACATAAACTTTTTGACTTGATTGTAGGTAAACCACATCATTCTTGTCTATTAACTTGTGTTTTCACAAATTGTGCATGCACACAGACACACATTTTGACTTGATCATGTGATAAATTTATATTTGACAATTTAATCAAAAAATGATTTTAAAATGGATACAAATTTAATATTCATTTTTAATAATAAATATGAAAAATAATATTTAAGTATTATGTCATTTAAAAAATTAATTGAATAAAAAGAGTATATAATATAAAACTAATATATATATATATATATAATATTTCATAAAAAATAAATTTCAAGAAATATTGTGACAAGAGTAAGGGTAATAGTTTATTATCATCGATAACTCTAATAAAATCTTAATTTTCTTGGACATAACAAAAAATATAATTTTATATGAATAGATTTTTGTCGGGATCTAAAATCTATTTGTGTTTGAAATCCATTTGTAGAGTGTTGTTAAAAAATAGAACATAGACAAACAAAAGCCAACCACCTCAAGTCAAAAGAAACAAATAGGTTTTAAAAAGGCACCAAAATCCTTTACAAGCAACTAAAAAACAAACCAAAGGAAAGAAACAAATGAATTTTGAAGGGAACTCAAAGCCTTTTACAAAGAACCGAAAGATAAACAAGACAAAAGAAAAGAAAATAACTATTTGTTAGCTTTGGATCAAAATTCAAGTTAGACTTAAACGAGAAAAAAAAATAACTTCCAAAATTGTGGCACAAAAGTGAGTGATTGTAAATAAATGAGTGATGTGTCAATTTTCTAGAAATAATCATATGGTATTTGAATGTAAACCCTTCATGGATTGTTCTAAGATTTTGATTGCACCAACGTATCAAATCATATTACATGATGCATCAACTATATGAGAGAGGTTTTAGGAGAAAGTGGAGGTTTTTTGTCTACTCATTTTAATATATTTGAAAACATTTATAATTGATTCCTATAACTTTTCTTTTCTCCAAATTCAGGAAGCTCCATAAATTAGGCGAGCATCAACCTTCTTACCTATTATCAATAATTTTTTATAATGTGTTTACCAAACACAAAATTGTTGGCTTTATTGCATACAAACCACACACACATGTGATTATTTGATATTTGACAATTTAATACAAAATTGATTTTTTTAAAAAGGATGAAAATTTAATATTTATTTTTAATGATAAATACAAAAATATTATTGAACTATGATGGCATCTAAAAAATTATTTGAATAAAAAGAGTATATATTATAAAAATAAAAATAAATATAAAAATATAATGTTCTACATATAAGATTAGTCACTAACAGGTATGTGCAGAATCACGAGGGGCCAAAAAGTGGTAATGGGAAAAAATGTACCAAAATCCACTTTGACTTTTTCTATGGGTCAGACAATATTTGAATTTGGTTTGGTAATACCAAACCAAATTGGATATCTGTTTTGAAAAAAATTAAATTTTTTTTTTTAATAAAATGTGCTTAACTTTTGCATTTCTTATCAATTTTTTGATTTTTTACAGGCATTGCAAAGGTGATTCAGAGACTTACAATATGGCTAAGGTAATTTTATAAGATTATAGACCAAATTTTAATTGAATTTAGTTTCTAAGCTACTATCTCTTTTTGGAAAAAATTATTCTATATGGTGAAAATTTCAAATTTCAATGCAGCACTACAAAAAATTTAGGAAAAAGATAAGAAGTAGGTGAATGTCAGACCACCTTAAACACAATCAAATAATAATAATTTTTAATAAGATTCTAAATATAAGTAGTAGACTCATGTCCAGATGTGACACATATTTTCTATAATTTTTTTAAGTGAATAAGTAATTATGATTTTTCTGCTACAACTTTTCTAGCATAAAAAAACTCCCGTGTCTGACCACCTTAACTTAGTCTAAACTTCATAAAATTGAATATTTTATCTTGTACTAGGTGAAGCATAGAATGTGACGCATGGTTCAGATTTCTAAAATGTTATACTGTTTGAAATATATAGTTGTTTTTCAATCAATCTATCAATTAGGTCTTCAGAGGTAACTCAATTAGAAAATAAATAATAATTACTTATTGAACTCCAAATCTAAAAGAAATTATATTGATGGAAAGCTGAGAATATCCTTAAGAAACCCTTTTTTTCATCAAATTTGGGTAAAAAAAAGTCGTCAGCTACATGGTCGAAGTCTCAAGATCTGAGGAACTAGGGAAAACATGTTTTTGGGCTTGACCATGTAGGTTTGGCATCCCAAAGCCAAAACGAAAAGAAAAACCTGAATTAAATGTTGATTGTGTCAAAGTAACGTGTATCTAATAGCTTTTGGGTATCCAATACCTATCAGATACATGATACATAGAACGGGAATACATAATAAATTTTGTATGTTATATGATATATTATATGTGATTATATAATATTCAATACATATTATATAAACCTAATAATATTATATATTAAATTATATAAATTTTAATATTTAAACTTCTCTCCTAAGATGTATTCTTACTGGGTCCTTAGGGGTCATAAGTGGTCCTAGGATACATTAATTAACCCCTTATAACCCCTTAGGACTCGTAAGATGTATTCTTATAAGCCCTAAGGGGTTGTAAAGGGTTTTAGGACTACTTAAGACCTCTTATGAACCTTTAGGATCCCTAAGATATATTCTTAGGGGTCACAAGGGTTCATAAGGGGTCTTAGGACACATAAATGACCTTATGAACCCTTAGGACTCCTAAGATGTATTCTTAGGGATCTTAAGGGGTTATAAGGGGTCGTTGGACCCCTTAAGATCCCTTATGACCCCTTAAGACCCCTAAGATGTATTCTTAGGTGTCTTAAGAGGTTATAAGGGGTCATAAGACCCCTTAAGACCCCTTATGACCCCTTAGGATCCATAAGATGCATTCTTAGGGGTCCTAAGGAATCGTAAGGGGTCCTAGGACTCATTAATATATCATAGGACCCCTTCAGACTGACAAGATGTATTCTTAGTTAACATAAGCAGTCATAAGGGCTCCTAGCGGTCATAAAGGGTCATAAGACCCCTTAGTACCCCTAAGATGTATTCTTATGGGTCTTAAGGGGTCATAAGGGGTTGTAGGATCCCTTAAGAGCCCGTATGACCCCTTAGGATCCCTAAGATGTATTCTTAGGGGTTCTAATGGGTCATAAGGGGTCCTAGGACACATTAATGTGTCATAAGGGGCCCTAGTACACATTAATGTGTCATAGGACCCTTATGAACCTTTTGGACCCCTAAGATGTATTCATAGGGGTCTTAAGGGGTCATAAGGGGTTGTAGGACCCCTTATGACCCCTTAGGATCCCTAAGATGTATTCTTAAGGGTTCTAAGGGGCACAAGGCATCATAAGGGGTCCCATGACACATTAATGTCTCATAGGACCCCTTAGGACCCGTAAGATGTATTCTCATGGATCCTAAGGGTTCGTAAGGGGGTCTTAGGGGATGCAATAATGATTTATTCATCCTAAACAAATGCTCGGTCTAGCTTTGAATATCCCTAATGGTCTGCGAACCTGCCTATGCAATATCATCTGGATGTTGCACTCGAGGAAGGATTGTAATGTTAGGAAGGGGGACAAAAGGGCCTAATTTTTATCGACACGCCCCTTGTCTATCTTGAGAAGCGCCTCTACCTATACCCATGTTTGATCTCATACTCCAATTATTAACTTTCTTACCAAGCACAAATTCAACATATAGTTTTTTAATAAAATAAAAAGGGACCTCTTGATATTTCTATGAAGTGGTATATAAAAAACCATCCACCAACGATCCTAGAAGCTCTCCCGCATAGCATCATTCATGCACCATTTGATGGACAATTTAGGCTTTTTGGGATCACATGTTAGTCTAGTTTTTAGATTTACAAATAGGGAAGTTATTGTCTCTTTTGAGATATCAAGGTCCTTCACCCCATCATATTCAAGTCCATCATCAAAATAGGAATACATGGCCTCTCTCCAATGAAGTGCAACATTCTGGTGTACTTTAAGTGTCTCCATATTTTCAACTGTGGAGTTCAATGTGCTCAACATGGGGTGTAATGTAGGGATATTACCATAGAGATTTTGAATGCCCCAAAAATTATTTAAATTATCGCCTATGATGTCCTCTATAGGCCAATGGTTCACAACTAGAGGGTCTTTAGGCTAATTGTCTCGAGGGGGCATATTTTCAGCCTTATTATTTGGTAGTGGAGGGTTTTGAGGCTCATTGTTTTGTGGGGGAGGGTGTTGAGGCTCATTTTTTTGCGACAGGGGGGTTTTTAGGTTGATTTTCATCTGCCATGCCTGATTAAATTATAAATGTATATAATTAAAATTAATTTGAAACAAGAAAAACAATTTTAATTTAAAAAACTTACATTTAACCAAAAAACTTACATTTAACCAAAAAACTACAAATTCAACTAAAAAACTTATAAAAAGGATTAAAAAAAACCAAAAAACCACTTACCTTTGATAATTTTGCAAAGAACAATTAGTGGGAGGTATCTGATGCATGATATGGAGGACCTCCAAAAATGACAATGACAACTGTAAATGGCAGTTGTGATTTACTGTTTGGGATAAATAGTCAGAGGTATCGGGTATCTGATAGCTATTGGGCATATGACATGTAGACGTGGGAACCAAACAATATATATCAAGTTCTAGATAAATTTTATAATATAATATCATAATATTATATTATAATATGTATTAAATAATATATTATAATATATTATATTATATTATATTATTAAATTATAATATAATATTAAAATATAATGATGAATGAATTTTAAACAATATAATATTATAATATTTTATTATTATAGTATAATATTTTATATAATATTTGTTAGAAATAGGATCACTGAGAGGGGGGGGTGGGTGAATCAGTGATCTATCAATTAATACTTTTTCTTATTATTTGAATCTTTACTTAAATGCTTATGTACTAAACTTGAATATCAATGCAAGTAAGATAAATATACACAACACATAACACCATATATGATTACGGGGAAACCCAATGTAGGTGAAAACCCCGGTGGGAATTAGTACCCACAAATACTTTGCACTAGTGTCTTATGATCCTTGTTAGAAGATCCTTAACCCTGTTAGGAGTTGTCTTTACAATACATGAAGTACAGTGACCTTGTTAAGGGTCAGACCCTATTAGGAGTCTTTTAAAATAACCTTGTTAGGGGTGGTGGACTCACTGTCCAAGAGCACACTGCTCAAGTGGTGAAGGCTTCAACCTGGATCTTTGATACACACTGTATCTGCAAGGTGAACTGCTGCTATGACACTGCTTTTCTAATCAGTTCCTTTTGTGCACTGATGCTTTAACCTCTTGTAAAGAACTAAGACAATCTTATCTTCAATCTAAAACCTTCTACTTCAATATCTATATTATCAACATATGATAGATATATCTTTGCTTCTTTTACACTCTGCTCTGCTTTTCTTATCTCTGGCTTCCGCAAATTTTCCCATCACAAATGACCTTCTATAAGTACTTCCTCAAAGGACATGAACATGTCGGCTTTAGGAAACCTTTTACCATGTATCTTGATCACTTACATAACCATGCAACCCTTCATTAATTTGGCTTAACATTAATTATAATTGCTTTACTCAAACCGAACAGACATGTCTTTTCACATAGTCCGCTCCACCAAATTAGCTCTAACTAATTATCCCGGATGAATCAAGTCATGCACTTTTAACCATATATTTTTAGTTCAATAAAAATAACTAATCCAAAGGAAAAAGACCTGATGATAAGTGAAACTTCTGCACAAAAACAATCTCTGTCGGCTCTTTCCATGATCTCTGTCTTGTTCTGGCATTCACTGGCTGTATCTCTTCAACTTATTGTATCTTCTTCATACTTGCAAATCTGATCATCCTCTCTTAGAATTAGAATTTAAACATAATCATAAGCTTATCTTGAAAGGCACATATAATTTGGATAAAAAATTAACACACGCTAATCAAAACTATAACAGTCTGTTCCTAGCTCTATCCTATTTTCTGTACTTAGCCAATTTTTGATATTCTGGTAATGTGTGCTGACTCCAAAACTTCATATTAATTTTTTGCCATAATTAAAACACTAAATAGAGTCATATACTTTAGTATAGTCAAATTTCCAACAATCCCCCCCTTTGTCATTAATGACAACAAAGGAATATGGTGAAGTTACTATCTGTACTTTTATATAAAAACTCTATATCTTATATCTCCCTTTCATCATATACTAGACTCCATATTCTTCATACTCTACTCCCCCTTTGACATTAATGACAAAGGTGCTAAAAAACACTTCTATTTACTTACTCGCCATACACATCTAGATATGCAATCTGCAACTTCTAGATCTGTTTCTCCCAAAATGCAATCAGTGAATTAACAATCTGTAGATGGGTGCATAATGCATATTGTAGCTTCTCCATCTTCTCCAAGTCTGTACTAGGACCTTGATCATATGATAGACACCATATTCTATAAATCACTTTACTCACCCTTTGATATTATCTTCTCTACCTTCTCAATCTTATCAATCTGCCCCTGATATACACATATTGATTTTGATGGAGGGATCTTCCACATATTTCCTTATCTTCTCTATCATAGCCTCTACCTCCTGGATCTTCTTTGTAATGATGGGCACTTAACTTGCCTGATTCATACAGTAAGAAATAATCTTTCTACCTTTTTCTGCAAACTCTTTCAAGGATGCTTGACGAACTTTGAGTGAACTAAGATCAAGTGTAAAGTTGCTAGCCAATTCACTGAGCCTCTTCTTCATATACTTCTCTTCTGCAATAACTGATTTATTTTTCATGACTCCTTTATATTATATACTCCCACTTACTTATTTACTCCCCATGAGTCTAATTCTATTATGGGTGTCAAGCTTTACAACAATGATGACGAATTGTCCATCACTTCAGTCTTCTCTTTTTCTGCTTCCTTTTTTGTGATATCTTAAATCAATATATCTTCTTGCTGATATAAAGACTCTCAGCTTCTTGAGTACTCACAAATGTTTCTTCAAAATTGTCTAGATTAATATCCATTACTTCCATTGATACTTCAACATTATCAATCATGAATGTATCCTCCATGTCCTTGGCCATGGGCACAGAATCCTGTGGATCTGTCATAATACTTTTATTTTCTTTTTCACATGATATTTCAAATTGTATCTTCAATCAATTATGCTCTTACGTGAACTCTCTTTTGTTGTATTCACACTTAGATGATCAATAATAAGTATGTGCTTCCAAGGATAACATCAGGTTGGCTCCAAAACAAATATCTCCAATGGCTATACTGATATAGAACACTGATCAACAAGATTTTAACCAATTCCACTTCATGAAATTTATGCGCTGAAGCATACTGATAAATCACTTCCAAGATGTTTCAAAGAGTTTCTTGATATCAATATCTACTGAAGAATGTAATTGTGACACTTTTCTTCTCGACTGCAAGTGCTCCTTTTATTATCCAACCACTTACTCAATTGTTAAGTAATTTTTCAACTAATTTTTGAAACGACATGTCCATGCTTGGGCTTCGTTTCAAACTCAAATAACTTTTCTTAACAAATAACGATTATCAATCTCCTTTCTTCACTGTTGACAACAATTTAAATGCATTAACAATACAACTGCTAGGGCTCCCATGATCTCCAATCACTTATTTTGACCACAAGTGAGGACTTGGTGATTTGAAAGTAGATTTCCCGCATTAATACTTTCCGTGTAGACACAGGAGGCAACTGTAACTTCCGTTCTTGATCCTGATAACAAATTAGATCGTGTTCTCTTGCATACTACATCATAATTTCACCAAATAATTGTAATCCAAGGTGCATACTCAAATGGTGAGTATACCAGCCACGCAAGGGTTCAGAGCTAGAATAGCTCCCCCTAAGACCATGAGGGTCAACTAATCAGAAGTAGAAGGTGTGTCCACTGAGGATACATCTGCTACCTTGTTATCTTCATTATCCTTCTTTACTTCAACCCAGATCTTGCTTGCATCTTCTGTAGCTTTCACAAATTTTATTTCTCCTTCCTTATCCCATAATGAATCTTCTGACATTTTAGGGCTTTCCTGTCTTTGTGCTCTAGATCTACAATGCTTAGAGATGTGTCCAGCTTTTCCACATGAGTGACAAATGATAGGAGGTCTGATGTTATTATTTATCATGATGCATTGCTTGGCTGTGTTTCCATTGTAATTACATATCTAACATGTAATGTTCTGAGGGCTTCTAACATTTTACTAAGGATAACTTATTTGTCTTTGCTGATTCTGATTTCTTTGATTATTTTGATTCTTGTTCTTCTGACTTTTTTTACAATTCATAGCTCTATGACCAAATTTATTGCATGAATAACAGTAACCATTGAAGGGTCTTACCTCTTTACAATTCCTTGCAATATGTCCATGCTTGTTACAGGCATAACAAGTTCTATCAACTAGCTTGCATTCATCCTTAGGTGGTTCAATATTGTCTTCAGTCTAATTTCCAATCTCCTTAGTATCTGTGATGTCCTTTGGTTCTTTCATTCTTGCTTGTATGTCATCAATCTAATTTTGTGCCTCCTTTAACCTTTTGAGCATACAACTGAGATTTTATCAGATCCTGGCTTGTGTGTAACTTGTCAATATGATTCTTTGCTGTAATCAATTCAGATTCCATCTTATCTTTGTTGTTTCTTAGGTCCAAGATTTCCATGTTTGCTTTTTTCAGTTCTTCATCTAATTGCTTGTTCACTTTGACTTGATCATCATAGGCGTCTTGATTGTTACATAGCTTTTCATCTAATTCTTCAATCTGATCCTTCAGAGACAAATTTTCTTCATTCAACTTTTTGACTACTTCCCCCAAATCATTTGAAGAACAATTCCTTAATTATTTTTTTAGTTTCCTGATAAGTATTTGCATGCCTTCAACTTTTAGTTTTAGATCTTCATTTTCTTTTTCATATGTGTCAAGTTCTTCAAGGGCTGCTTCAAGATTCTTTTTTAGGTGTTTCATTTCTTCCTTCTCCATGAT
>MU228163.1:1473981-1490364 GCA_018584345.1 Thuja plicata | reverse complement strand
AAATTAAATAAGGCTCAAACCTTAGGAAATATTGAATTGATTATGATTTGATCAAGGAAATTGATATAATTGATATCGTTGATATTTGAAAATATTGATTTAGGGATTTGATAAATTGAGAAATGGGGCCCAAAGTCTAGGCGACCATTTTAGGGTGCATACAAATATCACGAGACTTGATATTCTTGGTCAAATCATATCTATGATATCATATTGAGGTGATATCTAAAACATTTTTTGAGTTATGGTGAATATCATGAGACTTGATATTCTTGGTCAGACCATATCTCTGATATAATATTGAGGTGATATCTAAAATATTTTTTGAGTTATGGTGAATGTCACGAGACTTGATATTCTTGGTCAGACCATATCTCTGATATCATATTGAGGTGATATCTAAAATATTTTTTGGGTTATGGTGAATATCATGAGACTTGATATTCTTGGTTAGACCATATCTCTTGATATCACCATGAGGTGATATCTTCTCTCTTAAAAGTAATGGGTCTTTTGTGAATTGCATTTTGATGGATTTTATCTTCTCTAGCTAAGAGGGAGTGTTGATGTTTTGAATCTTTTGTCAGATAAATCCCATGAGATTATTGAATATATATATATATAATCAAAAACACTGTTAGGAGAAATTAATATAATAATGATTCAAATATATTAAATGTTTATATATATACATATATATTAATGTAGTTACATAATCAATTGTCATTATATTAATCACATAATAATGAATAGACATTTCCCACATGAAGGGACATGTCTCTCCTTGTCTCGTTCTCAATATAAATGAAAGAGAGATTGTTGCATTTGAAACACATAAAATATAGAGTGTTATTACATTTGTAGCTATCCTAAAACTCAACAATTTTTTCCCTTTAACAAGGATTTCCAAAGGAAAAATCTTGTGTCTTGAGTTTACTTTGTGTGAATGGTTTATTTACTTAGCTTCTATGTGATATTTTATTTTTCATGTTGGTTGTTGTCGAAGTTATTAAATAAGTGTTTTAGTTTTGTTTGTGCACTGATTCACCCCCCTCCCCTCTCATTTCTTTTGAAGATTAATAATTAGTAGTACAGCCTAGTCCCTTGAAGAATCCTAACAGCTTGGGTAGGATCCTTAAGGTGAATATGGAGGGTTTGTTGAAGCACAAGAGGCAACTCAAGGAATCTAAAATGGTCATTGAGGAATTGAAGAATCAATTGAATAAATCAAGAGCTAAAGGAAAATATCTTGTTGAATAATTAAGTGAGAGTCAAAACTACATTGAGCAATTGTCTGAAAAAAGTGGAGCCAATGAATCTAAAGCAGCCCTAAAAGCCATGGATTTGGATATTGAACAACTAAAAAAAAAAGACGAGAAAACCCTTAAGAGAGATATATAAGCCTAATCAATCAGAATGACTGAAGAATTGGAAGCAAGGAGATCTATTGAGGATGCAAGGAAAATTGTAGAAGATTCCCTAAAAGCCAAGGATGAAGCACTAAAAGCTGTGGGGGAAGATCTCTTCAAATTTTAACAAGAGGTTGGTACATTACATGCACATTTACATGAGACAAATGAACATCTACAAGAAACTATTGAAGAGAATCAAGAAGCCCTAAGGAAGAATAAAATTCTGAAGAAAGATAATGAGTAAATGAAAGAAGAATTGAAGACTGCCAATGATCTGTTGAACAAGTTCAATGAGAGCAGTGCAAAACTTGATGAACAACTAAGGAATCAAAGAAGTAGCAAAGAGACCATAGGTCTTGGATATACCTGTCATTCTAATTTTGAAGTTGGTGAATCTTTTGGAACAAAGGAAATCAAGAAAGAAGGAAAGTCTCCATCGAAGGTGACACAAATAAATTATGGTAAGAAAGCCTACAAACTTTTATGTTCCAATTATCGTAAAGTGGGTCATACTGCAAATGTATGTAGAAGTAGGTCTACAAATAGAACTAGCACTTTTGATGGATATTGCTACAATTGAAATAAGTATGGACATACTACTTATGATTGTAGATCTAGATCCAGTAGTAGATCTTGTATCTTTGATGTTTACTGTTACAACTGCAACAAGTATGGTCACAAAGATGATGAGTGCATGTCAAGAGTGAAAAATCAAAGGTCACTAGTGAAGCAGGAAAGACCTTACCAAAGAGAAAGAAAATCAATTGTAACATGCTCAATTTGTAGTAACTATGGACACATGGCTCTGAATTATAGAATTAAGTATGCAAGAGATAATTTTGGACTTTAGAAATCAACTGGTATGTCATGTTTTCATTGTCACAAGATCAAACATCTAGCAAGGAATTACATGTTAAGGAAAAGAAGATTTTAAATGTAGAAGAGGTCAGGAGTTAGATGAACAATATTTGGAAGAAGAAGGAAGACAGTAAGCCATCAAAGGAATCCACATCTTCATCGGGTGTGGAGAATTCATCATCAAACTAAGATTTCATGTGGCTTAGGAGGATCAAGTATTGTTGAATCCATCTTTCGCACCCCCTGAAGGTGTGTGGTAAGGTCTATCATCATTTTAAGATGCAATAAGGAATTTTGGAGTGTACTATGGAGTTTTGATGAATTACATGATATTTTGATCATCGATAATGAGTTTTTGGATCAATCAGTGAAAATTTAAATTCTATCGGTAAGTGCATTTAATGTATGTGTGTGAAGGTAGATAAAAAGGCTATTTTGGATTTCATTTTCAACTTGAACATTGTGAAATTTTTTGCGCAGTGAAAGAAGCATTTTTCCATCCATTTGCAGAGATTTAAGCAATAAGGAGAGATTGATTATGTTGATCTGGAAGAGAAAATATATCAGGTGTTATGTTGTTCTTCAGAAATAATCCTATTTGTGAACTATTTGAGGTATTTATATGATATTTTCTCTTGTGGTTGGAAATTTGAGATGGCTAATCCTAAGTTGATTGATATTACTGAGAGGACATGAACAGACTTTAAGAAACATCTATACAAATTGATGGAAAATGACCCAGTGGGTTCCCTAAGTAGTAGGACCTATGGTGTTTTACATGTAGAAGATATTAGAGCTTTTATTCATTGCAAATTGGAATACCTAGGATCATGGAGAATAGAAGAACAATACAAAAAGCTATGTGATGGAAACTCAGTGTTGAAGGATGAACATAAAGGGACCACTGATAAAGGTTTTCATTACATAGATAATTATTCAGATGAATTTGAAGATGATCATATCAAATTTATCCTGACCAAAATCATGAGTAGGATCATGTGTCTATAGTGACCACATAAGATCACTAAGGAAGCAATCCATGTGGTAACCAGTCTATGTGCAACCAGTGGTGTGCTTATTCTTTGCACAAGTCCTAAGGAAGAAGTGATAACACTGACAAAGTCTAAGTGAGATGGTCATGTGATGACAGTGAATGATATTTCAAATGAAGAGATAAAATATGAATCTATGGTTATCAATTATAAGATGTATCAGTCCAGTAGGATGAATAGAATACTCAGTGGTGCTATTCATATAGCACATATAATGATTAAGGAGAATGAATAATTTGATTTGGCAAAAGCCATGAGATAATAGCAAATAGTTAATCTAGAGAAGTTTAAAAAGGACAAGAGACAAAAGTTTAAACATGGTCAGGTAATCATGTGTTAGTTTTTCTATTTTCAAAACATGTTCCCTAATATCGGTAACATCACATGGTCAAAGGGTACTCCAACTTATATTCAAATCAACAATTGTATCAGACTCTTGGGAAATGATTTCATTAATATTTTCATAAAAAGATGCATGAGAAGGAAATGATACCATCCACAATTGTGGAAAAGTATAAGGATAGTATTTCCTTCATGGTTTATACAGATACTTGTTTGATGCAAGAATTTGAGCCAAGGACCTGATGGGTCATACCTATGGGTTATGAATTAGAAGAAGACATTTTGACTATTTACGTAGAGAATTTATTGGATCAACTGATAGATCCCAAGAATCCTAGGTTTGGGGCATATGAAGAGAAGTCACTTAAAGTGCACAAGGACTTAATTAGAACCTGTTATTGAAAGGAAAGTGAGAAAGGAAGTTGAGAGATTCATGACTCAGAAAGCTTTCACAAAGGATAAAATTGAGAAGTTAAGAACCAAACATGTTGAAGAGAAAGCTAGTACATATGGTGAAGTAGATGTTGATGATGTTGAAGTTGCTGGTGCAACCAGTAGTGCCCCAACTGGTCGGAAAAATAGAAGTGCTACACATGTTAAGAAGGAGAAACCTTCTTCTCCTACTAAAACACAAGAGAAGAAATATGCTAATCCTAAATCCACATCATTCAAAGAGACAAAGAGCACAACAAAGGTGATAGTAAAAAGAAACAAACTAAAAGAAAAGAAGGATAAGAAAGTGTTGATGAAGAAAGTTAAGAAATAGAATTGGAGAAAGAGAAGAAGGAACTCAAGGCTAGAGGCAAGAGATTCAAGGTTGTAGGTTCTCCCACTACCAAAACTATTGAGTCTAAATCTGGTAAAGTAGTATTTGTAGACTCAAATATTCAAAATGTTAGCAAATATGGTATACTTGTTGAAGTGAATAAGTACTATCACTTATTTGATGAAGGAGATAAAAATAAAATTTAGGATGATGTAGTTGCAAATATAAATAGGTTATATAAAGTCTTAATCAAACTAAAGGACAAATTCCCAATGTTTATGTGATGAAATTGATGCAAGATGGAAGGAAGCACTTGTCAAAGGTAATGAGTTGGTAAAATATGTTCTATTGAGTCTACTATCTGAGTCTTCTAAGGAAGAGATATATGACAAGATCAGAGAGGTAAGACCTTTATTCAGAACAAGAGAAAGAATTACAAAGCTATTGGTTGGGGAGACCCAATTGGTGAAAGATGAAATAGAGGAGATTTTGAGAAAATATTTAGTCCGAGAAAAGGATAAGAGTGAAGGAATTTGTATGAATGTTCAAGATGAACTAGTGAAATATAAAAAGAATGATCTAGTGGTTACTCAGATTGATGAGGGATTCACTAGTGATAGTGTAAAGATCATACTTGAGGAAATCAGAGATGAAAAGGATAATACAGGAGACATCCCTGCCATGGAGATACAGGATGAACAAATGGATGCACAATATCAATAGGATTCACATGAACAACAAGATGTGCATAAGGAACAATAGTAAGAAGAACCAGTAAAAATGGGTATTGGTTAGTCTATGACCAATGACAGACAAGAAAAAGTTTCTACTGATGAACAACAACAAGAGAAAGTGAAATAAAAGGAGGTAATAGATGTGGACACACAAGGGAAACATGTACATGAGGAGGAAAATACTGAAAAGGAACAGAATGAAGGCAAGATAACTCCTCCCACATAGTCCAAAATGAGCATTGATGATGATATATAGATTAAAGGGAAGATTAACTTAAGCACCATGAGACCCAAAGAGATGATAGACTTTTCTATGGCAATTAAGTGAAAGGTTAAAAACAAAAGGTTGCAGCAAGAAGCACAAGTAATTCTCCCTGCCAGAGATTTATTTTCAGAATTATTAAGTGATGTGAAGTATGATGAGTCTTCCACAATGATAGAGAAGTTAACACATTTGGTCACTGCAACCAGTGAAGAAAGGAAGAGCTTAGAGGTTGCTATAGTCTTGAGAGAAGAGAAGGTATATGAAAAGAAGAGATCGAAGAAGTTGGCATAGTTAATTATCATAGACAACAAAACACTTTCCTTGGTTGTCAATCGGTTAAAGGGTGTATTGAATGATGGTGGTAATATTCTTGAATATATCTCTGAATTTTCTCAATTTTGGTAAGATTTAGAAAGGGCAAAATGTGAATCTCAGCAGAAGGGTATGTGCAAGATCATGAGGGGCCAAAAAGTGGCGATGTGAAAAAAATCCACTTTTCACTCGTCCAAAAGCGCATGAAAATATGTGTTGACTTTTTAGTAGTCCTGGGTGTCAGTACACCTGGGAAAACCTGACACCAAAGCACAAGCCTAATCGGGTACCTAAAACCTGTGGCATAAGTCAAAACCCGCGAGCCATTTTCCTCATTTCTCTCATTGTTAAGGATTGGAAAATGGCTCTATATATCCTATACTCAATTTTTTTGGGTACCTGATTTCCCCAACATCAAATTTGACTCTGCAGTATATACGGTAAGTAAATTCTTTGCATATTTTGATTATTTTATTTCATTTTGATATTAAATGTAGTTTTATGGGGTTAAATAGGGTTTTGTATTATTTTTTTAATAATATATGAAATCAAATTTATATTTATATTTATTTTTTATTTAATCAGGCATGGCTGACAATAATGAATAAAATAACCCTCCTGCACCAAATAACGATCCCCAAAACAATCCCCCAATTCAAAACCCTCGATCTTTAGAGGATTTGATACAAGATAATTTGAACACTATACAGGTGTTCCAAAACACATATAAGAATATACCTACATCAGGTCCCATGCTTGCCACCCTAAATACTATTGTTGAAAACATTGACACACTTACGTGGCAACATAATGCTTCTCTTCATTAGCATGATGATATGCATGCCCAATTTGATGACGGGCTTGACCATGATGGGGTCGCGGCCCTTAATATAATTAAAGAAGATATATCCTCCCTTTTTGTGAATCCTAAAAATGGATTAAAAGTTGACCCCAAAAATCCTAAATTATCAATTAAATGGTGCACAAATGATGCAATGTGTACATAAATTTGGGATCGCTGGTGGATGGTTTTTGATAAACCACCCCATAGAAATTTGGAGCTCCCTTTCTATTTTATAAAAAAATTGTATGCTAAGTTTGTGCTTGGTCACAATGTCAATTATTAGAGCATGAGGCCCAACATGGGCGTAGGCGAAGGAGCTCCTCAGACTAGGCCATTTGCCCAGCGCAAAAAGGCCACTACCTTTGTCGCACCCCCTCCTCTAGTGCAACATCCCAATATCATTACAGAGGCTACCTCATAGAGTATTAGGGACATTCACATGCTGAGTGATCATTTGATCACACAAATGAAGTCATTGTTGCCTTTTAGTGTGGATGATGTTGGCACATCGACATCTGGCTACAGTACACATGTATGCATGTCCCATACTTGCATTATGTGCAAGAATTTGTGCCTCGGACCACTTATTGATGTTGATACATATAAATATGTTATTGATGAGGAGGATATAGGAAACACAGCTACAAAGGCTGCAACACCTCATGGAGCATCTACATCTCATGAGAGTGCTGAGGAGGGGTACGCGGAGCCATGGAGTCATGTTGATATAGTAAGAGTAAAAATTATAAATAAATTTGTCAAATGACTTATTTAATTTTAAAATAATTTATTTATTTAGATTATTTTTAATGACTGCATGCACTTATGTATATATATTTGTCCATTTATGTTCAATCGATGACAAAGGAGGAGTTGAGATAGGTGGATGACTCCACACTTTTGGTCATTTCATATGGCCTTGACACCTATATGGTATATTATAAATTATGTACCCATTAGTTTATTTTATATCATTTGGTGTACATGCTTAAATCTCCATCAATTAGAGCAATCAAATTCATACATTTACTAATATATTGTCATCTTATTGTACTCTTCCAGGTATCGACTAATGTCAGTGAGGGGCACGAGGGGGTTCCTTCCTCATGTGTCGACTATGGAAAGGTAATTAATTGTTTAAGATTAACTATGCATGCATATGTATTTTACTTGTGTGTAGTAATAAATATTTTACATGCACTTTATTGTATAGGGTGTGGCTCTTGACAATGGCCCGACACACGTTTGGGAGCCTGGGCTGACAGACATCTCAATTCGGAGTGATAGCCCGATTGTACGTATATTTGTACATATTGTTATTTGTATTTTGTAACTAGGGTTGTTATGATGAAGTACATTTATAAATAATTGACTATCTTTTTGACTCTCATAGGTTACTCCTAGTGTGAGGGAGGCCCCACAAGAATCATTCCTATCTTTGCTGACCCAACCCACTATTCCAAAGGAGGGATAAGTGGACGTAAGTTTTAATTTTAGTTCAATCAATTTGTAATTTTATTATGCTATCATCCTATTTTGTAAATTTGTTGCTCTATGTTGCACCTTGGGCCACTGCACCACTCTACTAATCTCATTATTGCAAATATATATTTATAGGTTGGAGTTGGTATTGGTGGCATTGTCCGTTCGCTACTAAAGACTTATGTTAGGACACCTAATCGTGGTAGGCGACCGAGAGGCCAGGTACAGATGTTTGTATTAAGTTATAATTTATAATTAAATTTGTGTTTGAATTATGAATTAAATATATGTACAAATCATATAAACTAAGCAATCTAACTTGTGATTGAACTCATTCTTGATGCAAGATCAATCAGAGCCAAATAGTTCTTCAAATAGGCTACATTTTGATGATCCCCCTACGACATAGGATGTAGTTTTAGTTGTGTTCATTTAGAGATGCCACTTGGCACATTTTTTAGATGGCATATATGCCACATTGTACACCTTGAAACATTGATTTTGTAGACATTTTGAAATGGCATGTGCCATATTTGTATATGGAGATACTTTTGATACTTTTGATACTTTCTATATATAGAACATTTTCATTTTTACGTTATATTTATTTCATCTTTTATATACACATTTATTATTCATGTATATGGAATTGAATGGTGAAGTTATATCTTGACTATGATTATGATTGTTATATCTTGAAGTTATATTTTGAAGTTATATTTGATTATCATTATGATTTAAATTATATCTTGTTGAAGTTATATGTCAATTTATTTGAATTTGTTATAATAGATGCAATAAATTACCGAGATCACTCAAATTCTTCTTTTTTTGTAACAATACCCAAATCCTTCCTTCAATAATACATCAACTTATAGACTATTTTTGGTTGTTTTCTCTAAAAATTTTAGCAGTGACTGTTTTTGGTTGTTTTCTCCAAAAAATTCCAAAAGACTTCCAAAACTAATAAGTGTTTTAGATACCCTTTATCAAGTTATAAAACATATGTCAAACTCAACTGACATTGTTTTGTAACATCATGCTCAAAATTTGTTGTCCTTAGTCACATACCTTGGGGACACTTGGGTCGAGTGTGGTCGGGAGCATTCCAGTAACTCCGTGGGTAGAATGGGTTTGTCACTAGAGTTTACCTGGACAACAAAATCTGATGGAATAGATGGTTTGATGCCAGGATGGACAGTTTGAAAGATACACTACGAAGCTACTTTCAACTGACACTCACTGCGAGTTTTGGCATCGACTGAGATTGCCTTGCCAAATAGAAACGAAGTTGAATCACCCAAAATTGGGAGAGGTTGTTCTATGCCTCAGCAACACAATCCTATATCCCCTAACGGTTTGTCAATACCTCTCACAAGGTCTGAGATATGAGCCTTGGAAGATCGCTGCCCAATCATGCATAGTGCACCTTGGGGACACTTGGCTCAAGCATGGTCCCGAGAATTCTAGTGACTCTGTGGGTGGAATGGGTTTGTCACTCATGTTTACATGGCCAACTGGAGCCAATGGAATAGACAGTTCAATGTCAGGATGAGCCGTTTGAAAGATACACTACGAATCTACTTTCAACTGACCATCATTGCAAGTTATGGCATCGACTGAAATTGCCTTGCCAAATGCAAACGGAGTCAAATAATTCAAAAATAGGAGAGGTTGTTGTAGACCTCAGCAAAAAAATCTCGTAGCCCCTGACATTTTGTGGATACCTCTCACGAGGTCCAAGACATGAACCTTGGAAAATTGTTTCCCAATCGTGCTTAGTGCACCTTGGGGACACTTGGGTTGAGCATGGTCATGAGAATTCTAGTGAATCTATGGGTAGAATGGGGTTGTCACTAATGTTTACACATCCAACCAGAGTTGATGGAGTGGACAATTCAATGCCAGGAAAGACCGTTTGAAAGATACACTATGAAGCTACTTTCAACTGACCCTTATTGCAAGTTTTGGCATCGATTGAGATTGCCTTTCCAAACGCAAATGAAGTTGAATCACCCAAAACTAAGAGATTTTGTTGTAGACCTTAGAAACATGATCTCATATCCCCTTATGGTTTTTTGATACCTCTCACGAGGTCCGAGATACGAGCCTTGGAAAATTTCTTCCCAATCATGCTTAGTACACCATGGGGACACTTGGGTCGAGCGTGGTCCTGAGCGTTCCAGTGAATCCATGGGTGGAATGGGGTTGTAAATAGTGTTTACCCAACCAACCAAAGCTGGTGGAGTAGAAGGTTTGATGCCAGGATGGACCATTTGAAAGATACACTATGAAGCTACTTTCAACTGACGCTCATTGCAAGTTTTGGCATCGACTGCGTTTGCCTTTCCAAATACAAATGAAGTCAAATCGCCTGAAACCAAGAGAGGTTTTTTTAGACCTCATCAACACAATCATGTATCCCCTATTGGTTTGTCGATACCATTCACGAGGTCTGAGATATGAGCCTTGTAAAATCCCTGCCTAATCGTGCTTAGTGCACCATGGGGACACTTGGGTCGAGCGTGGTCGCAAGAATTCCAGTAACTTCATGGGTGGAATGGGGTTGTCACTAGTATTTACCAAGCCAACCTAACCCAATGGAGAAGATGCTTTGATGCCAGGATAGACTGTTTGAAAGATACACTACGAAGCTACTTTCAACTGACCCTCACTGCAAGTTTTGGCATCGACTGAGATTGCCTTACCAAACGCAAATGAAGTTGAATCACCAAAAATTGGGAGAGGTTGTTGTAGACCTCATCAACAAAATCTTGTATCCCCTGATAGTTAGTTGATACCTCTCATGAGGTTTGAGATACAAGCCTTGGAAAATTTCTTCCCAATCGTGCTTAGTGCACCTTGGGGACACTTGGGTCGAGCATGGTCATGAGTGTTCCAGTGACTCCGTGGGTGGAATGGGATTGTCACTAGAGCTTACCTAGCCAATCAGAGTTGATGGAGTAGACACTTCAATGTCAGGATGGATGGTTTGAAATATACACTACGGAGCTACTTTCAACTGACCCTCACTACAAGTTTTGGCATTGATTGAGATTGCCTTTCCAAATGAAAACAAAGTTGAATCGCCCAAAATAGAGAGAGTTTTTTGTAGACCTTGGCAACACAATCCTTTAGCCCGTAATGGTTTTTCGATACCTCTCACGAGGTTTGAGATATGAGCTTTGGAAGATCGCTTCCCAATCGTGCTTAGTGCACCTTAGGGACACTTGGGTCTAGCGTGGTCGTGAGCATTCCAATGTCTCCGTGGGTGGAATGGGTTTGTCATTGCTATTTACCTGCCCAATTAGAGCTGATGGAATAGACAGTTTGATGCTAGGATGAACTATTTGAAAGATACACTACTTACTTTCAACTAACCCTCACTGTAAGTTATGACATCGACTGAGATTGCCTTGCCAAACACAAACGAAGTCGAATCGCCCAAAACTAAGAGAGCTTTTTTTAGACCTCAGCAACACAATCTCGTAGCCCCTAACATTTTATCAATACCTCTCATGAGGTTCGAGATACGAGCCTTGGAAAATTGCTGCCCAATCATGCTTAGTGCACCTTGGGGACACTTGGGTCAAGTGTGATCATAAGAGTTCCAATGACTCTGTGGGTGGAATGGGGTTGTCACTAGTGTTTACCCAACCAACCAAAGCTAATGGAGTAGATTCTTTGATGCCAAGATGGATGGTTTGAAATATACACTACAGAGCTACTTTCAACTGACCCTCATTGCAAGTTATGATGCAGAGGCTTGGAGAACTCCACAAATTGGACAACAAGACTCCACACCTTTGTAAAATAATCCTAAGGTATCACCGTATACCTAAGGGATTTCTCTTGCTTGAAGAGGTCAAATGACTTTGAAATGACGCAAGACTAACCACAAGACTTCCTAGGGTCCTAACAAACTCCAAAGAACTTGTCTTGACAGGTTACAAGTGCATGATATGTGAATTTCAAAGACCAGTTAGCACCTATTGATGAAAATAATATCCTTAAAGCATTAGAAACAACAATCAAACTTGTAATAATTCAAACCATGCAAATGACATAAGTAAATAATAAAAAATTATGAGTTTTCCTTGCCTATTTCTAAGAAAATCTATACTTAGATCCCTTGTTGGCACTATTGGCCACCCATACATCATTGTTACAAATTTCCATTATAGGCTTCAAAAGATCTCAATTAACCATTAAGGATTCTTTTTTCCTTCTATTTCTGATTGGATCCATGGTGATCCTAGGTGTCTTCATGGGTGCTCCTGCACAAGTTACAATCCACATACAAAACCAGGTTTATTGATTCAAAATAGAATCTAAGAAAGGTGAATTTAATGTATTGAATTTAAGCTTAACTTAGAAAACCTTGCACTGAGTTAACTTATTACCTAGTCAAGTTTTCCTGAAGGGTCATATATTTGCTTTAGGGTCTCCAATAGTGCTTCATGATCAACAGTACTAATAGTCCAAAGTTCTTTTATCTTTGGTTTTCCTTGATTCTTTAACAACTTGACATTTGTTGATATAACAAGGTGTGAATACATGAGAATAGTTTTGTGCTTCTCATAGTCTTCAAATGTAGGAATTCCATTCTTTCTAACCATGTGTGTTCGTAGTCATGTTCCCACAACAATAACTAAACTAGTAGGATACGTGAACCCATCACCATCTGTCATCGGTTGTACAAGCTTCCATTTACCTTGTATACAATGTGCTAACCAATAATCTGACCTCTCATCATTCCCCTGTGGTGCAACCAATGCAAACACATCTCCTGGCTGTAGAAGATCTGAAAAATGGTCATACTCAACGAAAGTGTCCATGTCATCATTTCTTATAGAGAGTGTCAAAGATAAAGGAGTTAGATACTGTGTAACCCATGTATCCACCCACTCACTTGAATCACAATGATCGCAATCATACTAAAAAAACATGGGGAAAAAACAAGCCAACTCTCGTGTCCAAATGGTCCATGTACTACTATCAGAGCTTCAGAATGAATGCATTTTTTAAGAGTCTCTCACTATTTAACAATCCAATCTATCTCCTATAGTTCCCTCCTCAACCAACCAAAAGAATATACGCACTATAGAATCAAGAGTCCCCCCTGTGACAATGCTAAAGTACACCAATCAACAATAGAACAAGCATCAAGAAGTACAACACCTAAAATCTTCAATTGCTCCTTAACTAGAGATCTCTTCACACATGCACCTGCTCCATCATGCTCCCCTTTCCCATGCCCTGAATCCAAAAGACTCCAAATATGAGGTACACCTCTCTCCACATGCATTCTACACAACCAATAAAACATTCTGGCATTCTTAAATTGACCGGTGCAATTATCTGACCAAATGAGATGCCTATCTATAGCAATATCATTTTCCTGCAAGAAGTCAAAATAGTTCTAGAAACAATGTTGGACAAACTCATGAGAGTGAAACCTATCATTTCTCATATAAAAATGTTACTCTCTGATGATATTCCGCTCATCTTTTGTGCTATTAGGGGACTATCTATATGTGATGTGTACAAAAATAGCAACCTGAATGGAATTGTAATATTGAGCTTGAGTCTCATTTTGGGGCTACAATGTATAGTTCTCTGCAAAGTCTACAACTGATATAATAGTTCCAATGGGAAAAGTGTCCTTACATGTCCTCAATTGTTGATCCAACCATTCAGACCTGTGACTATGCCTTGCACACTTGTAAAAAATATTTGTCTTGAAATCTGAAATAAAATCAGCAACATTGTATTCTTTTGCAACTAACTCACATCTAGATCCTTCACCTCCACTCTTCAATGTATATTTCACTATTTCATATACCTTTTTTTGGATGAGTGTCTTTCCAAAATCGTATTCCAAACCCTCATGAAAACATGTCCTAAACTTGGACAAGCCACCACATTATGAGCACTTGGCATTTAAGCAATCTTTTTTATAAAATAAACAGCCATCATCTCTACGACATAAAAATTGATCTAGCAAGTCTCTTGATGATTTGGGAAGACCACTTGCACCAAAATCCTCTAGCATTTCATTAGTATGAAAAGTAGAATGAATGGACCGTAATAGTTCATGATGCATTGAAAACTCAACATGATATTTGCAACAACATGTATTATGAATATTAAGGTGTACACAATAAAATGGCTTCACAGATTCAAAAGACCTTTGTGATATATTCAATGTTGGATGTGTCTCACAAATTATTTTATAAAACATTGTTTGACTTACCTCCACATAATGTTTAGGATGTGGAGTGTGGTCTTGATTGCCAACTCTCAATTTCAAGACATCCTTCACATTTGGTGACACTCTTGAGTTAGCATGTCAAAATTGTTGAATTTCATCCTTGACAACATCTATTAGCTTCTTATCAAAATGTGGAAGTCTCCCACCATAAGCGCATGTATCAATTTGAAGTGGATCATCAAGTCTTTCTCTTCTTGCAAGTTCTCTATCCAAAGTTTTATGGTTTATATTGAAGTCAACACAAGTTTGTCTCATCAAACGAGCCTTTCTCAAATGATGACATACTAAGGAGGTTGTAATAACCCTCTGAGCAACTCTCTTGTCTTTTTCTATGCTAGTCTTCCCAATGCTATTGATAGCATTGAAAGGATTCTTCACAACAATGGAATTTCTCTCCATTTTCTTGTTCACACGAATTTTCAATTTCACAAGCACAGGTCTCATCTTTTGCATCTTTAACAACTGCACAAAAATTTGACATTGCTCAACCAATGTCTTATTTCCAAAGAATTGATCATAAATTCTTGAAGCCCACAACCTAATGGTTCTATGTGATCTCTTTCATTCCCAACTATTAATAATGTTCTCCTCAATTTCAATTAACCATTTAGGTGTTTTTGAAAGCACCAAATTTGAAGATTGATTATCTTTATTGCAATAGACTTCATATCGCATATAATTTGGAGACGTGTAACGCTCATGTGGTTCTTGTGCAACATTTTCATTCCCCAAGTCTAAATTTTCAATCTCCATCTATACATTTTCATCTTCATTCCATTCATTGTCATTCCCCAAGTCTACGTTTTCATTCCCCAAGTCTACATTTTCATTCTCCATCTCTACATTTTCATCTTCACTCCTTACATTGTTATTCACAAAATTAATTTCCATATTATTTTCAAATTCAACATCCTCTTCACTTGCAACTACTACATTTACAGGGTCACCTTGATTAATTTTTAACATACCTTCTCTCTTTCTTAGATGATTTTCCCTATCCTTTTCCTTATATGCTTGAATTTCTTCATCCGTCACCTTCCTCTTTCGTTTATACTTTCGACGACTGTTGCTTCCCATTAGGAGACCAAAAGTTGACAGAAAACACCTCAAATTAACTAACTTTAAAAAAAGGGCCCCAAATCACTTTTTTTAACTGCAGAACATTTGTAACCCGTGAAAAATGTCTAAAATTTTGTGATTCTCTAGTCTATGGGGGTAGGGAATATTTTGGTAAAAGTTACACCAGTGCATAATCGGGTACCCGAAAACAAGGTGGGACCTAAATGAAATAATTGAAAGTTTACATATAAAAGGTGGCGGGAACTCTTTTCAATATTATTATATAATTATTATATTATATGATTATTTATCATGTATTATATAATATTATTATATTATATTATTATATTATATTATATTATTTATATGTATTGTATTATGAGAGAGAGAAAGAGACCCCTAAGGGGTTGTAAGACCCCTTGGGACACACTTGAGCATTCAAATGTGTTGAAAGGGGTCATGGGTCTTCCTGGGGGGTCCTAGTATACCTTATCACATATTAGGACCCCTAGGAAGACCCCATGACCCCTTTTGACATATTAAAACACTCAAGTGTGTCGTAAGGGGTCCTACAACACCTTCGGACACACTTGACTATTCAAATATGTTGAAAGGGCTCATGGGGACTTCTTAGGGGTCCTATTATGCCTTATCACATACTAGGACACCTAAGAAGACCCCATGACCCCTTTCTACACATTAAAACACTCAAGTGTGTCATAAAGGGTGGTAGGACCCCTTAGGACACACTTAAGTGTTCTAATGTGTCAAAAGAGGTCATGGGGACTTCTTAGGAGTCCTAGTACACCTTACCATGCATTAGGACCCCTAGGAAGTCCCCATGACCCCTTTCTACACATTTCAACACTCAAGTGTATCCTAAGGTGTCCTATGACCCCCTAGGACACACTTGAGTGTTCTATTGTGTCAAAAGGGGTCATGGGGACTTCCTAGGGGCCCTAGTATGCCTTATCATGCGTTAG
>MU228163.1:1435549-1456279 GCA_018584345.1 Thuja plicata | reverse complement strand
TTTTACCTATTTGGGTTTCTGGGTTACCAAGTTATTGTGTTATGTGTTATTTATTTCATTGTGTGGATGCTATCTAAGATTACATTAGATTCATATATGTATGAATGTGGATCAATTTGTTTTAAGTATTTAAATTTGAAGATCTGATTCACCCCCCCTCTCAGTATCTTGCTTTCCCATTATTGTATTTCCAATAGCTAAGGGGTCTTAAGTGTCTTAAGAGGTCCGAAGGGGTCGTAGGATGTCTTAAGTGGTTGTAAAGGGGTCTAAGATGGATTAATGGGTCTCAAGATGTCTTAAGGGGTCCTAGATGTCTTAAGAGATCCTAAGATCTCCTTGTACATGTATAAATGTGTCATAGGATACATTAATTTGTTTTGGGATACACTACTGAATTCGTAGGATATATTAATGGTTTTTAGGAGAATTAAGGGGTTTTAAGGGGTCCTGGCTATCTTAAGAAGTCCTAGGGGTCCTAAGATACACTAATGGGTCCTACGATGTCTTAAGTGGTCCTAAGGTCTCATTGTACATGTATCAATGCATTCTAGGATACATTAATGGGTTTTGAGATACATTAATGGGTCATAAGGGTCCTAGGATATATTAACGGTTTGTAGGAGTCTTAAGGGGTGATAATGGGTCTTACGTGTCTTAACAGGTCCTAAGGGGTCCTAGGATACACCAATGGGTCCTATGATGTTTTAAGTGGTCCTAAAGGGGCCTAAGATACATTAATGTATCCTAGAATTGCTTAAAGGGTCCTAGATGTCCTAAGGGATCCTTGTATGTTAATCTCTCTCTCTCTCTCTCTCTCTCTCTCTCTCTCTCTCTCTCTCTCTTAGAATAGGTCCTCTCTCTATACCAATCCTTCTTTAAAGAGAGATAAATAGAAAGATGATAAGTGTAGAAATATAAAAAGAGGTCCAATCATGGGGAGAGAAGGAGATAGAGGGAGAGATATATAAATATGGAGAGATAAAGATATGCAGGGAGAAATGTGGTCTTTGAGTGTATGAGTGGGAGAGATAAAGGGATACATATATAGAGGGATGAAGATATATATAAACAAAGGGAGAGGGGTGAATATAAGTAGAATCATAAGTTCCTCCCTCTACCTATACATATTTATTACTTCTCTCTCTCTCTCTCTAAAAGAGAGCTAGGTGTGTGTGCTTGAATGTGACCTCTAAATCATGCACAAACCTACCATAGTCTTTACTCAATTGTTCAATTTACAAAGATAAACATGAATTGTTTATCCTGCAAAATCAATTGACATGACTTGCTGCCTCCTAATTAGTTGTGGATGTTGATTTTACCCTCAGAATGAGAGCCAACAACCTGACCATTGCTAACATGGAGGATTTCTGGAATGTGAGGAAAGATGAAATTGCCATTACTCTATGAATGAAATTGCAACTAGTCTATGAAAAGAGATGCAATTAATCTAAGAAAATGAATTGCAACTAATCTAAGAATGAATTACAACTAATCTATGGAAGCAAATTGCATTTAATATATGAAAACCAAATGCTCCTAATCTAGAATTCAAATGCTTTTAATCTAGAATGGAAATTGCATTTAAACTAGAAAAGGAATTTCCATTAGTCTAGAAAGCTTCCAAGAAACAAATTGAAATGTTAGACATATAAATGAATCATAAATGAAAGCAATATATATTCAATTCCAATTGAAACTAGCCTAATTATGCAATTTTAAGCTTAAAATCATGAAAGAATTTAAATGCAAAATTGACTATAAATTTGATGCTCTCCAAAATTATCCTCTCAAATGAAGAAAATGAGGTCCAATTTATAGAAAACCATGGAAAGAGAGTGAAGAGTTTCTTGAAAAGAAATAGTTGTCTCTTCATTCTCTTTTGAGACAAAAATGCAAAGATTATTTAAATAAAAGGGTGGATTATTGCCACATGAGTGTCCTTTCACATGGAATTATGGAATTCCTTTTTAAGGATAATTCACCCAATAATTAAATAACCTTTCAATTCCTTTTATGGATATTAGCTAAAGGGGGTGGAATTGATTTAATTAAAATCACTTAAGACTTTAGGATTAAATCAATTAATCATAGGGGTTTTTAGCTAATAAACTCTGAGAATTTAGGAATTAAATATAATGTCAGATTTATGCAAATTTGGGTTTTCTACATTTGAAACTCAGTCAATTAAAGTCAATAAGGAGAAGAATTTGCCTAGTATAATAGGACTTCGAAGATGAGAAAATGCACCAAAATTGACTAGGATTATAAGGTGCCAATTTTGGGGTGTTACATTTTGCCCCTCTTTGAATTGATGTGCGAGCAGCACATTGATTCAAAGAACAATCTGAAGTGAAGATGAAGATTTCAGAAGTCTAGGTTAGGTTGCCAAGACACCGATCAGATTGAGAAGCAGCATCATCTGAGAGAAGATCAGAATCGGGGTTAGATTTCCCCAATGTCCACTGATAGCTGATGAAGATCTAGGAATATATCCAGAATCAGGGTTAGATTGCCCCAATACGAAGGCTAGCATTCTGAGATCTAGTTTAGATTGCCTAGATAACGGTCTAAAGAGTTTTTGAGAGCCATCTTCAGAATAAAGTGTAACTTTCAGGAATTAGGGTTAGATTGCCCCAATAGCCAATGAGATTTCAAAAATCATCTCTAGAACAAAGCTTGATCCTTGAGGATCTGAGTTAGATTGCTAAGATACCTAGAAAGATAGATGACAAGATGCGAGACAACAAGATGCCCCTAGAGATTCAAGATCATGGAATATCCAATTTTGACCATAAGGTATGAAAAATTGAATATGCCCCAAGTGATGAGATGCCCCTAGAAATGGGGAATTTTGATTCAGATCAGACTGATTCGAGAATGATGTGAAAAGATTCAATGATGCAATCATCTTGCCCCCTCGGGAGCGAAATTGAAAGATGACACATCATAATGATGAGAGCGAGAATTCATAGAAAAAGATAGATCAAGAGAGAGAAGAATCAATTTAGAGCGATTGAGAGGTCCTATTGATTAGGTTTGACCATAGTTGACCAAAATTGACTAGAGTTGACTTTGATGAAAAGATTGCAGAAACTGAGAAAATGATAATAAGAGATAATCCTAACAAGAAAGCAATGTAAGAAAATTGACTGCACAAGTGTTCGATCACATCAGTCCCAAAATTTTAAAAATGCAATTTGGAGCTACTTAGGAGTGTCAGATTTTGATTTCAATCATGAAAATAGATTCAGAATGGTCCATTTAGCCAAGGGTGCAACTTTCACAGAAAATAGAGTACTTTGAAAAATTAGGTCAAAGGCTATATAAGGCCCGGAGGGGTCATTTTCAAATCATTATTCACCTTTTGACTTTAGCAATGGCGAGGGCTCCAGTTGATATTGATAGCATTCCCATACATTCTCACCGATTTGAGCATTCCCAATGACACAACCAACCAACGGAGTATGACGCACCTGTAAGTAATCACAACTTGATCCTGTATTTCTAAAAAAATTTTATCAATTTTTAGCATTAGCATGTTTTTAGGGCTATTTTAAACTTGTCTCGCTCAATCTTGCATGAGGAAACAATTTCCTCATGCTGGCCTTGATTGCCTTTCGTGCGAGGAATCTAAATCCTTGTGTGGGTTAGGGGTTCTGCGTGCGGGCCCCTCCCCAGCGCTTGTACGAGGAGCACGTGTGCTCTGCGTGAGATTTCAAGAATCTCATGCGAGAACACATCCCACCTCATGCGAGCCAGAAATCTTGTGCGGGACAAGAGTTTCCTCGCGCGAGAAAAGAGTTTTCTCGCATGGGAAACTAGCCAAAAGTCAAACATTATCATTTTCTTGCGTCATAGAGTCAACCAGTTGCCATATCTTAAACTGTGTGTAGAATAGGTCCATAGCTGCATTTGTTGTCTTTTGCTATGAAAATCATCATTGTTGAGGTACTGATCCAATTTTGTCACTTGCTTTGTAGGTCGAGCTCCCAGACATCAGTTTCAGATCTCATCATCCTATCATGGGTGAGTTGTTATAGAGACTATCAGATGCTGACAGGGCCCACATTGATGGGTTAGGATTGACATATCTGCGTGATGTACCTGATATTCAGGTGAATCACAGATTACTTGGTGCCCTGGTTGAGCATTTCCATTTGGAGATGAACACTTTTCACTTGCCACAGGGAGAGATGACGGTGACTTCGGAGGATGTATACCAGATTTTGAGAGCGTCATTCCATGGAGCTCATGTAGAGTATTATACATAGCCTAGAGATGGTACACAGGCTTTGAGAGCCACCTTTCAGGATGATTTGGTGATGGGCCGGGCCATCTCATGGGAGGAGTTGATACGGACTTATGGCAGAGATTATCCCTTGGCAGTTGTTCTTGCATTATTTCTGAGTTGTCATCTGGTTACTGATCGTGGTCAGCACGGTTTAGAGCGTGGCTGGGGCATTATGCTCCAGAAGATGGTGGCTGTTCCTATAGTCACTTTTGGATGGGGCGAGTGCATGCTCGCATAGATGTACCATGAGATGCACGAGATCGTGTATTGGGGTGCCCGTACTATGGCTGCAGGAGTCATCATTTTGCAGATCTGGGCCTGGGAGTACCTTCCCACATGTAGGCTGATATTCCATGATACATGACAGCCATTAGAGCCATACATTTACAGATATGCCAGTTCAATGACCCAGCTCATGCTGGGTAAGACTGAGTAGTGGAGGGCGCAAATTGATGATATGGCTGCAGTCATATGGCGACCTTAGGCAGCCACTGAGGTATGGGATGATGCTCATCATGAGCTATCATACATGTTCTATTCATGTCCTCTGATAGGACGTACCATTACTATCATTGAGTGCTTCTTGCTTACGCATGTATTGCGCCAGTTTGGGAGGCCGCAGGACGTGTCTCTAGAGTATTGTATGTGTGCCCGATTCATTGATGAGACAAAGAAGGGGTGGCAGAGATTGCTTGATAGGGGGTGCAACATGATAGATGCTTGAGTACCACCAGCTAGGTGGGATTATATGGCTGCGGTGACGAATGCAGATATGACACCTGCATAGAGAGACTATTTGTTAGCACATCCTTTTTCAAGATTCACAGCTCCAGTGGGTTAGATACCTCAGGTGGTGCAACCACCACCACAGTAGTAGGTTCCTCCACCAGGATAGTAGCCATAGGATTAGTAGCCATAGCAGCCACCTCTATAGCAGTAGGAGAGAGTTGTACGGCCCAAGACAGTTTAGACAGATATTCCTGTGAGACCCATGGGATCAGATGTAGGTGTTGGGCCTAGTGGCAGCTAGGACAGAGCTGCTGAGCAGGGAGATGATACAATGATGGCTAATGCTATTCCAATTGATCCTCCAGCTAGAGGACAGGTAGCACAGTTATAGGAGGCTCTCTAGAGGGTGCAAGAGAGAGCCCGACAGACACAGAGGGAGTGTGATGACCTCCATACACAGGTGATCATCAGGGATACACAGATATCCAAGCGAGACCAGGAGATCCGGGAGTTACAAGAGGCACTGGCTAGATCACAGCTAGAGACTAGATATGAGGCTGCTCAGGCTTCTTACTACTATGTTGTGTATATTATTCCAGTACCTAAGGCAGCAGATCAGATTCTACCTTTCACAGAGTATGCTGGTGCATGGGTCGTTCCACCAGGACCACCTCTAGTGGGACCTCCTCCTCCTCAGCAGCAGGGTATACCACCCCCTCCACCTCCTCCAGGTGGTTAGATTGTGATGTATATTGTACCACCATTTTGACATATTGTGCTCGAGTAGCACCCTTGTACATTCAGACCGATCGATATATATATATATGAGCTCAATTTTTGGCATCATTGTACATGTGTATATATTGCTTTAAATGTGTATGTTTTATGAGATGATTTCCTATATGATTAGATGTATGGATTAGAAATGTATGCAAATGTTTATGCACGTGTTTTATTGACGTATGAAAATGCTATGGTAGATGTTAAATAAATAAATGCTATGCATGATTTGATTTATGCTTATAATGGATGCACATGTTTATGGATATATAAATGCAAATGAAATGTATGGAAATGCACTTTTTGGAAATGAATGTAATGAAATGAATGCAATGGTACTAATCATCTCATGTAGGATATTTGTAATATACAGCAGGTACTAACCAAAAGAACGCGCACAAAGATCGAGAGCGGGGACTGGACACTCGTGCAGTCGAGAAGAAACCATGATGAAAGATGAGGACCTTTGAAGAATGAGAAGATAAATGAAGAGAGCACTAAAACTACCATGATGCAAGCCTAAAATGTGAATGCAATCCTACAATGCAAATGCAATCCTAGGACTTTGGTTGTTGGACTCATCATATTTATCATCATCAAGTACTTTTGGATCATCGGAGTCAATACAATCCTTACTGGTGCTGTTGCAACCATAAGAATATGAATATGAATTTCATCAGATAAAATGTAGGAAATGAACATAAGCACCGAGGCACAAAAGCCAAGGTGACCTGAACATTGTTTCCAGCTTGATATAGTAACTTCACAAGTAAACAAACAAAGCAATAACAGTCAAGGAGATAATTCTGACCTCCCCTTGGCGTAAAAATAAACAAGATCGAGGGATGTGAGGCTTTTCCACCTTAATGCAGAAGCTCTTATCACATACACCCTATTTATTTGACATTGTTGGATCATCAAAACCACACCAACAAGAAGTAGACAAAGAAAATATCAATGAAATTCATGAGAACAGACAGCATACCAAAAAATAGTCAATCATATCTCAGCATGTTCAAGGCTTACGAATGTGTCTATGTTTAGGGCATTGAAAAACACCATTGTGCATGTGAGTGTAATGTGTTTGATTGCTATCGAGAGATGTTTACATCATGAGATATTCGATATGTGTTTAAAAACATAGATGTGTCCAAAGAGAGTGTTGAAAAACACTGTTTGATTAAGGTGTTGAAAAAACACTAGTTTGTGTCAATAGAAAGTTGTCTTTTAACAAGATTACTAACTCAAGTGAAAATCGAAGAGTGATAGAAATGGGGAACCATGCCCCCAAGTGATGAATGGATCGAAGCTGAACAAATAGGTAGTGAAACAATGGGAGAAATCTCAGCAATGTAGCAGCAGTAGGCAGACTCAGTGAGAACCACTGGTGACTGTCGCAAGAAATTCTCAAGCATAACAATTGATAACAAGATTGAAGCATCAGTAGGCAGATGCAGTGAGAACCACTGGTGACTGATGCGAAGGAGAGTCTCAAGAAGAGAAGAAATTCCACGGAGCATCGACAGGTAAACGCACTGAGAACCACTGGTGGCCGATGCGAAAAGATAAGACAATGTCCCCTAGACCAGGAACATGCCCCCGAGTATGACTAGTTTCAATCCATGTGAGGTCGAGAAAAATCTCAAAGATGATGGAAAGCAAAGGCATGAGCACACTAAAGCGGGAAAGCGAACTAAAGCGAGAAAGGAAACTAAAGCAGGAAAGCGAAAGAGAAACTGCGAGAAAGCCAAGAAATGTTGCAACAAATAAAGCATTGTAGAACAAGAGGCGCATGTTTACCAGGTTTTCACCATCTTGGCAGAAATTCTATATTTTCTACCATGATGCCTATTTACCAGGTTTTCATCAATGGCACATTTTTCTCTTTTTCTCTTTTTTTTTATTTTCAATTTTTCAATTTTTTTGTTCTTTTTCTTTTTTTCATTTTTTTTGTATTTTTTCATTTTTTCATTTTTTTTTGGTATTATCAAGACGCCTGTTTTCCAGGTTTTCACTAGGATAATAGATACATCAAAGTGCCTGTTTGCCAGGTTTTCACTAAGACGATCATTTTTTAAGGACATTTTTTTAATTTTTAGGATTTTCTCATAAATAAAGTATGTACATGAGCATGTAGAAGATATCTCAACTGTAGAATTTCTTTAGGTGAAGAGTGTTGATAGGCTCTTTGAGTGGTTCACCTTCTGTAGTGGAGAGCTGGTAAGCACCCGACCCAAATACTACAGTAATAATATAAGGACCAAGCCAATTTGGCTCAAACTTCCCTTTCTGAGTCTGCTGTTGCTGATTTTTAGGATTCTCTCTCAGGATGAGATCACCCGTTTGGAAGTCTCTTGGTCTAACCTTCTTGTTATAGCTCTTAGATATCCTCTTTTGATATGCTCTGAGATGATCGAATGCCACCTTTTGACATCCATCCAGTAACTCAAGCTCTTGAAGCTGAGATATTCTAATGTCATCATCTATAATGAAGCCTTTCAAAGAGACTTGCAAGGTAGGAATCTCAACCTCAATAGGCAGTACAACATCTACACCATAGACTAAAGCAAAGGACGTGACCCCTGTTGGTGTTCTTATACTGGTGCGATAGGCCCATAAAGCTGGATTAATCTGGAGGTGTCAATCCTGTCTAGACTTGTGTACCGTACGGTGCAGGATCTTGAGAATTGTTTTATTGGAAGCTTCGGCTTGTCCATTTCCTTGAGGATAGTAAATAGATGACCAGTGTTGAATAATCTTGAACATAGTGCACAAATTTTTCAGATCTTTATTCTTGAATTATCCTCCATTGTAAGTGATAATAGAGGAAGGTACACCATATCTACAAATAATGTAGTTTAGGATGAACATAGCTACAGATTTTCCATCAGCTACACTGAGAGATACTGCCTCAACCCATTTAGTAAAATAATCTATAGTAGTGATGATGTACTTGTGTCCTCATGAAGGAGAGGGATATATCTAACCCACTAAGTCGAAATCCCACTGTTGAAATGGCCAAAAGGTGATAAAGGGAATGAGCTCCTTAGCTAGAGCATGAATCAAGTTACCATGGAGTTGACATTTCTTGCAAGACTTGGCAAACTGTGTAGCTTCCTTCTCCATATCAGGCCAATAATAACTAGCTCTAATAAGCTTACAAGCCAGTGTCAGACCATTTGAGTGAGAACCACAAATACCTTCATGTACCTCTTCTAATGCCCTTGTAGACTCATTAGGTTCTAGACACCTAAGGAGGGTACTGTTTAGACCCCGTCTATACAAGTTTTTTGCTACGATGATGTACCGTGAAGCACTACAGATTAGATGGAATTTTTCATTTCTAGTATATGTGTCAGGAATAGTTTGGTTATGAAGATAGGAGTATATGTGGTGGTAGCGAGATGAATCATGTCCAATTATTGAAAAGACCATCTGGGAGTCAGGAGAGTCATAGGTAGGGTAGCATAATGTCTCCACTAGGAACTCATGTTTGAAATCATTCTCTAGAATTTGTAACATAGAGGCCAGATTAGCCATAGCATCAACCACTTTATTATCCACCCAGGGAACTTGCTAAAAAGTGACATGTGCAAAGTAATTCTTAAGGCTGTCAACCATCTTTTTATAGGGTACCAACTTTTCATCTTTGGTTTGATAAGTGTTGTTAACTTGCTTGATAACCAGTTGTGAGTCTCCAAAGACTTTTAGTTCATCCACTCGCCATTCAATAGCGATCTTGAGCCCATTGATAGAAGATTCATACTCGATAGTATTATTGGTACAAGGAAACATCATTTTGTATGCCTTTGGTAAGGAGTACCGCTGAGGTGTGATAAACAAAATTCTAGCTCCTGATCCCTATTGGGTGAATGAACCATCAAAGAACATTGTCCATGTCTGATGCGTGAGAAGAATAATGGACTCATCTGGGAATTCCATCTTTAATGGTTGATGATCTGTAAGAGGTGCTTCAACCAGTTGATCTGCAATCGCATGTCCTTTGATAGCTTTTCTCACAACATATACAATATCGAACTCACTAAGGAGCATGACCCATTTAGCTAGTCTACCTGTGAGAGTAGCTTTGCTGAGTAAGTATTTCAATGGATCAATCTTTGTGATTATCCTTGTAGTGTGAGCTAACATACAGTGTCGTAGCTTCTGAGAAGCAAACACTACTGCTAAGAAAGCCTTCTCAATTACTGAATAATTCATTTCGTAAGAGACCAATGTTCTGCTGATGTAGTAAATGGCTCTTTCTTTATGATTTGGATCTTCTTGGGCCAAGAGAGCACCCAAGGATGTTTCTGTTGCTGAGATATATAAGATCAAAGGCTTCCCCTGAATGGGAGGCATCAATATGGGTGGATTGGCTAAATATTGTTTAATCTGTTGAAATCCTTGTTCACACTCTTTGTTCCAGTCATAAGTCACACCTTTATGCAGAGTTTTGGTGAAAGGTTGTGACTTGTCAGCTAATTGTGAGATGAACCATCTAATAGATTAGAGCCGACCTTGGAGACCTCTAATTTGTTTGATGTTACGGGGTGGTGGCATTTCCATTATAGCTTGTACCTTTGCCGAATCCACCTCAATTCCTTCCGCAGAGATGATATAGCCAAGTAAATTTCCTAAAGTAACCCCAAATGCACATTTCTTAGGGTTTAGACATAGCCTGAATTTATCCATACGATCTAGTATAGGACCTAGATTAGTGAGATGTGTCTTTATATCCATACTTTTGGCAAGTGTGTCATCCACGTAGTCCTCCATTGTCCTATGCATCATGTCATGAAATATTGTAGTAACAGCTCTTTGATAAGTAGCCCCAGCATTCTTTAAACCAAAGGGCATAACATTCCAATAGAATGTACCCCATGCACAAGTAAAAGAAGTTTTCTCTTGTTCCTCTGGCGCAATTTTGATCTGATTGTAGCCAGAGAAGCCATCCATTAGTGAATACATCTCATATCCCACTGTCATATCCATGATCATGTCAATGTTAGGAAGTGGAAAGTCATCTTTAGGACATGCCAAATTTAAATCTCTAAAGTTTGTGCAGACCCTAATAGATTTTTCATGTTTAGTCACTGGGACTATATTAGAAATCCACTCTGCATAATCAGTCACTCGGATGAATCTAGCTTTCAGAAGTTTTTCCAATTTTTCCTTGATCAATAAAGCTACATGCAGATGCATCTTTCTAAGTTTTTGCTTGATAGGTTTCACACCTGGAGCTATTGATAAGTGATGCATAATGAGATCAGGATCCACACTCGACATGTCAAAATATGTCCATCCAAAATTTATCTTTTTCTCTTGGAAAAATTCTATAAATTCCTTAAGTTCCTCTGTAGATAATGACTTGGCCACGTGAATGATATGTGGATGCTCTTATGTTCCCAGATTTATTGGCTGAGTTGGTTCAATTAACACTGATGAGCGTTCCTAGAAGTGACTCGGAAGCGCATCAAGTGCCTCATCCTTAGGCACCTTAGAGAGGTTTTCACCTTTGGATACGTCTTTTCTTTTTACTTTTTCTGGCTCTGATACTGCCACAATGTGGTTTTCACCATCAGAGTGCTTATTTTTCTTCTTTTAATTTTTTGACTAAGGTACTTGATGTCAGCCTCGGTCATATTGACACTTTCTCCACTAGTGGAGGACATTACGGGCTCAATAGCTTGAAGGTAGAAGGCTAAAGTGTAATCATTCTGGAATGTAAGGAATTCACTGGATGAAGAAGGGGAATTCCAGTCTATTAATTTAGGATGTTGGAGGGAAAGAGATGTGATAGGTTCAAGTGCGTTCATAGTATGGTCATCGAAAGCATTAACAAGAAAGCTGAGAGCTAAACTGATCTCATCCAAAGGTGTGTTTGAATCCTTTTGATCCCTAACGACCAAAGTAGAAGACATGTTAACACCTATAGACTCAGACTCATTAGGCTTTTCACTAGACCTCTCACTTACGTCGAGAAGTCTTTCATAAGATACTACTGATAAACTATCAAACTCATACTCATGAGAGTCTGTATCCAAACTCTGACTTGGGTGCTTGCACCATGAAGGTTTTTGAGTTCTTGCAATACTAGCTTGTTCTTGTGTCAACCGTTCTTGAAATTGTAGTGGTATGTACTGTTCTCCTTTCAAGTTAGGATCTTCTAAGTCTTTCCATTGCTCAAAAGTTAGTGTCTCAAATGGAGTGGTTTGATCAGAATCACTGTCAGTTTCAGCTATACAGGTATGTGGCACAAATTTATCTGGCTCAGAAAAAAATGCTGCCAGGTCTGGAGGGATGGGATAAGGAAAGCAATTCTCATCCGAGCTATCTTGTATAGTGTCAACTGTAGTTGTGTCTTTAGGTTCTGGTGTAGGTTCTACCTTTGGCACAAATTTATTGATCCCTAGATGAAACGAGACCTTTTTGAAACCTAAACCAGTGGTGTCTTTTGTCTTTTGACCTATAGCTTGGATAGGTTCCACTAACCCATTGTCATTCACACCTATCGGGCCACTTCCTTTGTACCCAAAACATTTCATAATCTTAAGACCATCACTGTTAGGATTTAATTCACGAGTTGGGGCAGTTTGTTTAGCTATGTTCTTTCCTTTACAAATCCAAGCCTTGATAGCTCTTTCTTCGTCTTCATCTTCCAATGGTGTATTAGACCGTACAAATGTACCTTCATAGACTATCTCAGGAGTAGTGAAATATTTGTTGTTCTCAGAAGGTCTCCCATAAGATCGAGGAGATAGGGGTAGAGCTGCTAATGACAACACAGGTTCCATTTGATATCCCCCCATGCCTATGTCTGTGATTTTCAATGTCTGTTCCATGTCTTTGAGCTTTGCATTGTAGAGTTTTGTGTATTCTCTATTAGTTGTAACAAGACTATCAGCTGATTGAGTGGGAGCATTACAAGAAGAACCCATGCTAGTGGGAATGGTCACCTCTGTGCCTTGAAAATAAAACTTGATACATTGATGGTCTGTAGAAGGAACCGCTTGCATCTCGTGGATCCACGGTCTTCCTAGAAAAATATTATACGTAAGAGGAAGGTCTAGCACCTGACATATGACGTCTCTTTCAACTAGGCCAACCCAAATGGGTAGCACAACTAGACCTTTAGATGTTTTCTCTTCCTCATCATAAGATTTTATGGTAATTCTCTTGTGGGAATCTATGCGATCCTCGCCATAAACTAGTTGAGCAAGAAAATGAGCGGAGCAAATATTAAGACCAACACCATTATCAATGAGCATGTGGTAGACTAGCTGTTTGACGATCATGACTTCTATGTGCAGGGGAGCATTGTGCGGGTGACTAATTGAGTGATCATCTTCTTCAGAGAAGGATAAATAATGCGGCGAGGTCAAATGACCCACCATGGATCGAAACTGATCCAGATTGATATCTTTGGGGACATTAGCTTCAGTGAGAGCTTTTTCCAGAATCTACCTATGAGTAGGTGAGATTTTCAATAACTCAAAAATAGTTATCTGAGCATTGGTCCTTTGAAGCTGGTCAAGAATGCTATAACCAACAGTAGGAGGTGTAGGGACCGCCTTCGTGGTCTTGTTGGTAGAACCAACAAAAGTCTTATCCGCAGTTTGTTTTGGCACAGATGTAGCAGCAGGAGGGTTAGGGCCCTTGATAGAGATTCTAGCGTTAGATCTAGTAACAATGTTCGCACAATCTCAAGATGTTTCAGATTCAGATAATTGAGACCCAGGGCCTCTTAAGACAAACAGGGTCCTGGGTTTAGAAACATTCCCACTTCCCTTTCTAGTAAACATATTGCAATATTCCACTTCCACTGGTTCAATCATGTTGATCACATTATCATAAGTGGTATTTGCATAATTAACTTTGGCATTATTATTCTGAGCATTGGAGGATTCACCTTTCTCATGATGAGGAAAGGGATCTTTGAATGCTTGATGATCTAAATTCTTTTTATGGTTCTCCACAACGATAACCTGGTTATCGATCAAATCTTGAACTTTATGTCATAATTGGAGATAGGTAGCAGTCTTGTGACCTTTGTTTTGATGGTAATCACAGTAAGCATTCTCATTCCACCAATGAGGTCTTGGTTGTGGATCGTATAGACGTTTCTCCAAAGGAGCAAGAATCTGATTTTGCACCAAAGTTTTGAAAACCACATCAAGTGGTTCTCCCAGAGAGGTAAATTCACGCTTGGGTCATGCTGCCCAAGGTTTGCTGCCAGAAAATTTAGAAGGCTGTTGAGTATTGGTTGCAACCTTTTTGACAGCTTTGGTCGCTTGTATACCCGAGGTGAGATTAAAGATGGATTTCAAAGAAGTTGAATTCACGTTATTGACCACCTCATCATTCACAACATCTCTAGTTTTGTTGGAAAATTTCCCTTTGTCTTTGTTGGAAGATGAGGGATTTTGCTTGTTATCTTTATACAAGGTCAATTCGCCTTTTTTAACCATGAATGCTTCTATTCTCACAACCTATTTTATCATACTATCAAAGTTAAGGGGACCTTGAAGTTGGACTTGATACCTGAAATCAGGGGTGAGATTATCCAAGAATATATCGAGTTTCTCAGACTCAGGTATTTTGCGAGGGTACTTTGTGCAAAGTTGTCTCCATCTTTGGAGAAACATCAAGAATGGTTCCCCTTGCTTTTGTTTAAGGTTGCAAAGATCCCTTATGTTGACAGGATGTTGAATATTGTGAGAATAATGTTGCATAAAAAGATTGGCAATCTCATCAAAAGTTTTGATGCCAGTGGGCAGTCGTGAGAACCATTCCATAGTGGGTCCACCCAAACTTTGTGGAAAAAGACACATCAAATATGTTTGATCATGTATAAACTCCATTGAAAAGGCACCAAATTCTCTTAAATGATCCTGGGGATCAGTGGTACCTAGATACTTGTCGTATTTTGGGAGCTCTACACATTTGGGAAAAGGTGGCATAACAATGCTCCTATCAAACGAAAAAGGACATGTACTTTCCATTGTGAACTGTTGCATAGGTTTGTCCTTATCTTTCATAAGTTGGCTGATTTGACCTTGCATGTCTTGAATTATCTTATGCAATTTGGAGGTTTCAGTTTCCTCTTCTTTAGCGACAAGCGTTTCTACTTGGAAATTTGTGGGTAATTTGAGCCCTTGATTCGCTAAATCTAGAAAGTATTTTTCTTTGTCTTCTGCAAGGAGTATCTCCATCATTTTAATAAGAGATTTATTAGACTTTTCTACATTTATATCATTTTGAGTTATTGGGTCATCTTCATTGCCAAGAATTTCATAAATGCTCTGAGTTTGATCTTGACCATGGTGGTGCTCTTCTCCTTGATGACCTTGTTCATGTTGAGACTAGTCATGACCTTGTGTGTAATCGAAAGGAGACAACATGTTGTTAATGTGAGATTGTTCTATGTGCACTCCTTCAGTATGAGAGTGAAGACTCGTAGCCGATGTGCTCTTCAGCGAATCGAAAGGATTGAAATGTTGGAACGGATCACTAAGGCAGCGAGGGTCATTAATAGGATCGACCCAAACAAATGAATTCTTGTAGCCTTGTTGACTTGAGATAAATGGATTACGCTGATCTTGAAACAACGGATTAGAACAAAACTGAAGCACTGGCTTCAGATTCGGACTCGGGTCTGCACTGAATTTGGAAGAGGAATGTGATGATCCCTCTTGATTATCCACTTGAATAACAGGTTCATAATGACCTTTTCCTTGATTGTGAGGTTTACCTCTACCTACTCCAGAACCACGTATGGGAAAAATATTACCACTCCTAGTCGTAACAGGCATAGATGAAGCTGATATGAGAGGAAACTTAAGATCTGACTCAGAACTCTATCTCTAAAGGTATAAAAAAAAAAGAGGTAATAGGCTAGAATAGCCAAGGTGTGAGATGCACCTGGCACGAATCGTCGGAGGTATGGCTAGAACAACCGAGATATGACTATCGTGTCACAAGGTACAAAAAACACAATAAAATAGGATGGAAACAAAGAGACAAGACAAGTTTGAGTATGAATCAGTCAGTTTACAACTTGAAACAACTAGTTTCAGTCTGCAGACAATGTGGGAAAAAGCAATCAAATCCCAGACAAGAGGCAGATAAGGCAGATAAACAAACTCAGTTTTCAAGATCAAAACTAGATTTTGAGACACAGTGGGTATTGTTCTCTAACAAGATTTCCAAGCTTGGGATAGTTTTAAGATGATACAAATCAGCAATCTTTGTTTCAAGGTGACAAGCACTCGTTTAAAAACATGAAGTTTCAATCAAGTAGTGACGCAAACAGTAGTCATAAACAATTCCACCAAGGACAAAGCAACTTGGTAGAAACATGGGAGTCTTTGTTTGATGATAGTACATACATTTTAAGACTCTAAAACAGACACTCAATTATCCCTACAAAGAAAATTGGTTGAGAAGACAAAATCTGTGCCTCGCTATCTTATGCGTATGTGTGCACCTCACACAACAGTGTCACCCTCAAAAGAGAACCCATGTTTTTGGTGTTTCCAAGGACTAAGTATATATGTTTGAAGGTTACCCTTAAATAGGGGCCAGCGTCATATACCACTTCAAACATCCAGGCGCATACCTATGTCAAGAATCTAGGGGAGAGATTCTTCCCTCTCCCTGTGCACAGATTATGTCTCCTTTCAGAGGTGAACTGGGTAGGCATCTAACTAAGAGAGTGTTTAATAGGATTCCATTCACAATAACCTCTGGTGCCTCTGATACAGAGCTGGGGTCTCGCAGCCACACCAACACTTGTAAGTCACACACCCTTGCAAGCAAGGCTGGGAGTGGCGCCGCTCAGTATGACAAACAAGGCTTTCTCATGATGATAGTTGAAATAAATGAGAAAGAAGTTACTATAGCTTTGGAGTCTTTAGACTACAACAAAGCAGACTTTATTAGAGTGAGGTGGAATCATCGGAAAAAGGTGTATACTCACTTGGGTCATTCCCAGAGGTTCAACTTCTAGCAGGCCCTCTAAAGGTGACTCAACTTGGTTCAGATTCAAGGGTTTGATTTTTTGATTCTCTCAATGAGAGAAGAGAATACTTCTCTACCTTTGCACCTCACCCAAACACATCAAGCATATTCATCACCAAGATAGTTTCACTCCACCAAATCCACAATTCTTTGGGTTTCTAATTCTCTCAAAGAGAGAAGGGCATAATCCCCTAACAAGTAGAAGTGCTAAAGATTCGCTATCTTACTTTGCTTCCCCAATTATCCATCATGATAGCAACATCTGGGTCTCGGTTTCATCCATGGGCATCACTTCCACGTAATGAAGAGCCTATTACCCTACTTTGCTATTGGGATCCTTACAAAATTTTAACAAAGCCCTATTTAAACTATGTGAATGAAAAATAGTAAACAAACATGACGTTTTAATTATGCCTTTGACTATCATCCTGCAAGTAAACTGTTAGAAATTTTTGATCTTTGACAAGCGAACCTGCAAACCACTATTATGCTACAACAGAAATCAGAAATAGGAAAATCAAAGCAGAAAACAGATGTCAGAATAGAGAAACAGAAGATTAAAAATTCTAAAATTTAAATGTCTGTTTGTCAAAGTTCGCGTGAGCAAGTGCTTTGAAGTGCGGGAGAAAGTACTTCGATGCGCGTGAGCTTTCTATTTTCTCACGCGATAGAGTGCTACTAAGAGCAAAACTTCGCGCAGCTCGACGCAAAACTTCACGTGAGACTCTATACTAGTGTTGTGTGGACGTACGACAAAGCTCCAAAAACATAGTAAAAAAGTTTGAAAATGAGGCCAGAAATCATTTTTTCTGCCCCACAGTGGGCGCCAAAATGTGTGTGCTTGAATGTGACCTCTAAATCATGCACAAACCCAGCATAGTCTTTACTCAATTGTTCAATTTACAAAGATAAACATGAATTGTTTATCCTGCAAATTCAATTGACACGACTTGTTGCCTCGTAATTAGTTGTGGATGTCAATTTTACCCTCAGAACGAGAGCCAACAACCTGACCATTGCTAACATGGAGGATTTCTAGAATGTGAGGAAAGATGAAATTTCCATTACTCTATGAATGAAATTGCAACTAGTCTATGAAAAGAGATGTAATTAATCTAAGAAAGTGAATTGCAACTAATCCAAGAATGAATTACAACTAATCTATGGAAGCAAATTTCATTTAATCTATGAAAACCAAATGCTCCTAATCTAGAATTCAAATGCTTTTAATCTAGAATGGAAATTGCATTTAAACTAGAAAAGGAATTGCCATTAGTCTAGAAAGCTTGCAAGAATCAAATTGAAATGTTAAACATATAAATGAATCATAAATGAAAGCAATATATCTTCAATTCCAATTGAAACTAGCCTAATTATGCAATTTTAAGCTTAAAATCATGAAAGAATTTAAATGCAAAATTGACTATAAATTTGATGCTCTCCAAAATCATCCTCTCAAATGAAGAAAATGAGGTCCAATTTATAGAAAACCATGGAAAGAGAGTGAAGAGTTTGTTGAAAAGAAACAGTTGTCTCTTCATTCTCTTTTGAGACAAAAATGCAAAGATTATTTAAATAAAAGGGTGGATTATTGCCACATGAGTGTCCTTTCACATGGAATTATGGAATTCCTTTTTGAGGATAATTCACCCAATAATTAAATAACCTTTCAATTCCTTTTATGTATATTAGCTAAAGGGGGTGTAATTGATTTAATTAAAAGCACTTAAGACTTTAGGATTAAATCAATTAATCATAGGGGTTTTTAGCTAATAAACTCTAAGAATTTAGGAATTAAATATAATGTCAGATTTATGCAAATTTGAGTTTTCTACATTTGAAACTCAGTCAATTAAATTCAATAAGGAGAAGAATTTGCCTAGTATAATAGGACTTCGAAGATGAGAAAATGCACCAAAATTGATTAGGATTATAAGGTGCCAATTTTGGGGTGTTACATTAGGAAGTATGGGATTGATAAGGTTCACTTAAATAAAAAGATATCTAAAGATATATGACTGATTTGGTTCACTAAAATAAAAAGATATCTAGATCTAAACAAATAAAGAGGAAAGGAGGGTGGGAGGGAGAGGTAGGGGTAGAGAGTTGTGGATAAAGGGAGAGGTATCTAGAGAGAGTGTGTGAGGGGAGAAGGATATACATATATAGAGAATTATAAAGTGAGGAGGGAGAGAGAGGTGAGATTGAGAGTAGGGAGGGAAGGATAGACGGCTGGACAGTTACTGAGAGAGTTATAATGAAGGGAAAAGATAAAGGAGGGAGGGAATGGTATAGAGACAAATCTAGATCTTAGGGAAGAGACAGTGAGGTAGAGGAAGGAGTCATGAAGAGGCAGAAATGCAAATGTAGAGCTTGATAGGTATATAAGTAAGGAGGGATTGAGGGATAGGTACACATATATTTATAAAGAGAAATGTATAAAGAGGAACAAAATGAGGGGGAGTGACCAAGGGTGAGGTGAAGTGATCTAGGCTTACATCTTGGGGTGGGGGGAGGGGAAAAGAGAGAGATGATGGTTTATAAAAAATTCTAACTCTCCTTGGAAAAATGACTAAATATTATTACTATTAATTACTACTTAATGTTTTAATTTTTTGAGAAGATTGTTACAAAATATATCATGGGATAGGAACTTTAAATGAAAAAAAAGTGAGCATTTAAAGTTTTCAATATGAATGATGAAATTAAATTGATTATAATTATTTTTTACATATGATATTAAAACACTGCCTATTGCATTGCGTAGAGCTCCAAATCACCTTTCTAACACCTATAAAAAATCAAAATTTTGATAAAAATGTAAAATTTATGCCCATTTTACTAAAATATATTTTTTATTTTTTTCAAAACAAATTTCCGATTTGGATCAAATATCTAATATGGATTTGATATCTGATTTTTTTGACATAGTTATTCCCCTATTTTTTCTTCGAGATTGCTATGAGACTTGGCTTGGGGATGCCAAACCTAGAAAGTCAACCCAAAAAATATATCTATGAGATTTCCTTGCATTTTTCAGACTTTGACCATGTAGCTGATGAATTGTTTTAGCCAAAATTGATGAAACAAAAAAGGGTTTCTTAAGGAGATTCACAGCTTTCCACCAATATAACTTTTGTCTAATTTTTAGTTTAATCAATAATTTATTATTGATTTTCTAATTGGATTACATCTAAAGTCCTGATTGATAGGTTGATTGAAAAGCATTAATAACTTTCAAATGATATAACATTTTTCAAATTTGAAACATGCATCACATACTATGAAATTTTTTTGAAAAATGAAGTTTATAAAATTTTGACCAAGTTATGGTGGTCAGACACACAAGTTTTATATTCTAAAAAATTTGTAGTGAAAATGTCATAATTAATGATTGACTTAGAAAAAAATTACAAAAAAGTATGCGTCACATATGGACATGCGTCTTCTACTTATATCTAGAATCTAATAAAAAAATATTATCATTTGATTGTGGTTAGGGCGGTCAGACATACACCTACTTTTTATCTTTTTCCTAAAATTGGATCTCCTCATGAAGATAATTTGCACCTCTCTCTTTGTGATATTATTGGATTCCTTCTATCAGGGAGACAACTCATATATCTCCTCCTAATATTATCATGACCACAGGATTCGTTGTGACTTTGTAGTATTCTTGTGATCGTTATGTTCTCACTGATGCTTTCCTCCTTTGGGGTGAGATAACTGATATCTTGTCGATCAGTCATATATTCATTCCATGTGTCATTTGATCATTATAGGTTTAGGCCCCGTTTGTTTGGGGAATTGGAATTTGACTCAAAACCTTATTATCACAAAATCAGGTTTTGAAATCCCGGTTTTGCATCTTGGGGAATTGGAATTTGACTCAAAACCTTATTATATCA
>MU228163.1:1383750-1417164 GCA_018584345.1 Thuja plicata | reverse complement strand
TATGTGTATGTGTGTACACAAGTTAAAAATACATATTGTTCAAATTAATTAAAAAAATAAAAAATAACCTTTTATTCCAATTCCACATTATGGGATCCAAACGCAGAATAGCTTATTCCAGCTTTCGCTTTGAGCATTAATTAATTCCAGAATAGGCCCTTATTCTAGAATAGGCCTATTCTGGATAAGTTAATTCCCTGCGCCAAACGGGCCCTAAAAGTTTACTTTTAAACATTATGAATGCAAGCCAACTCCACCTCACTATTTTTCCATAAGCGATGATCACACTATATGTTCAGAATGGATAGAGTGGGGAAGCCCTGAAGCAGCTTGCATGTGTGAAGCCAAATGTTGTCATTGTCATAAGTGTTCTTCTAGCTTGCACCCGCCTAGTGGCACTTCAACAAGTTAAGGAGGTACATAAATTTTTTATTAGAAATGGGCTTGAATCAGATGTTTTTCGTGGTTAGTGCCCTGATAGACATGTATGCCAAATGTTGGAGTTTAAAGATTGCACTTAACTCATTTAACTTGTTTGAGTAAACTTTGACCAACATTGACATTCTCTCGTAGCTGACAAACCTTGTTTGCTGCTCAAGTTTTGAACCACATGCCATCTACTGAGTCAGAAGAACCCATTCACTTTATGAAATCCATGCTAGTCACTTTTGAGCCCATCTCAGCCATGGAATATTCTAATTTTAGATACATTGTGTCAGGATGAGTGGTAAAGCATGTAATCGGCATGGCCTACGAGTGCTATGTTGAGGAGAACATTATTGATCCATTGGGCTTGGGGGGCAATAATGAAGGTTGCATCGTACTTCACCATTTTCTCGCAGATTCACCGAGCAAGTTAATGTATTTTAGACACCTACAAATGACAGGCACACACTATGCAAATAGGTACTGGCTACTACAAATGATGACAAGGTCTAAAAGAGACCCATGAGCTCTCAAGGCATCGAGGGCCAATAATATTTGTGAAACAAATAAGCACAATGGATAGGAGCACAGGCATGGAGCAAGGAATAAGCATGCTTCAAAGAATTGGGGCATGAATTATTCTTGGAATCATTGGAACGATGATAGCTTCTCTGGTTGAAGCCAAGCGCCTGAAGATCGCTAAAGCTCATGGTCTCATGGAGAAGCCGCAAGGCGTGGTTCCGATGACTGTATTTTGGCTTGCCCTTCCCAATGTAGTTTTGGGTATAGCGGATGCTTTTTCTCTGGCTGGTCTGCAGGAATTCTGTTATTCGCAAGTGCCAGAGTCCTTCTATGTCATATCAACCGTAAGGACAGACAACTGGGGATACACAACTGGGACGTACAGTTGGTGAAAAGCGACGAACGGGCCAGATGACTTCAATGGTAGTCATTGTCCTCTCCACCACTTCCAACTGTAGATGGAAAAAATAGTTCGGGGCTTTCCAAAATGGGAATGCCTACAACATAATAAACATGATTTCTCTATTTACAAAATAATATTGAATTAGTCTATAAATTATGATGAAATACTAAATAAAATTTTAATGATATTGATTATTAATTAATAGTATTAATATAATGTAAATATAAATAAATAATAGTTATTTAATAATTAAATTATTATATAACAATTTTAATATGTCAATTGGTAAGTCAATATATAAATTTTACATAATATTTATATGCTCTAAATTATATTTATATTAAATAATATAAGGAGAAGTTGCCAATCCATTACATATGTATTGACAAACAACTGAGTGGAATGAAGCATCCTTATTCTGCCAGCTTCCTTCAAGTGAGTGGAATGAAGCATCCTTATTCTGCCAGCTTCCTTCAAGTGGATTGATTGATGTGATTCATGCTCAACTCCTCTTGTTTTTATGATTTTATCTAAAATATAAATAATATTCTACAATATATATTATGCAATTCATTATTCCTTTATTATTTATAATATAATATATAGTATGATATTGTAGAACAATACTTACACATAATATATTATTTACCAATATACAAAAAATTAAATATAATATAATTTAATATATAATACATGATATACTATATATTTTCTACAATAGCGAATATAAATATATAAATAGTTTGTATACAATATATTAATATTTTTTATATTTTTTAATTAATAATAAAATACATGTTTCTTCTGTAAAACTTAATAGTAGAGTGCTATTGTGGGCATTTCCCATCGGAAAACTGTCTGATACAGAAAAGTTTACCGATCACTAGTGTAACGTTGGGCTCAGTTTTTCGACACAATGTAGTACTCCTTCTTCATATTGAAAAACAAATAATGTAATATTTTTAATATTCTAATGTTTCTCACTGCGTTCTACCACCCCCCCNCTGCGTTCTACCCCCCCCCCCCCCCCCTATCACTCAAACTGGCTAATGTCCTATATTCTGTGTCCACTCAATAGTTAGTTTGAAACAAATGAATGAGGAGTGGACAGGTAACGTGGCAGATGTTCAAAACCGTTTTCATTGTTAACAGCCAACGTAACCGAAATGAGTTTTATTTTTTTTTGGTCCACAGAAGAAGAAGAAGAAGATATGGAATAATTCGTTGTAGTGGTGGTCGTTGTTTTGGTATTGGGGACAAGAGAAAGTCATTTGTGTTTCCAGACTCCAACTCCAGCTCCAGCTCTGGATCTGGCACCGACTCAAGCTCTCATTCTAACTCTTCTTTCTACTTCTCTGGATCTTGCTCGAACTCTTACTCCCATTCTGGCTCCAACTCAGGCTCAGGCTCAGGCTCTGGTTCTGCTCAGGCTCTGGCTTAGGCTCAAGTTTTGGCTCTGGATCTGGCTATTCTTGCTCTAGATCTTCTATCTCTAGCTCTAACAATTGAATAAATTATAATTTGTGTTGTAGATCGTACTAGTATGGATGTAGTAGTTTATATATTGTTCTTTAAAAGCCATAATAAATTAGGGAAGCCATAATAGGCGCTCTTAAGTTTTAGAGTTTTGAAAATAGCTTTTGGCTACTGGAATTTGATGGTGACAAACAAACGGCTATTTGTGGTGTATAATTTCAAGTGCAGTTGACGGTCAAGCCTTGGGCTTAAAATGACCAGGTGGTCAAGTAATGCTCACATATGAATCAATGGTGTATAGAAATATGGGAAATTTCTTATTTATGCTCTGCCATGAGAGACAAAATAATGAATTTACAAGTTTGCTCACTACTAATCCTTGCTAAATGATGCAAACAGATGTAATTCTGGTATGAACCAATAGATATGGATTTATATATTTGATTTTTTGTATGCTTCTTTTTTTCTAAGACCAAGTGATTATTGTATGATTTGTTTAGCATTGTATGGCATGACTCTTCAAAATTAACAATATGGGAATTATGAACATATATTCCCTGCATATGTATAAGTTATTTCCCATGAAAAAGTTGAAACAAGACTTTAAAGTGAAAATCATGTGAGCACAAAACCAGTCACAAATTGATCAGCTGCAATGAAAATTCATTGATTATAGTAATGTAATTTGTCATCTTAGCTTAGATACTTTTTTATTTGAAATTTTTATGGCTTTTAGCTATTATTGTCAGGGAGATTATACCTTTGTTATGGCAGATTTATTAGAGTTTTGAGGTCTCGAGAAAATATTTTGGTTTCAGGAATATATATGTTTATTTTCTACTTGCAAGTATGTCTCTATCTTTCTCAAAGGTAATGAGAATTTGATCAGGTATAATGTATATTTTATTGATTATAGTAATGGAGTTTGTCATCTTAGCTCCGCTATTTTGTTATTTACATTTTTACCAGCTTTTATTTTTAGGTTTTGGGTAATTTATTTTCTCTAGTTATGACAGATTTATTAGGGTTTTGAGGTCTTGTTCCTTTCAATATCAGAAATTGGAACTTCATTTAAATTTGGTTCTAGAGTGATGGCCAACATCATTATGTGACTTCAATGATAGAGATATTAATATTTTCAATATCATTACCTATCTTGATTCTCTACTTGCAATGTAATTTATTTTTCTTTCTTTTCAAAGAAGTTGATTTTATGTGTGAACGATCATGACCAATCGGAGACAAACAAGACTTCCTTCACAATTGATAATGAACAGGCGGTAATCTGTTCAGTCTGCTCGCTTTCAGTCAACTCAATTCTCTGCCCACTTTCCCTTTACAAGCCACAAATAACTCACAAAAATGGGGAGCATGCCTCTGTACATATTCAACATTGCTTTGTCCCTTTTTCTTTGGCTTTCTACTCCACACCAGACCAAAATCATCGTTAATGTTTGGTTATAATGGTAGAAGCCATTAAACACATACAAATTCAATTTTCAAAACTGTAAAAATTAAAAATTGTTGAACCTTATCAAGGGATGAATTGTTGTTTTAGTCACCATAACAAGTTTCAAAATCTTGTATTCTTATATCAATTGCACCAATGATTTGTGAGCCATATCGCTTTCAATTATCATTGCTTTTTTCTTTTATCCGTATTGAATTATATTTCAACATTCAGTTGATATTGAAGATGCAAAATTTTCAATTCATAATATTAGATAGATTGAACTTTTTTAAATTAGGTAAACTTATTAGTGCTTTTTTTGCCAACTTGAAATAGTTAAATTTAGAGACAACAATATTTATAATGGAAGTATTATAGAACAAAATAGACTCCAAATACATTAACTTGGTGGCTCCTAATACGTCCTGACCTGGTAAAATTCATCTCTCCCAAATTGCCAATCTTGTTGTTGAGTTTTCCTAACAAAGAACAACCATTGTCTTGCAAGTCAAGGTGGCACATGCAATTATTTCCCTTAACTGCATATTAATACAACTCTATCTTGGTTTATTCAAATAGTCAATCAACAACTCAAATAACCTGGGCTTCAATTGGTAGGATCTAAAGCAAGTTGTCATAACAGATGAATATTGTGTTGTAATAACTATATATATTGCATTATATGATGCATGATTGACTTTTATATTCAATGGTGATAAAATTAAATGTAAAATAAAGATAAATAAAAAAAATGTATACACATGTTCATATATACTTTTAAAACTTAGTTATTCGTTAGTTTTAAATTACAATATGAATTGTCAATAGTTATTTTTTTATAATATAATATAAATTAATAATATGATTTCATGTTATTTTTTTTATTTTTAATATTACTTTTCATTCAAAAAATACATTTATATTTTGATATTCTTAGTTCAATTCGATTTTAATTTTATTGTTAAGGTCTCTTTACTATAAGAAAATAAAAAATAAAAATAATTTATTTATATACAAATATTTAATATGGATGTTATTACAATGATAAAATTTATATACTATAATGTAATTTTTAAATCTAATACTATTTTTATTTAATATAAATAAGTTGAAGGAGGAGGAGGAGGAGATGAAGATGAAGATGAAAAAAATGAGGAAGAGGAGAAAGAAGAAGGAAAGGAGGAAGAGGAGGAAGAAGACGAAGAAGAAGAAGAAGAAGACCACTCCATGCGAATTCTAAAAATAGAAGACCATGCTATGCGAATTCTAAAAAGGTTTTCTTTTTATTTTTTATATAGAATTTCTAAAAATGTAATTTCTAAAGAAACATAATTTCTAAAAATAGACTACTATTGCATGCAAATTCCAACAAGAATTATTTTAATACAAATAAATAAATCTTTCTTAAATAACATACAAATAAATATATCTTATAAATACTTATTCCTTAAAAAATCTTATTTAATTAATTTTCAAAATAAAAGAGAGAATATGCATTTATCCTCATTTTATATTTTACTAAGCAATTGTAGATCTACATGCAATAATATTAAATTACTTAAATAATAAAGCATGTAATTTGATGCAACCAAGGAAAACATTCTAAATTTACTATTAATTCTTTTTTTTAAGAGAATTTTTAAACATGCAATTAACTCTATTCTTTTCTTTTCATGCAAATATGGACCCGATTTTTGGACAGTAACTTGGTAAGGGTATAGTTCTCTTTCTAAGGTAAGAGATTTACAGATCTGAGGGTTTCAAGCCAATTTTTACAACAATAATAAATTCTCACAAAACAAGACATTTCCTACAGATCTAAAACCCTAAGGCCAATATTTGTAAACTAAATCATTCCAATTGAAAACCCTGATGCCCATATACAACCAAAGTATTTTAAATGAAACCCTTATGCCCAAAACACATATATGACATGCAATCAAGAAAGAGAAACCACAGAATTGATCCAACAACATATTTTTCCAATTTTAAGCAATAAAATCACACAATATCAAACAAGGAAGATTCAAACAAAGGATCCTTGCATTTCAGATGCATAGAAGACAGGGATCTGAAAGCTAGAATTATCAAGATCAAGATCCTACCTTAGTAACTGATGAGAGGAAAAAATTCACAAATCTAAAGCAATGAAGAATCCAAAAATGCTCCTAAGCCTTCCACAAATCTCCAATCACCTGATTTCTTCTTCTCCCTGATTGAACAACCTCCAAAATGGCTTTCAATCCAAAGATATAGAAAACCAGACAACTAGGTTTTCAAAAACAAAATCCTAATGGAATATAAATTATCTAATTAATAATTAAAAGATATTATTTATTTTCAATTTTTACTTAAAGCATGCACAAATCAACTTTATAATATAAAAATAAAGTCATAATTAAAAATACACGAGAATATTTCAATTAAATTAAATCAATTAATCATGCAACTTAAAACAACACTCAATAACTCAATAATTCAATTTATACAATTAATTACAATTATTAGATTTAATATTTATTAAATCTCAATTATTTAAATAAAGACTTAAGAATTAAATCAATTAATTAAATATAGACATTTAATTATTTTTAAATTATTAAATAGCCATATATTTGATATATCAATATTTTAACCTTATTATAGGTGCAATTATTAACATTAATATTTACCATAAATATTCATTAAATAAATCAAGTCAAAAGCATCATTAAATCAATTGAAAACCAACTATACAGAAAAACAACTAAAACAAAGAAACAACTGAAACGGACACCCAAGCACACACAGAAAGGCTCACGAATCCACATCACATGATGGATTCAATTAGGATAGTCAATCAAATTCTTGTCCATTTCTAGGAAAAAATAAGGGTTTAGGGTATAGATTTAGGCCTGAATATTATCGCCCCTCTCTTACCATTGATATATTGCGATAGGGCACGCTCACTCCTAAGAATTCAGAGAAGATGTAGCCCGGTACCTACAAACTTGTCATCAAAAAGATGAACATATGCATACATATAATATAACAAACAAAGGTTGAGAGCAGTTTATCATGTGGATCTCGCCGAAGAAAGTAACTACGAATCTGTCTCATACCATACCAAACACCTCAAACAGAAAAGTAAAACATACAATAATCCATGTGCATACAAATATAGGGTCAATATTGTTAGAAACCATAATCAAAATGACATCATAACATATACATAGCCATCATGAAATAACCATAAATCAAATGCAAATAGAAGATATAATACACTAAGCAATGGATCAATAATATAATGAAAAGAAATACATGAATATCCTCAAATCAACTGAAATAACCAACACATACATAAAAAGGCCTAAAAGAGTTCGAAAACCGAAATGGAAAAAGCAAACTAAGGGGTGGGTATTACATCCTCCTCCCCTAAAAATAGGCTTACTCCGGGAAGCCTACAACAAAGATAGAGATATGATTCTCTCAACACAAAGCATCCTACCGAGTCCTAAAAGACTCAAAGTGTGGGTCCCATAGGACCCTTCCCAGGTCTCTGATTCGAACACTGGGGATCATTCCCTACTATAGGAATGCTGAAACTAGGTGTTGGTCCTCTATTCGCAACCTCACTAATAGGAGAATGATACACAACTAGAGGGTGATCAAAGGCTGCATATGCTCCATGAGATCTACCAACATTCCCAACTATAGGATCAGAAGCTACTGACCTCTGTCCTGAGAACTGTGCCGCATGTTAAGGACAATTAACCACAATATGTCCAAACTTCCCACATAAAAAACAAGCTCCTCTACTACCACCTCATCTAACTGAAGCTGCACTAGACTGCTGAAAAATACCCCTACTAACATCCTGATGCACACTCTACGCTAGCTGAACAGTCTAATTTTTCTTGTTGCGCTAAATATTGTGAATATTTCTAATCCAAGAACCACCACTAAAAGTAGGAGGAATGATTCCTCCCTACTGCTGAGACTGATTACCTTTTGGAAAGGTAGAATGACCTCTAGAATTCCCAACTCCTTGAAAATGATTACCTTTGAAACAAGAAGTAGGTACACTAGGCTAAACTCCCAACTGACCACCATGGCCCAAGGCTAGATTCGCCTTCGCAAGAGTAGCTTTAATGACCGCTTCTTTGAGGGTCATAGGCTCAAAGAGCTTAACTCCCCCCAACGATGCATTCATTGAGCCCCCTAATAAAATGTTAAATCATAAGGGTTGAATCATGATCATAACCCACATACTGCTTAAGCTTGAAGAATTGACGCTCATACTCTTCCACTAACAAGGTCAAATGTCTCAGGTTGTGGAACTCATCCACTCACTGCTACCTCCACTGATCTGAGAGGAAGCACTCTCAAAAGTTCTCAAGGAACAACACCAAGTAACTATATCCATGTGGAGCCCTAACTTCTCATCTTAAATCTTCCACAACACTACTGCAAAATCAGAGAGTTGCATCACCACATACCTAGCCTTAGTATTTCTACTAAAGGGATGCATGAAAAAAATCCTCTCTAAGGCAATAATCCATGTCTCTTCTTCAGACCCTGATCCCTTCCCATAAAAGGGAGTAGGTCAAAATCTCATAAGATACCTCATGTGGTTTTATGCCACAACATCAGGATCAACTTTGATGGTTCTCCTCGAAGGACTCCTAGATCTCACCCTCACTCTCTGCTCTAACTGATAATGATGTGAAACATCATTCTCCACTCTACCCTTCTTAGGACCAAGATGATTCAATATCGCTTGCAATAACTGCTTAATGTCTGGCTCTTCAGACTCAACCCGACGCTCATCCCTCTTCTCATCTCTACTATGTTGATGAGTACCATCTTGATTGACACTCGTGGAAGGACTGAGATCCCTACCCCTTCCATGGCCACCAGATCAACCTCTACCATGGCCTCTAGTAGATCTGGTCTCAGGCATGAATTCTGAAGTAAATAGAGAACCAAACAACAACTCAAAACCAAAACCAAAACCAAATAACATCAAAAGAAAACAAATGATCAAAAAGAAATAGTTTTAAATACATCAATGTTTTATGTCTATGCTTGTTTAAAGTTTTAAACCAAAATACAACTAATGGGCATAAGAATTTCCCAGAGCTCCTAGTGTAGAAACATGTGCTCTGATACCAAGTGTAATGCCCTACCAGGGAACCCAAGGGAACTAACCTAAACATGCAACTAAGTTAACAAGATAATTTTTTTTCTTAAATATTTACAAAAAATAATGATAACAATGCGGAAGAAACACAATGAGATACATGAAATACACATAAGTAAAACTCAACAAAGATAACAATTCTTGAGGGTTCCTTAATGTAGAATTACTTAAGAAAAATAATCTACGAAGAACAACTATAAAGAACTAACATAGAAGATAGATCAACTAAATCCTTAATATACATCACATATAATGAGAGCACATATACAATTGATACCCGAGGTATACAACCGAATCAACATCCACTACACAAGTCTTAGGGTATGCAATAATGAATAACAATACAACACAATACAATACATCCTCCAAAAGGACGCTAACCAATATACACATATGGTACAAGTAAACAACTCATGAAACTGAACAAGCCTCCAAAAGACTAAGAAGATAGAACTGCAACAAGGATCATCCAAGCATGAAGAAGATCATCGGATCTCAATGGTAATAAGAATCACTACCACTTGACCTTGTGGAACCAAAGGTCCACTCCCATCATGCTAAGGAGACAATAGCAGGCCCACTCACACGGATATACAACAAAAAGGCAACATCAAGGTATACAAAACATCATACATAAATGTATAGGAAGATCCTAGAAGCTCTCTGAATCACAATAGGAAATCTACACAATACCAAAGGTAACCGACGCACGTAGGATAACCTAAGTTGTATTTAGGGAAGTGTCATCACATAAGTCTACCCTTGAGTTATCCTAGTAGTCCATCCTGGACACAGGACCCAAGTGACTCTATGTGGCTCAGTAATCCTTTCCTGAAGACAACGATCCCAACTCCCATCCTAGCACGTAATAATACTCAAGGCATGGGTAGAGACTCAGACATCTTATAATTTCATTTTAAAACCCCTTTAATGTATCATATTTTCACTTATTAAGTAACTTTCCAATGACCTACCCTAGTAGCCACTTAGAGCCCAGACCCCCATTGCAAGCCACTTCCCTTCTATACACTCAGTTAACCTACCTAGGCTCATAACAATAACATAAAGGTATAACATAAATCTCTAACCACTTCCTTCCCATACAGGAACTCACTGATTGTCAAATAACCATCACAACTGAAAGTACCCTCATGAGATCATAAAAGATAACTTAGAAAAAATAGGTTGGGTAATGATAATCGAACCAAAACTGACATCACAGAAACATACACTGACAATCACACAAGACACCGTGAAGAATCAAATCGCAAAACCTTTGGTTTTACCTCCTAAAAGTCAGCTATTCCCAACAAATACCCAAAATGATAGAATTTCATAACAGAAGAGAATACACAACTCATTTCAATAATCACCCAAAAATACATCATGGCATGAATAACATATTTCCAGAAAGAGCTAATCCAAAACTTAAAGTTAAACCAATTTATAATAACATTATGCAAATTTGTTTATCTAATGAAATTACTAACAAAACTATAATTAATTTTCAAGGAAGATGCAAATAAAATTTCTATAGATTAATTTATAAAATATAACACAAATTAATCTATTTTAATAATTACTAAGATTCAAATATAATTACAAGTAAAAGTTTACTAGAATCATCCACATAATTTAATTTAATTTTTTTTAAAAGGAATTTCTAAAAATAGAATACCACTCCATGCAAATTTTAACAAGAATTATTTTAATACAAATAAATAAATCTTTCTTAAATAATATACAAATAAATATGTCTTAAATATACTTATTCCTTAAAAATCATATTTAATTAATTTTCATAATAAAAGAGAGAACATGCATTTATCCTTATTTTATATTTTGTTAGTAATAACTGAGAGGGGGGCGGTGAATCAGTGGCCTCAAATTATTATCTTTTAAACTTTAATCCACCAATCAATACACCTCAGATTATTAAGTCCCTACAAGATCCATGCCTTGAAATACTTTGAAATAATCAACTATATGTCAGTTTACCTTGTCTGTCCTTATTCTCCTTGATTACCGATAAGCAGTAAAACTTATTTACCGATACTCAGTAAATATGCAGAGTATACCAATCAATCCAGAAATGCATATGTGAAATGTAAAACAATAAAGTAATAAACCATACACACATAACACATGGATTTTAACGTGGAAACCTTGTTAAGGGAAAAACCACTGGGACCGGTAGCCCAAATTTTCACTCTTCTAAAGTGAGCCCTGTTAGGAGCCAACCCTGTTAAAGGTTACAAACACACTGTTAAGTGTGACCTTGTTAGAAGATTTTTATACATAGGTTGTCACTTAGTATCTGGCATCTATTTTGCTACCATCCTTACATGAGCCTCCTTCTTAAACTGTCAATAGGCTTTAGCGAAATCTTGGTACCATCCTTGAATCAACCTTCTTCTTAGGCTGTCAATAGGCTTTATGCAAATTCAATGCTACTTTCATGAATCAAATTTTTTGGCAATTTTTTAGGATATACCTTAATTTATAGAAGACGGTTAAGTCCTGCTCTGTTAAGACACTTAATGCTTCATGGTTAAACTGAAACACAATGACCTGTTTCTAATGCAACTTGAATTGCAGATTTTCGGATCTATTTAAATAAAATACCTCTAAGATCAATGTACCGATTCAATACCTTTGTGCTCCACATGTTGGTACTCAAAAATACAACAAGGTTTTTGAGTACCTTGTTAAAAATTTTGCATTTTGGCCCCTTATGAGAACTCTTGAGCCTTTTTGCCCAAATGCAATTCTGAAGTTTTTCATGCATATCAGGTGCTCATCACTCTTGTTTAGACATAAGAAGACATCCCATATCGTGAGATTCAAGTTTTGAGTCATTTAGTGATGTCTTGTTTTGAGCACTTGTCTTTTTTTTGCATATGCTGATTATAGTGTCAAATTATTGTAACTTGCCTACTTTGCAACTGAATAACTTGCGCCCTGTTGAGTTTCATAGTTTTCCACTTTGGAAATGTTTAATATGTATATCAAAGAACTTATGTTTTAAATCCTAAGTCATTTTAAATTTATTTGATAAGTTTTCAATCTCCCCAAAGTTGGTCCTGCAGAACTATCTTGTTTCTCTATCATGTCTAGATATCTGAATAGCCTACTTTGAGCTTCTGCAAAATGTATCCAGTTGAATGAATTGCATAATTAATTTTTTCCCCATGTTGAAAACATGAAAGTGTACCCATTTGAAGAGTTTCAGACTCATACCAATCCATTTGTTCACTTTCCCAACTTGATTCCAAATCTAATTTATGCATATTTGCTGAGTGCAAAATCAGAAAAATTGTAAGATGCTAACTTTGCAAATTGATGCCAATAGATCAGTTCACCTTCAGTGCAAGATAATTGAAGATTCATGTTCCATGTGTGAAGGTGAATCAAGTTCCAGAGGTTCAAATATTGGGGGCTCTTTTTGATTAATTTGTGAATCAAAATTTGAAGATAGTTTGTGCAGTTTGACAGTGCAAAGCAGAGGGTTTTTAAAAAAGTTTTAAGTTATAAAATGGAAAAATGAAACCATGGCAAGGAGAGCCTAGCCCTATGGATAATATTAAAGGTATTAACCAGCAAAAAAGCAAGGCCATGGGTGAGCAGCACTTGGAGGAAACTTTCAAAAATTTCTGAAAATGCAAGAACACAGCCAGCCACATTTTTGGTCATATCTCAAAAACTACGATCTGGGTTGGTCTGAATTTTGGATATGTTTGAAACACCCATGTCAGGAATCTACAGTAAAAAATTTAGACAAATCTGAGTTGAAACATAAAAGTTATGGCTCTCTAAGTATTGGCAGAAATAACAAAGTTTCAAAATGCACAGAGATATATCCCACATGCAAGGGGCTGTGAAAGTTTTTAGCATTCATATACTCCAGCACTTAGTATATGATTTAAAGAAAGAACCAAGAGGCCATTTGGTGGGTCTCTTGGTTGAAATTTTTAAATTCTTGTGGCCCCTATTATTTTGGAGTAAAAATGCATAAAGTTAGTCTCTAAGTCTCCAAAGCCAAGAAAATCATCTAGAGACTTAGAGACTAAAACTTGTCTCCATGTCTCCAAATCTAATCATAGTTGGCGAATTCATTTAGAGACTCAGAGACTAAACTATCAAAGTTAACCATAGTCAAGGCATGGTCAAGGTGCAGTCAACTTAAGCTTATTCACAGACTTAGAGACTAAAGGTAGTCTCCAAGTCTCCCAACATACCCATAGTTGAGAAAATCATCTAGAGAGATAGAGACTACATTGTGCAAAGTAACCATAGTTGAGGAATGGTTAATGGTTGAGTTAAGTAAAGGTATTCTCCATGTCTCCAAGTCTCCAAAGCCAAGAAAATTATTCAGAGACTTAGAGACTAAAGGCTTGTCTCCAAGTCTTCAGATCGAACCATGGTTAAGAAAAATTTCATGAGACTTAGAGACAATGAGAAAAAGGCTGATCATGGTTGAAGTGTAGTTAAGGTGTGGTTAAGTAAAGATCTAGAGACTTAGAGACTAAAGGTAGTCTCCAAGTCTCCCAACAAACCCATGGTTAATAAAATCATCTAGAGACTTAGAGACTAAAGGTAATCTCCAAGTCTCCAAATCAAATCATGGTTAAGAAAAAATCTAAGAGACTTAGAGACTAAATGATGCAGGCTAACCGTGGTTGAAGTGAAGTTAAGGTTGAAATAATTCAGAGACTTAGAGACTAAGTTAGTCTCCAAGTCTCCAAATAGACTCAAGGACAATAAAATGATTTAGAGACTTAGAGACTAAAGGCTTGTCTCCAAGTCTCCAAATCAAATCAGAGTTAAAAGAATTATTCAGAGACTTGGAGAAAAAGAGGAAAAGGTGATTTGGGTTAAAAGGTGAGTTAAAAGGCCAGTTTAGAGAAGCAAATCAGCATGTGACAAGTGTCAAAATCTGGTAGATTCTGGGAGAAAAAGGCATAAAATAGAATTGTAAAGGGAGAAAATGCATAGATTTCAAAATTAAAATGTTATAGTTTGTGCATGGAATGTTAAAAGGAATATAAAAATCATATTTGCATAAAATATTAAATCTGTATAGTCTTTTCTATAGTCTAGTGCAAATTTTTTTTATTTTTCAAAGATTTGAAAATGCATTCCGGGAAGAATTTTCAACACAGAGGAAATCAGATTTTTTGCAAAATAATGGCAAATTTGGACAGAATGAAGATTAGATTATGGAGATCAGATTTGCATAGAAAGAAGAGATAAAATACATATATTTTATTTGCAAAATCATATTCATATTTTCTTTCCCGGAGATTTTTTTAAGAAAAATGAAATCAGATTTTCTCAGATTAATATTAGATTTGGAAAGCTTCTCAGTGGCAGAATGAAAGAGTTATAATGAGCATAAAATCAGATTTTAAAAGGACAAGTGGAGTTAAAAATTGATTAAATCAATCATATATTTTGAAGACTTGGAATGCAAGTAAAATCATATTTTTGAAGTCACCGAGAAGGATCAGATGTTTGGAAAAGAAGGAATAAGTGCAAATCAGATTTGAAAGAAGGACAGGTGTTTGCCAGACATAGTTTTTAGGGTTTCTTCTCTTCTATATATCCTCTTCTTTTCTCAGTTGTAAGGGTTCCTTTCCTCTGTTCAGTTAGGTTTTTTGTCCTGCAGATGTTCAGAGCAAATCCCTGTTCGTCTTGTGGAAATTTTATTGTAAGTTATACTTCTATATCTTTGATATTCTAAAGTTTTATTGTCTGGATGTGTTGAAACATAATCCATTAATAGAATACAGTGTAGTTTTCCCTCTTTCATATTATCTTGTCTCTTTGCATTTTGTTTGTGCTCTAGTGTGTTTCACTTGTAAGGCATTTGAAATACACCTGCTACAAGGTGGTTTGTCTAATTATTTATGAGTTCCTTTCAAGGAGAGGACTAAATTTCATAGATGATTTCAAAGAAAAAAGCATTGTGATAAGGATTTGATGTAGATGTATGTATATGAGAGGATAGTTTGTAAGGCACTCTATCTCAGTTGCATGTAGTTTTTAAGGCAGTCTACAGTATTTCTATTGGTTTATTGCTGCTTATTCATGTTTTGATTGACTCTTTGCCCAAGGGATAGGCACTGGCCTAGGATATAGTTTGCAGTTTATTCCTCATCCAATATCAAAATCATTTCAATCAAATATACTTTTGTTACTTAGAACAAATGATTTGAACTCATTAAGGACTCATATCAGCAGGATATTGTCCATTTTAGTGATTCCTTGGAGAGTGAATCAACTAGGTTATCCCTCCTTAAAAGGAAGAAGGATAAAATTCCTTGTATCACTGGTTTATGCTATATTTACAATCATAGTTTGTCTGGTTAAGCTTTTCATTTGGTTATGCTTGGTCATTTGCAAGGTTCTTTATAAGTTGGTTTAACAAAGATACATAGCAAATCAATGTCCACTTTTATATATACTATGTAGTCAATAATGATTAAGAGGTAAAACCTGCCTGAGTATATGTGGAGCTCAAAAATGAAGAAGGATCTTAACCAATCCTTAGCAATTAGGTTTTTCTTGCATCTAAATCAATATAAACAACATGGTGTTCAAGTAATTATTCAAGCACTGTGATTCATACAAAAAAATCCCTAACAAATTGGCGACTCCGCTGGGGAAGTAAAAAGATAGCAAGTTTAAGATGTTCAATTCCTTGCTTTGCTGAATTAGCCCAGAGTCTGGTTAAGTGAGACAATTATAGAGTTTGGATTTCAAAAGAAAAAAATGAAAGGATATATTCCTTATGTTTTATAAAAAGAGTCAAGTCTGTCTGTTGTTTGCTGCAAAGTATCTGAAAGTTTTTAGTTTCTCCAAGATAGTATCAAAAGAATCTCACTACTGGTGAGTGGCGACTCTGAGTTCTCTAATTTGCACCAGTGTGCATGTTAAAGAAAAACTATAAAACAAGGTGGACTTGCAGTGAGAAGTACAGTAGATTTTTGGACTCTTATGATTAGAGGAATCATAAAAAGCTCTATGTTATGGTGTATGTGAGATTGCTGATTTGAAGAAGTCAGAGTTAGGAAGAAGTTCTCAGCTATTCAAATCTTTTCCTTTGCAAAGAGGTGGCAGCTCTATGAAATTTTGAAGGTGATTTGGAGGAGACTTCAAATAAATAATTTTCAGCAACTTATTCATACTCCAGGTATTTTTATTTTCATTGGATAATTCTTTTGTTCCATGAAAATCAATTATACATAAGTTTTCCCTATTAAGTGGTCAGCACTAAGTTAAGAGGGAAAAAGATGCAGTTTGTAATATTTTTGACTGCTAAGATGTCACAATCTAGTGATTGGAGGGGTAGTAATTTGTTTGGGGTAATTAGTTTTGAGGGTATCCATGGATATCCAAATTATATTCCATCAAAGGTTAGAGAGTGTTTGCCAAAGTTTGCTGGTTTTGGTGAACAGTCGACTGAAGATAATTTAGAAAATTTTGCTGACTTGGTAGACAGCCATAACATCTCACATGAGGATATATTGATAAAACAAAATTTAATATCCTTAGTTGATATTGCAAGAGACTGGTTTAGAGATTTACCTCATGGCTCAATAGAATCCATGGAAGCATTAGAGGCTTCTTTTATTAAAAGATTTAGTGATTTTGAGCAGCTTAGTGATATAGAGCAATATAATGAAGAAGAGCACAGTGAAGAGCATGACATATTTGAATTAAATGATCCTATATCAGAGTTTGATCTTATCAAAGCAGAGACAAATATGTTGAGACAAAGGCTCTAAGAAAAGGTGGTATTACTTTTACAATGACACATGAGCAGAGAAGAAAATGAATCACCAAGTGATTTTTACATAAGATTTGTTGATAAGCTAAAAGGCTACGGCATCAATTTTTGTCCTTTGAATCTTGTAGGGGAAGATTTATTTGTTGAAATTTATTTTCCTCATACATGCAATTTACCAATTTCTTAGAGGGCAGAATTTTTTCAGCAAGTTATAGAATGGATAAAAGGTTTAGAGGATGTTTCTTCTAAAGATATATATGATGTTGAGAATAATGATATTGAATCTGAATTTTCTGAGATTATTGAAGAATCTAATGATAAATCTAACAGTGAATCTGAATTTAATGATATTGAAAGTGATAAAGATGAATATATGTTTAGTGATGATGAAGAGTCTACTGCTGGTGAAGATATTGTTGATTATGATATTGATATAAATCTTTATGAACATCAAGACAATGAGAAATATATATGCAACTAGCAAGAAGACAACTATGATGCAAACACAAGTGTTTGTAGTGAGGACCTTACACAAGATGATATGGTTTCAGTGGTTTCACTACAAGACTCCAACAAAGAAGAAATTTGCAACATCATGCAAGAAGACAGTAGGGCGATAAATGAAGAAGATGACTGTTGTTCCCTTCACAGTGAACAAATTACAGAGATTTTATCTTTTGAGTATCTTAGATATTCAGGAAATGGAAGCTTTGAAATTTCATGTCCAATACATATTGATTTTGAGAAAGAAAGTGAATTAGTGCATTCTAATTTGGACATATGTGATATTGTTTCTTCTTGCATTCCTTCTTCATTAGGCTACAATAAAATTTAGTTTGATTTATCAGATGATGAGGTTTTCAGTATGGTTTCAGATTTAGCAGATGTAGAAATTCCAAGTATTGAGTTGAGTATTGATTTAGAGAATAGTGTGAATTTTGAGAGGAGTGTGAATTTTGAGAGGAAAATGATGGATGTGAATGGACCTAATGATGCTTGCCCAAGCAGTATGATAGAGGTTGTGTATCCCTCCTTTCAGTTGAATGTTGAGTTTTTCAGTTGTGGTTTACAAATGAAAGAGGATAAATGTCACAGATATCAAAGTATGTTCTTATCTAACGAATTTGACATGTATATGCCACACAATTTTTATCATGATAATCTACCTAATAGTTATGGAAGCTCATATGAAGAGTATGCAGATTTTATTTCATGTGATGAGTTAATACAGAGTGGCAGTATTTTTGATCAGACACATGGAAGAAAGAGTTTCAGTTTACCTCTGATATATGGAGATGAAAATCAGATTTATGACAGAGGTAAGAGTTGATTTCAGTTGTGGGGTTTTGGGCCTTTTGTGGATAATATACATATTGTACAGTTGCTTTCCCTTTCATTTGTGTGTTTTCTTTCAGTTAGAGGTTTCCCCATTTTTGAGAAGAGAGAAAAGTTTTGAGAGATGTAAGTGAAAAGAGGAAAGTGAAAAGAGATAAAATCTGATTTTTATGTTTTGGGGTGGTCTGCTACTCTAGAGATCTATGGTTCTTAGTATAAACTTGCATTTAACCATCCTCATTCAGAGCCACTGTTGGTACTCAAAAATACAACAAGGTTTTTGAGTACCCTGTTAAAAATTTTGCATTTTAGCCCCTTATGAGAACTTTTGAGCCTTTTTGCCCAAATGTAATTCTAAATTTTTTCATGCATATCAGGTGTTCATCACTCTTGTTTAGACATAAGAAGACATCCTAGATCGTCAGATTCAATTTTTGAGTCATTTAGTGATGTCTTGTTTTGAGCACTTGTCTTTTTTTTGCATATGTTGATTATAGTGTCAAATTGTTGTAACTTGCCTACTTTGCAACTGAATAACTTGCGCCCTGTTGAGTTTCATAGTTCACCACTTTGGAAATGTTTAACATGTATATCAAAGAGCTTATGTTTTAAGTCTTAAGTCAATTTAAATCCATTTGATAAGTTTTCAGTCTCCCCAAAGTTGGTCCTGCAGAACTATCTTGTTTCTCTGTCATGTCCAGATATCTGAATAGCCTACTTTGAGCTTCTGCAAAATGTATCCAGGTGAATGCATTGCATAATTGAATTTTCCCCCATGTTGAAAATATGAAATTGTACCCATTTGAAGAGTTTCAGACTCATACCAATCCAGTTGTTCACTTTCTCAACTTCATTCCAAATCCAATTTATGCATATTTGCTGAGTGCAAAATCAGGAAAATTGTAAGATGCTAACTTTGCAAATTGATGTCAATAGATCAGTTCACCTTCAGTGTAAGATAATTGAAGATTCATGTTCCATGTGTGAAGGTGAATCAAGTTCCAGAGGTTCAAATGTTGGGGGCTCTTTTTGATTAATTTGTGAATCAAAATTTGAAGACAGTTATTGCGGTTTGACAGTGCAAAGCAGAGATTTTTTAAAAAACTTTTAAGTTATAAAATGGAAAAATGAAACCATGGAAAGGGGAGCCCATCCCTATGGAGAAGATTATAGATATTAACCAGAAAAAAAGCAAGGCCATGGGTGAGCAGCACTTGGAGGAAACTTTCAAAAAAAATTAAAAATGCAAGAACATAGCCAGCCACGTTTGTGGTCATATCTCAAAAACTACGATCTGGGTTGGGCTGAATTTTGGATATGTTTGAAATGACCATGTTAGGAATATACAATAAAAAATTTAGACAAATATGAGTTGAAACACAAAATTTATGGCTCTCTGAGTATTGGCAGAAATAACAAAGTTTCAAAATGCACAGAGATATATCGTACATGCAAGGGGCTGTGAAAGTTTTTAGTATTCATATACTCCAGAACTTAGTATATGATTTAAAGAAAGAACCATGAGGCCATTTGGTGGGTCTCTTAGTTGAAATTTTGAAATTCTTGTGGGCCCCATTATTTAGTTGAAATTTTGAAATTCTTATGGGCCCCATTATTTTGGAGTAAAAATGCATAAAGTTAGTCTCTATGTCTCCAAGTCTCCAAGTCTTCAAAGCCAAGAAAATCATCTAGAGACTTAGAGACTAAAGCTTGTCTCCATGTCTCTAAATCTAATAATAGTTGGTGAATTCATACAGAGACTTAGAGACTACACTATCAAATTTAACCACAGTCAAGGCATGGTCAAGGTGCAGTCAAGTTAAGCTTATTCACAGACTTAGAGACTAAAGGTAGTCTCCAAGTCTCCCAACATACCCATGGTTGAGAAAATCATCTAGAGACATAGAGACTACATTGTGCAAAGTAACCATAGTTGAGGGATGGTTAATGGTTGATTTAAGTAAAGGTAGTCTCCATGTCTCCAAGTCTCCAAAGTCAAGAAAATTATTCAGAGACTTAGAGACTAAAGGCTTGTCTCCAAGTCTCCAGATCGAACCATGGTTAAGAAAAATTTCATGAGACTTAGAGACAATAAGGAAAAGGCTGATCATGGTTGAAGTGCAGTTAAGGTGCAGTTAAGTAAAGATCTAGAGACTTAGAGACTAAAGATAGTCTCCAAGTCTCCCAACAAACCCATGGTTAATAAAATCATCTAGAGACTTAGAGACTAAAGGTAGTCTCCAAGTCTCCAAATCAAATCATGGTTAAGAAAAACTTCAAGAGACTTAGAGACTATATGGTGCAGGCTAACCACGGTTGAAATGTAGTTAAGGTTGAAATCATTCAGAGACTTAGAGACTAAGTTAGTCTCCAAGTCTCCAAATAGACTCAAGGACAAGAAAATGATTTAGAGACTTAGAGACTAAAGGCTTGTCTCCAAGTCTCCAAATCAAATCAGAGTTAAAGGAATTATTCAGAGACTTGGAGACAAAGAGAAAAAGGTGATCTGGGTTAAAAGGTGAGTTAAAAGGTTAGTTTAGAGCAGCAAATCAGCATGTGACAAGTTTCAAAATCTGGTGGATTCTGGGAGAAAAAGGCATAAAATAGAATTATAAAGGGAGAAAATGCATAGATTTCAAAACTAAAATAATTTAAAATGTTATAGTTTGTGCATGGAATATTAAAAAGAATATAAAAATAAGATTTGCATAAATTATTAAATCTGTATAGTCTTTTCTATAGTCTAGTGCAGATTTTTTTTTATTTTTCAAAGATTTGAAAATGCATTCCGGGAAGAATTTTCAACACAGAGGAAATCAGATTTTTTGCAGAATAATGGCAAATTTGGATAGAATGAAGATTAAATTATGGAGATCAGATTTTCATAGAAAGAAGAGATAAAATACATATATTTTATTTGCAAAATCATATTCATATTTGCTTTCTCAGAGATTTTTTGAAGAAGAATGAAATCATATTTTCTTAGATTAATATCAGATTTGGAAAGCTTCTCAGTGGCAGAATGAAAGAGTTATAATGAGGATAAAATCAGATTTTAAAAGGACAAGTGGAGTTAAAAATTGATTAAATCAATCAGATATTTTGAAGACTTGGAATGCAAGTAAAATCAGATTTTTGAAGTCACCGAGAAGGATCAGATTTTTGGAAAAGAAGGAATAAGTGCAAATCAGATTTGAGAGAAGGACAAGTGTTTGCCAGACATAGTTTTTAGGGTTTCTTCTCTTCTATATATCCTCTTCTTTTCTCAGTTGTAAGGGTTCCTTTCCTCTATCCTGTTAGATTTTTTTTCCTGTGTTCAGAGCAGGTCCCTGTTGGTCTTGTAGAAATTTTATTGTAAGTTATACTTCTATGTCTTTGATATTCTAAAGGTTTATTGTCTGGATGTGTTGAAACATAATCCATTAATAGAATACAGTGTAGTTTACCCTCTTTCATATTATCTTGTCTTTTTGCATTTTGTTTGTGCTCTAGTGTGTTTCACTTGTAAGGCATTTGAAATACACCTGCTACAAGGTGGTTTGTCTAATTATTTATGAGTTCCTTTCAAGGAGAGGACTAAGTTTCATAGATGATTTCAGAGAGAAAAGCATTGTAATAAGGATTTAATGTAGATGTATGTATATGAGAGGATATTTTGTAAGGCACTCTATCTCAGCTGCTTGTTGTTTGTAAGGCACTCTACAGTATTTCTATTGATTTATTGTTGCTTATTCATGTTTTCATATACTCTTTGCCCAAGAGATAGGCACTGGCCTAGGATATAGTTTGCAGTTTATTCCTCATCCAATATCAAAATCATTTCAATTAAATATACTTCTGTTACTTAGAAAAAATGAGCTGAACTCATTAGGGACTCATATCAGTAGGATATTGTCCAGTTTAGTGATTCTTTGGAGAGTGAATCAACTAGGTTATCCCTCCTTAAAAGGAAGAAGGATGAAAATCCTTGTATCACTGATTTATGCTATATTTACAATCATAGTTTGTCTGGTTAAGCTTTGCATTTGGTTATGCTTGGTCATTTGCAAGGTGCTTTATAAGTTGGTTTAACAAAGATACACAGAAAATCAGTGTCCACTTTTATATATACTGTGTAGTCAGTAATCATTAAGAGGTAAAACCTGCCTGAGTATACGTGGAGCAAAAAATGAAGAAAGATCTTATCCAATCCTTAGCAATTAGACTTTTCTTGCATCTGAATCAATATAGACAGCATGGTGTTCAAGTAATTATTCAAGCACTGCGATTCATACAAGAAAAATCCCTAACAAATTGGCGACTCCGCTAGGGATGTAAAAAGATAGCAAGTTTAAGATGTTCAATTCCTTGCTTTGCTGAATTAGCCCAGAGTCTGGTTAAGTGAGACAATTATAGAGTCTAGATTTCAAAAAAAAAATGAAAGGATATATTCCTTATGTTTTATAAAAAGAGTCAAGTCTGTCTGTTGTTTGCTGCAAAGTATCTGAAAGTTTTTAGTTTCTCCAAGATAGTATCAAAAGAATCTCACTACTGGTGAGTGGTGACTCTGAGTTCTCTGATTTTCACCAGTGTGCATGTTAAAGAAAGACTACAATAGAAGGTGGAATTGCAGTGACAAGTAAAATAGATTTTTGGACTCTTATGATTAGAGGAATCATAAAAAGCTCTATGTTATGGTGTATGTGAGATTGTTGATTTGAAGAAGTAAGAGTTGGGAAGAAGTTCTCAGCTATTCAAATTTTTTCCTCTGCAAAGAGGTGGCGGCTCTACAAAATTTTGAAGGTGATTTGTAGGAGACTTCAAATAAATAATTGTCAGCAACTTCATACACCAGGTATTTTTATTTTTATTGGATAATTCTTTTGTTCCATGAAAATTAGTTATACATAAGTTTTCCCTATTAAGTGGTCAGCACTAAGTTAAGAGGGAAAAAGAGGCAGTTTATAATATTTTTGACTGCTAAGATGTCACAATCTAGTGATTGAAGGGGTAGTAATTTGTTTGGGGCAATTAGTTTTGAGGGTATCCATGGATATCCAAATTATATTTCATCAAAGGTTAGGGAGTGTTTGCCAAAGTTTGCTGGTTTTGGTGAACAGTCAGCTAAAGATCATTTAGAAAATTTTGCTGACTTGGTAGACAGCCATAACATGTCACATGAGGATATATTGATGAAACTTTTTGTAATATCCTTAGTTGATATTACAAGAGACTGGTTTAGAGATTTACCTCATGGCTCAATAGATTCTATGGAAGCATTAGAGGCTTCTTTTATTAAAAGATTTAGTGATTTTGAGCAGCTTAGTGATATAGAGAAATATAATGAAGAAGAGCATAATGAAGAGCATGACATATCTGAATTAAATGATCCTATATCAGAGTTTGATCTTATCAAAGCAGAGACAAATATGTTGAGACAAAGGCTCCAAGAAAAGGTGGTATTAATTTTACAAGGACACATGAGCAGAGAAGAAAATGAATCACCAAGTGATTTTTACATAAGGTTTGTTGATAAGCTAAAAGGCTACACATCATTTTTTGTCCTCTGAATCTTGTATGGGCATATTTATTTGTTGAAATTTATTTTCCTCATACATGCAATTTACCAATTTCTCAGAGGTTAAAATTTTTTCAGCAAGTTATAGAATGGATAAAAGGTTTAGAGGAAGCTTCTTCTAAAGATATATATGATGTTGAGAATAATGATATTGAATCTGAATTTTCTGAGATTATTGAAGAATCTAATGATAAATCTAACAGTGAATCTGAATTTAATGATATTGAAAGTGATAAAGATGAATATATGTTTAGTGATGATGAAGAGTCTACTGCTGGTGAAGATATTGTTGATTATGATATTGATATAAAGCTTTATGAACATCAAGACAATGAGAAAGATATATGCAACCAGCAAGAAGACAACTATGATGCAGACACAAGTGTTTGTAGTGAGGACCTTACACAAGATGATATGGTTTCAATGGTTTCACTACAAGACTCCAACAAAGAAGAAATTTGCAACATCATGCAAGAAGACAGTAGGGAGATAAATGAAGAAGATGACTGTTTTTCCCTTCACAGTAAACAAATTACAGAGATTTTATCTTTTGAGTATCTTAGATATTCAGGAAATGGAAGCTTTGAAATTTCATGTCCAATACATATTGATTTTGACAAGGAAAGTGAATCAGTGCATTCTGATTTGGACATATGTGATACTATTTCTTCTTGCATTCCTTCTTCATTAGGCTACAATAAAATTTAGTTTGATTTATCAGATGATGAGGTTTTCTGTATGGTTTCAGATTTAGCAAATGTAGAAATTCCAAGTATTGAGTTGAGTACTGATTTAGAGAATAGTGTGAATTTTGAATCTTGTCTTGATTCGAAGTTTGCCTTTGAACTATTAAATAGTGGTCAATCAGTGGCTCAAGTTTCAAAGGAACAAACTAAATGTGCTGATATTTTCCCTCCCAGCCACCACTTTGCTTTAAAATTGCTTGATGATGATAAATGGTAGGGTGCTCCTCTTTTTTATGAATGTCCTAAGTTTGATGATCATTTTCCAAGTGATGAGGCCTCTCAGGTTTTGCATAGAGATCAAGGTATGTTTTCTTTTGAGAGGAAAATGATGGATGTGAATGGACCTAATGATGCTTTCCCAAGAAGTATGACAGAGGTTGAGTATCTCTCCTTTCAGTTGAATGGTGAGTTTTCCAGTTGTGGTTTACAAATGAAAGAGGATAAATGTCACAAATATCAAAGTATGTTCTTATCTAACGAATTTGACATGTATATGCCACACAATTTTTATCATGATAATTTGCCTAATAGTTATGGAATCTCATATGAAGAGTATGCAAATTTGATTTCATGTGATGAGTTAATACAGAGTGGTAGTATTTTTGATCAGACACATGGAAGAAAGAGTTTCAGTTTACCTCTGATATATGGAGATGAAAATCAGATTTATGACAGAGGTAAGAGTTGATTTCAATTGTGGGGTTTTGAGTCTTTTGTGGATAATATACATATTGTACAGTTTCTTTCCCTTTCAGTTGTGTGTTTTCTTTCAGTTAGAGGTTTCTCCATTTTTGAGAATAGAGAAAAGTTTTGAGAGATGTCAGTGAAAAGATGAAAGTGAAAAGAGATAAAATCTGATTTTTATGTTTTGGGGTGGTCTGCTACTCTAAAGCTCTATGGTTCTTGGTATAAACTTGTATTTAACCATGCTCAGTCAGAGCCACTATTGGTACTCAAAAATACAACAAGGTTTTTGAGTACCTTGTTAAAAATTTTGCATTTTGGCCTCTTATGAGAACTTTTGAGCCTTTTTGCCAAATGCAATTCTAAAGTTTTTCATGCATATCAGGTGTTCAAAATTCTTTTTTAGAAATAAGAAGACATCCCAGATCGTCAGATTTAATTTTTGAGTCATTTAGTGATGTCTTGTTTTGAGCACTTGTCTTTTTTTTGCATATGCTGATTATAGTGTCAAATTGTTGTAACTTGCCTACTTTGCAACTGAATAACTTGCGCCCTGTTGATTTTCATAGTTCACCACTTTGGAAATGTTTAACATGTATATCAAAGAGCTTATGTTTTAAATCCTAAGTCATTTTAAATCTATTTGATAAGTTTTTAGTCTCCCCAAAGTTGGTCCTGTAGAACTATCTTGTTTCTCTGTCATGTCCAGATATTTGAATAGCCTACTTTGAGCTTCTGCAAAATGTATCCAGTTGAATGCATTGAATAATTCAATTTTCCCCCATGTTGAAAACATGAAAGTGTACCCATTTGAAGAGTTTTAGACTCATACCAATCCAGTAGTTCACTTTCCCAACTTGATTCCAAATCCAATTTATGCATATTTGCTGAGTGCAAAATCAGGAAAATTGTAAGATGCTAACTTTGCAAATTGATGCCAATAGATCAGTTCACCTTCAATGCAATCTAATTGAAGATTCATGTTCCATGTGTGAACATGAATCAAGTTCTAGAGGTTCAAATGTTGGGGGCTCTTTTTGATTAATTTGTGAATCAAAATTTGAAGATAGCTTGTGCAGTTTGACAGTGCAAAGCAGAGGTTTTTTAAAAAAGTTTTAAGTTATAAAATGGAAAAATGAAACCATGGAAAGGGGAGCCCAGCCCTATGGAGAAAATTAAAGGTATTAACCAGAAAAAAAGCAAGGCCATGGGTGAGCAGCACTTGGAGGAAACTTTCAAAAAAATTTGAAAATGCAAGAACACAGCCAGCCACATATTTGGTCATATCTCAAAAACTATGATCTGAGTTGGGCTAAATTTTGGATATGTTTGAAAAGACCATGCCAGGAATCTACATTAAAAAAATTTTGACAAATCTGAGTTGAAATGCAAAAGTTATGGCTCTCTGAGTATTGACAGAAATAACAAAGTTTTAAAATGCACAGAGATATATCCCACATGCAAGGGGCTATGAAAGTTTTTAGTATTCATATACTCCAGAACTTAGTATATGATTTGAAGAAAGAACCAAGAGGCCATTTGGTGGGTCTCTTGGTTGAAATTTTGAAATTCTTGTGGGCCCCATTATTTTGGAGTAAAAATGTATAAAGCTATTTTCTAAGTCTCCAAATCTCCAAGTCTCCAAAGCCAAGAAAATCGTCTAGAGACTTAGAGACTAAAGCTTGTCTTCATGTCTCCAAATCTAACCATAGTTGGAAAATTCATTCATTGACTTAGAAACTACACTATCAAAGTCAACCACAGTCAAGGCATGGTCAAGGTGCAGTCAAGTTAAGCTTATTCAGAGACTTAGAGACTAAAGGTAGTCTCCAAGTCTCCCAACATACCCATGGTTGAGAAAATCATCTAGAGACATAGAGACTACATTGTGCAAAGTAACCATAGTTGAGGGATGGTTAATGGTTGAGTTAAGTAAAGGTAGTCTCCATGTCTCCAAGTCTCCAAAGCCAAGAAAATTATTCAGAGACTTAGAGACTAAAATCTTGTCTCTAAGTTTCAAGATCGAACCATGGTTAAAAAAAAGTTCATGAGACTTAGAGACAATGAGAAAAAGGTTGATCATGGTTGAAGTACAGTTAAGGTGCAGTTAAGTAAAGATCTAGAGACTTAGAGACTAAAGGTAGTCTCCAAGTCTCCCAACAAACCCATGGTTAATAAAATCATCTAGAGACTTAGAGACTAAAGATAGTCTCCAAGTCTCCAAATCAATTCATGGTTAAGAAAAACTTCAAGAGACTTAGAGACTACATGGTGCAGGCTAACCGTGGTTGAAGTGCAGTTAAGGTTGAAATCATTCAGAGACTTAGAGACTAAGTTAGTCTCCAAGTCTCCAAATAGACTCAAGGACAAGAAAATGATTTAGAGACTTAGAGACTAAAGGCTTGTCTCCAAGTCTCCAAATCAAATCAGAGTTAAAGGAATTATTCAGAGACTTGGAGACAAAGAGGAAAAGGTGATCTGGGTTAAAAGGTGAGTTAAAAGGACAGTTTATAGCAGAAAATCAGCATGTGACAAGTGTCAAAATCTGGTGGATTCTAGGAGAAAAAGGCATAAAATAGAATTATAAAGGGAGAAAATGCATAGATTTCAAAATTAAAATGATTTAAAATGTTATAGTTTGTGCATGGAATATTAAAAGGAATATAAAAATCAGATTTGCATAAAATATTAAATCTGTATAGTCTTTTCTATAGTCTAGTGCAAATTTTTTTATTTTTTTTTAAGATTTGAAAATGCATTCCGGGAAGAATTTTCAACACAGAAGAAATCAGATTTTTTGCAGAATAATGGAAAATTTGGACAGAATGAAGATTAGATTATGGAGATCAGATTTGCACAGAAAGAAGAGATAAAATACATATATTTTATTTGCAAAATCATATTCATATTTTCTTTCCGGGAGATTTTTTGAAGAAGAATGAAATCAGATTTTCTCAGATTAATATCAGATTTGGAAAGCTTCTCAGTGGCAGAATGAAAGAGTTATAATGAGGATAAAATCATATTTTAAAAGGACAAGTGGAGTTAAAATTTGATTAAATCAATCAGATATTTTGAAGACTTGGAATGCAAGTAAAATCATATTTTTGAAGTCACCGAGAAGGATCAGATTTTTGGAAAAGAAGGAATAAGTGCAAATCAGATTTGAGAGAAGGATAGGTGTTTGCCAGACATAGTTTTTAGGGTTTCTTCTCTTCTATATATCCTCTTCTTTTCTCATTTGTAAGGGTTCCTTTCCTCTGTTCTGCTAGGTTTTTTTCCCTATAGATGTTCAGAGCAGGTCCCTGTTGATCTTGTGGAAATTTTATTGTAAGTTATACTTCTATGTCTTAGATATTCTAAAGGCTTATTGTCTAGATGTGTTGAAATAGAATCCATTAATAGAATATAGTGTAGTTTTCCCTCTTTAATATTATCTTATCTCTTTGCATTTTGTTTGTGCTCTAGTGTGTTTCACTTGTAAGGCATTTGAAATACACCTACTACAAGGTGGTTTGTCTAATTATTTATGAGTTCCTTTCAAGGAGAGGACTAAGTTTCATAGATGATTTCAGAGAGCAAAGCATTGTGATAAGGATTTGATGTAGATGTATGTATATGAGAGGATAGTTTGTAAGGAACTCTATCTCAGCTGCATGTAGTTTGTAAGGCACTCTACAGTATTTCTATTGGTTTATTGCTTCTTATTCATGTTTTGATTGACTCTTTGCCAAAGGGATAGGCACTGGCCTAGGATATAGTTTGTAGTTTATTCCTCATCCAATATCAAAATCATTTCAATTAAATATACTTCTGTTACTTAGAACAAATGAGCTGAACTCATTAGTGACTGATATCAGCAGGATATTGTCTAGTTTAGTGATTCCTTGGAGAGTGAATCAACTAGGTTATCCCTCCTTAAAAGGAAAAAGGATGAAAATCCTTGTATCACTGGTTTATGCTATATTTACAATCATAGTTTGTCTAGTTAAGCTTTTCATTTGGTTATGCTTGGTCATTTGCAAGTTGCTTTATAAGTTGGTTTAACAAAGCTACATAGCAAATCAGTGTCCACTTTTATATATATTGTGTAGTTAGTAATCATTAAGAGGTAAAACCTGCCTGAGTATATGTGGAGCTCAAAAATGAAGAAGGATCTTATCCCGTCCTTAGCAATTAGGATTTTCTTGCATCTGAATCAATATAGATAGCATGCTATTCAAGTATTTATTCAAGCACTGTGATTCATACAAGAAAAATCCTTAACACCACACTTTTTTCTCTGTGATGTTGTGCTTCACTGTTCGTCAGTGTCTGCAGAATTCTTTAGCTCTCCCTTAGCTTGATTGATCAGGACTATATGAAGTTTATCCTTCACCAGTTTCTCTTCAGCATCTTATTTCTATTCACTCCATATTTTGTTGTTTTCTGAACTCTCTGTTTCGTCGGTCAATTCTGCAGTTTGTCGTCGGTGACAACTACCAATTCTATCGGTGTAACTCCAGTTAGCTTCAGGATCTCCATCTGTCAAGCAACTCTATTTTTAGTTCGTCAGGCATCCTATGATTCTACTTCATCGGGAAACACTGCCTTCTTCTCGTCGGGCATCACTGTGACTTTTTCTCTGCCTTTACCGATGGTGTGCACTCTATCGGTGTAGTCTGTCACTTAGTGAATACTTGACTTTTATGCATTGTTGAAAGCATAATCATTGTTCCATTAATCCTCTTAAGTCTTTGACATTATGTACATGACCATACATATGATATAAAGTTGACATCAATGACAATACAAACCATTAACTATTTTAATGTCTTGCATCATCTTCAACTTATCATTATCAAACATTCAATCAGTTACATGTCATCAATCTCTCCCTTTGGAATTGATGGCAACATACTATATTATCACACTATACTATTTCTAATATAATATGAAATACAATTGTTGAGATTTATCAAATTACCAAATAGTTTCTTTTGATAACTGATAAAAATGTTTGACCGCTGGTAAGCTCTGTGTTAGCTTAGATTTGATTCTTGCAGCTTTCTTTGTTTCTTCTTCTGATGTGTTGTGTCCTTTGTTTGTGTCAATTTCTCTCTTTTGACTGTTCTTTTTCTTTGATGTCTTTGTATTTTTTTTGCAACTTTTATACAGATTCTCTCCCTATGGATATGATCTCTCCCTTTTTGGAGTAATCTGATAATGAATAGTTTCTGATGACAATATGGATTACATTCTCTCCCTTTGACAACAATACCAACCAAATATTTTACAAATACCTGACATTAATGTCAAACAACTATTTTCTTCTATCCATAATATATTCCTTTAATTTCCCTTATCCATCATCAATACAATAATGTGCTCTGGTGCTCGGTTTGATATATACCTTTCTATATATAGATGTAGCTTTGAAGTCCATCTTTTGCTTGCATCAATCATGAATGATATTCTTGATAATATATGGCTAATGCAACATTCAATCCTTTACTAACTGGTAGACATGGGTTTGACCCCTAGTCTCTTTCTCAGGTACTCAAATGTATCTTTGGGCAGTGGCTTGGTGAAGATATCAGCCAATTGTTCTTTTGATTGCACATATTCAAGTATCACCTCTTTTTCTTGAGCTTGTTCTCTTAAATAATGATACTTGATGGCAATGTGTTTAGTCTTTGAATGCATGACTAGATTCTTGGAAATGTTTATTGCACTGGAGTTATCACAATAGATAATCAATGGTTCTGTGATCTTCATATGCATAACTTCCAGCAACTGTTTGATCCATGCAATATTTGAGCAGTTTGCAGCAGCAACAACATATTTTTCTTCTGCAGTAGACTGAGATATGCATCCTTTCTTCTTGCTAATCCATGTGATAAGTCTGTCACCTATAAAGAATGCTCCTCCAATTGTGGTCTTCTGGTCATCAAGATTTATAGCCCAATCAGCGTCGGTAAACAGCTTAAGTTCAAATTTTCCTTCTCTTCTATACCATAAGCCAAATTCCTCAGTATTCTTTAGATATCTTGGAATTCTTTTCACAGTAGTCATATGTGATTCCCTAGGGTTAGCAGAAAATCTAGCAACAATTCCTACTGCATGTGCAATATCTGGTCTAGTGTGTACAACATACATGAGTTTTGTTATCATTGATTTATACATAGTCTAATTTACCTCTATTGACTTGTCTTCCTTTGTTAATTTGCATCCAGTAGCCATCGGTGTTCCAACTGGTTTGGAATCTTCCATCTTGAATATTTTCAGGACCTCTTTGATGTATTTGGATTGTGTAATGAAAATTCCTTCACCTTGTTGAATGATCTGTAGACCAAGAAAGAACTTGATCTCTCCAAACATAAACATCTCAAAATCTTTGCTCATCTCATCAGAAAATAACTTTCATAGCATATCATTGCCTCCAAATATGATGTCATCAACAAATATTTCAGCAATCAAAGTGTTAGCATTGGTATCTTCTTTCAAATAAAGATTACTGTTTTCACTAGTCCTTATGAATCCAATACTTATTAGATAGGAATGAAGTCATTCATACCAGGCTCTGGGAGCTTGTTTCAATCCATACAAGGCTTTGTGAAGTCTACATACCATGTTCCTCTTGTCTGGATCTACAAACCCTTCTAGTTGCTCAATGTATACTTCTTCTTCAAGTATTCCATTTAGGAATGCTGACTTGACATCCATTTGATATACTTTGAATCCTCTATATGCAGCATAAGAAAGTAGTATTCTTACTCCTTCTATCCTTGAAACGGGTGCAAAGGTCTCTCCATAGTCTATACCTTCCTCTTGTGCATACCCCTTGCATACTAGTCTTTCTTTGTTCCTTGTGAATTCTCCATTCTTGTTTAGCTTATTCCTAAATATCCATTTTGTACCGATGACATTATTTTCATTTGGTCTTGGCACAAGTAACCATGTCTGCTTCTTCTTAATATTTTCAATCTCATCATTCATAGCACTTATCCATTCTTCATTATCTAGTGCAGCATTGACAAATTTTGGCTCAAACTCACAAATTAAAAAATTTGAGTTTAAAGACTTACTTCTTGTTCTTGTACCAGCTTTCTTATCTCCTATGATCTGGTCCTTTGGATGGTTCCTTCTTACATATCTTGTAAGTATAGGTATATCTCTTTGCGTATCAGCTTGATCTTCATTACCTTGCACATTATTTTGATCATTATCCTGACTATCGGTAACAACATTCTGACCGTTGGTTACAACATTCTATTGTTCTGAATTTAAGCACTGTTGCTCGGGTAGAGTTACGGATTCTTCATAGTATACAAACTTGTTGTAGTCCTCTTGTTCTTTTGTGCTTTTCAGCTCATTCTTTTCTGCAAATTCATCAATCCTCACATTTGCACTTTCAACTATTTTGTTAGAAGCCTTGATTAGACATTTAAAATCTTTGCTCTTGGTAGAATACCTTAGAAAAATACCTTCATCACTTTTGGCATCAAGCTTTTCATTTCTATCATCTTTTAAGACATAACATTGACTACCAAATATTTTGAAGTAACTTACATTGGGTGTTTTACCATACCATAGCTCATAAGGAGTCTTCCTTGATTCCTTCTTCAATTGTACTTTGTTAAGTGTATAAACAGTAGTCCTGACAACTTCTCTCCAGAAGATCTGGGTGATGTCCTTCTCTATCATCAGTGTTCTTGCACAATCAACTATTGAACTGTTCCTTCTCTCAGCAATCCCATTTTGCTGTGGTGTTCTTGGTGCAGAAACCTATCTTTTTATACCATGCTCATTACAGAAATTAGTGAATTCATCTGATATAAATTATCCTCCTCTATCTGATC
>MU228163.1:1343327-1358718 GCA_018584345.1 Thuja plicata | reverse complement strand
ATCTATGTATTGCTTTCTCATTTCCATGTTATGTTAGGATTGTTAATCTAGAGGATTAGATCTTGATATTGCATGTTTAAAAGCTCTTTTCAAAAGATCAATACACACACACATTACATTCTATATCTGGCTATTTGTTGAGGTGGAGATCACCAAAATGGGGGTTTGACTAAGGCAAAACCCTATATAGCCACCCCAAAATCCCTCTTTTTAGATATTTTCAGGTGCTATTTTCAGGAGTTACAGGTGCAGGATGGCAGATCTTAGACAAGATTTGGATACCCTTTTCGGCAAACTTCCGAGATCTGCAAATAGATTTTCTGTCAACACTGTGCAGGTCAGGGTCGACATTATTGGGTCACGGGTGACATTTGTGGGTCAAGGTTGACCTTTTTCATAAGACGACATTGGAACGGAAAAAGATTTCTGGGTTTTGTTTGTCTCTACGTTTTGGTTCAAGATCAACTATCAGATTTTCCAAAAACTCAATACAGACCTCAAAAAAAGAGTTTTTCCACATCTTCTATGCTATGAGGTAGGTATCTTGTCCAGTTATTTCTTACATATTCCTCAAGCTATTTTATCATAAAAATTAAGTGTAATAAAACATAAATTTGGCCTTAGGTTCTCGCTTTACCACATTACATAAAATCTTATTTAGGGAATCCTTCTTGTGCCAAAATTTTATACATTACAATTACAAATAATATAAATATAAATATAGAATGGTAAAGCATGTAAGTATAGTGAAAATGTAACATGTGATAAAGTATTAAAATTATTAGCATTCTTTTAATCGAATATTGCTTTGTGATGAAATTTTGAAAATTATTTTTTAAACATTCCTAGATCAATAAGGTGACTAATATTTTTACTATGTTCTTTAAAATTAATTATTTAAGAATATTTTAAAATATTTATATAAACTATATGTAAATATAGACAATTTTATATAATGTACATATTGTAAGAAAAATTGATTAATATTTTTTAAATAAATATAATTATTTATTAATATCTATGCAAATAAAATATAAAAAATAATAGAATCACATAATTATAACTTTTTTTTTTTGAACAATTTAAAATTTCATAAATTATAAAATTACTAAATTAATTGTACCTTTTTACAATGTCATTCACCAACGAAACACTTATTTTGATAATTGGGATTGTGATGTTTAAATATAAAATAATAATAATAATTAATATACCCATTTTATCAAACTAAAATGTTAAAATAAAATAAATAATTAATAACACACATTAAAAAATGTACATACAAAATGTAGTATAATCCATATGCATACCGATTTATTAATGCGGTACTGATTGGAAAAAAACACATTTATTAAAGCAGTACATATTCACAGAAATTATTATCATGGACAAAGTTTAAACAAGCGAGAAAGACCCAAATAAAATTATTTGAAAGCTAACAAAAAAATTGACAACTGCAAAGTTTTCAATCGTCTTGCATGTCTATAAATAAATTTTAATCGTTGGATCTAGATACCAGGTCAGTCATCTCAAATAAGAGACGCCTTCAGCATAATAAGACAATTTAATTTATTCAAATTATCTAGGATTGTTCCTTACTGATGAAAAGGCAATTGGTCTAAGTGGTTGAACCCTCTTATGACGGGTTCCTCAACCCTCTATAGGGGATGATCTTAGACAAAGAACTCTACACCTTCAAAATACCTTCTAAATTTCCTCTTTGAACAATCCCAAATGTACAATCACTATTGTTCAACAACATGTTAAGGCCAATCAGTCGTTTGACCTATTGGTCCTCTAGGTGTGCTAGGAAGGAAACCTTGTTGTTAGGGAGTGGACACAATTTCCTAATTTCTTCAGATATCTTGTCTTACTTCTTATCAGATGGGTATGGTTTTCCATTTTTACTGAGAGCTATTGACTACTGATAAATGACCCCTTATACCAATGAGTCTTTCATTATGCTGATAAGTATTCCTTATGTTGATAGCCCTTCATTCTCACAGACAATGAATACTTTGCTAATTGAAAAGAATACACACTTCATCCACTATTGGATTCAATCAATCCAATTCCAAATTCCTCATGCACACTCAATCTTGACAAATGTGACCAAGCATATGGTCATGCTTGGTGTTACCACTAGCTAACAATAACATCTAGTCCCAAAACTCGGGAATACCACTACACATTTCCCTAACTTTCATTCCCCAAGTGATCATGGTGATCCACTGGTGAGATCTCAAGTTAGGGTCATTTATGTTAGGAACCCTTATTTTGAACACAAATGAGCATTAGACAAAGAATCTAACAACCACTCCTACAATGGGATTCCTTCAGATCCTACACTAGATTCATTAGAAAACTATCCATGTAAATCCTTTAGATTACTTAATGAAGCATATATTTCCTAACACCATAGAAATTATCATAACACTGTAAAAACTAGAATTGTCTTATTATTTCTTAACACCAAATTCTTTGTACATTAATTCATTTCTTCTCCTCTTCTCTTTCTCCTTGTTTCTCCTCCTTAATTGAATTTGATTTAATCAGGAATATGTAGGCGTCAACCAATGACCTCAACTAATTTTCAAACATATATAACTATTGGAGAACCTGGTGTAACACCCCAAAATTGGCACCTTACAATTCTATTCAATTTTGGTGCATTTTCTCATCATCGAAGTCCTATTGTACTATGCAAATTCTTCTTCCTAATTGACTTTAATTGACTTAGTCTCAAATGTAGAAAACATGAATTTGCATAAATCTTACACCATATTTAATTCCTAAATTTTCAAGATTTATTAGCTAAAAATCCCTATGATTAATTAATTTAATTCTAAAGTCCTAAGTGCTTTTAAATTAAATTAATTCCACCCCCTTTAGCTAATACACATCAAAAGGAATTGAATAGTTATTTAATTATTTGAATGGATTATCCTAAAAAAAAAGAATTCCATAATTCCATGTGAAAAGTCACTCATGTGGCAATAATTCCTTCATTTAATTAAATAAATCTTTCAATTTTGTCTCACCTTCCTCTATGGAGATGAAGAGTCAGTCGTTTCTTTCCAAGAAACTCTTCATCCTCTTTCTAGGTTCTTCTATATTATGGACTTCATTTTCTTCATTTGAGAGGAGCAATTTTGAGAGTATCTAAACTATAGCCAATTCTAGTCTTAATTCTTTCATGCTTTCAAGCTTTTGTTGCATAATTTAGCTTAATTTCATTTAGAGTAATAGCATTTTGTATCTTAAATTAGTTGTCTTATACATTAAGTAGCTTAATTCTATCATCTTTCCAAGTTCTTAGTTTAAAAAATGTACTTTCATTTCTATATTGTACTGGCATGTCTCACATAGAATAGTTTGAATTTCAATTTTGATTATGCTTTAAAATCCTCCATTTTAGCAATGGTCATGGTTGTTGTCTCTTGTTCTGAGAGTAATTGAAAAACACCAACTAAATAGGAGGCAACAAGTCAATTCAATCAAATGTGTGGAATGGACAATTCATGTTCATTTTCGTAAATTTGATGATTGAGTAATGACCATGTTGTGTTTGTGCCTGATTTAGAGGTCACTTTCAAGCACACACATTTTGGCGCCCACCGTGGGGTAGAAAACTGATTTCTGACCTCACTCTCAAATTCTTTTCTGATAAATTTTTGTGCTCTTCCATATGGCCATACTTGTCTATGTACGGATTCTTGCACGAGAATTCTGAGTAGGCCACGTGAAGTTTTGCACTTCCTCGTGCGAAGCCTTGCAATTCCTCGTGGGAAGTCCTGTACTTCCTCGCGCGAGACTCGGGGCCAGTTTTTTAAAAAATTTACCATTTTGCAAGTACAGTTTCTATTTTTCTGATCATTCTAACATGCTTCTGTTTCTTATTTTTCTGACAACATAATAGTGGGCTGCAGGTCGCTTGACAAAGATTAAAACTTGCTAATGGTTTTCTTGCAGGACGATTGTCTAAGATTATTCTAAAAATGTTGAGCTTGTTTTTTTCACTTTCTTCACATAGTATAAATAGGGCCTTGTTAAAATTTCTTAGGTATCTTGATAGAAAAATAGGGGAATAGGCTCTTCATTACATGGAAGTGAATTAGAATTAGAAACCCAAAGGCTTGTGAATTGGTTGGAGGAGAGCTATCTCGGTGATGAATATGTCTTGCATGTTTGGGTAAGGTGAAGAGGTAGAGAAGTATGCTCTTCTCTCTTTGAGAGAATCAGAAAATTAAACCCTCGAATCCAAGCCAATTTTTGTGTCACCTTTAGAGGGCCTACCAAAAGTTGAACCTCCAGGAACGACCCAAGTGAGTACACACCTATCACCGATGATTCCACCTCACTATAATAAATTCTTCTTTGTTGAGTCCAAAGACTGCAAAGCCATGGTAACTTCTTTCTCATGATTTTGACTATCATCTTGAGAAAGCCTTTCTTGTTGTACTGAGCGACGTCGCTCCCATTCCTGCGTGCAGGGGTGTATGACTTTCAAGTGTTGGTGTGGCTGCGAGGTCCTATCCCTCTATCAGGGGCACCAAAGGTTATTGTGAATGGAAGCCCACTAAAAATTTTCTTATTTAGATGCCTACCCAGATCACCTCCGAAAGAAGACATAATCTGTGCGCAGGGAGGGGGAAGAATCTCTCCCCTAGATTCTCAACATAGGTATGCACCTGGATGCTTGAGGTGGTATATGATGCTGGCCCCTTCTTTAAGGGTAACCTTTGAACATATATTGCTGAGTCCTTGGAAACACCAAAAAAATGGGCGCTCTCTCGAGGGTGACACTGTTGTGTGAGGTGCACGCATACGCATAAGACAGTGAGGCACGAATTTTGTCTTCTCTACCATTTTTTTTGTAGGGATAACTAAGTTTTTGTTTCGAGTCTTAAATTGTCCAATCATGATTAAACAAAGACTCCCATGATTCTACCAAGTTGCTTTGTCCTTGGTAGAACTATTTGCGACTACTTCTTGCGTCACTATTGTCTGATCAAAACTTTGTGCTTGTTAACGATTGCTTGCCACATTCAAACTAAGATTGCTGAACCATCATAAAACTGCCCTAAATCTGAAAATTTTGTCAGAGAACAGTCTTGACTGTGTCTCAAAATCTGATTTTTATCTCAAAAATTGAGTTGATCTATCGAAACCTGGAGTTTTCTCGTGCGAGATTTTAGAAACTGAGCACTTCCTCACATGAGCTTGCAGTTTCTCACACACAGTTATGAGTTTCCTCACATGAAATAGCACTTTCTCACGTGAATCTGTCCTCTGGTGTACTAAAATAGAGAGTTATTTTCCATTGAATGGTGAGTTTTTTGCCTAATATGATTTTTGCCTAAGATCTAATTGCCTATTTCCCTATTGTCTGCAATCTGAAACTGATTGTCTTGAGTTGTGAACCGACCGATTCTTTCTCAAACTTGTTTTGTCTCTTTGTTCTCTATCATACCTTTCTATGCTTTTGTACCTTGTGACGCGATAGTGATATCTCAACTGTTCTAGCCATACTCTTGAGGATTAATGCTAGGTGCATTTCACATCTTGGTTGTTCTAGCCTATTACCTCCTTTTTTCTATTTCTAGAGACAGAGTTCTGAGTTGGATCCTAATTTTTCTCTCGTTTCATCTTCATCTACGCCTGTTACGACTAGAAGCGGCAATATATTTCCCGTCCGTGGTTCCGGAATAGGTAGAAGTAAACCTCATAATCAAGAAAAAGGTCATTCTGAAACCATTGTTCAATCTGATAGTCAAGAGGGATCCTCATGTTCCTCCTCCCTGTTTAGTATAGATTCCAGTCTGAATCAGAAACCAGTGTTCCAGTTGTGCTGCAATCCTTTGTTTCAAGATCAACAAAATCCATTTCTTTCAAATCAAAAAATCTTCAGAAAGTCACCTATTTGGGTTGACCCTATTGATGATCCTCGCTGCCTTAGTGATACTTTTGAACATATCAATCCTTTTGATCCTATCAACCCCTTTGATCTGCTAAAAGTTACATTGACCACGATTTCTCAGCTCAATACTCACACTCACACTAAAGCTATGTACATGACACAATCCCACATCAATGACATGGCAAATCCTTTCAATTACCTACAAGGTCAATATAGAAGGGTCCACAACCAATCTCAAAGTGATCAGGGTCAACAAGAGGAGCAACATCACCATCGCCCTCCTCCACATGACCAGGGTCAAGATCAGAGTCAAAGCATTTATGAGATCCTTGGTAATGATGATGAGCCAATAACTCAAAATGACATAGATGCTACAAAATCTAATAAGGTTCTCATCAAGATGATGTAAATTCTCCTTGCGGAAGATAAAGAGAAATATTTTCTGGATTTGGCAAAACAAGGAGTTAAGCTACCCCCAAACTTCCAAGTGGAAACGCTTGTGGCTAAAGAAGAAGAGACTGAGACTGACAAATTGCATAAGATGATTCAAGATATGAAAAACCAAATTAGCCAACTTAGGAAGGATAAGGACAAACCCACACAACAATTCACGATGGAGAGTATCTATCCTTTTCTTTTTATAGGAGTCTTCATATGCCACATTTTCCCAAAGGTGTGGAACTCCCTAAGTATGATAAGTATCTGGGTACCACTGATCCTCAAGATCATTTGAGAGAATTTGGGGCCCTATCTATGGAATTTATTCATGATCAAACCTATTTGATGAATCTCTTTCCCTGAAGTTTGGGTGGACCTGCCATGGAGTGGTTTTCTCAACTGCCCACTAGCATCAAGACTTTTGATGAGATTGAAAATCTCTTTATACAACATTATTCTCACAACATACAACATCTCATCAATATCAGGGACCTTTACAATCTCAAGCAAAGACAAGGGGAGCCATTCCTGACATTTCTCCAGAGATGGAGACAAATTTGCACAAAGTATCCTCGTAAAATACCTGAATCTGAGAAAATTGATATCTTCTTGGACAATCTCACTCTCAATTTTGGGTATCAAGTACAACTTCAAGGTCCCCTTAATTTTGGCAGCATGATTAAGAAAGCTATGAGGATAGAGGCGTTTATGGTTAAGAAAGGTGAATTGACTTTGTACAAAGACAAAAAACAAGGTTCCTCCTCTTCCAACAAAGATAAAGGGAAGTTTGTCAACAAGAATAGGGACATTGTGAATGATGGCGTGGTTGACAATGTGACCCCGGCTCCTTCAAAACCAGTTTTCAATCTCACTTCTAGTATACAAGCGATTAAAACTGCTGAAAAGGCTACAACGAACACTCAACCGCCTTCTAGATTCTCTAGTAACAAAGCTTGGGCCCCTCGACCCAAGCGTGAATTTACCTCCTTGGGAGAACTGCTTGATGTAGTTTTCAAGAATTTGGTGTAAATTTAGATTCTCACTCCTTTGGACAAACATCTATATGATCTGCAACCATGACCCCATTGGTGGAATGACAATGCATACCATGACTATCACCAAAACAAGGGTCACAAGACTACCACTTGTCTTTAGTTGTGTCATAAGGTCCAAGATCTGACTGATAATCAGGTTATTGTTGTAGAAAATCATAATAAAAATTCAGATCACCAGGCATTTAAAGGTCCCTTTTCTCATCACAAGAAAGTCAAGTCTTCCAATGCTAAGAATAATAATGCCAAGGTTAACTATGCACATGCCACTTATGACAATGTCATCAACATGATTGAACCTATTGAAGTGGAGTATTGTGGTGTGATTAATACTAAGGGGAGTGGGGATGTCCCTAAGCCTAAGACCCCATTTGTCTTGAGAGGCCCTGGGTCTTGCTCATCTGAATCTAAAACATCTCAGGATTGTGCAAATTTTGTTACCAGATCCCATGCTAAGATCACTCTCAAGGGTCCTGACCCTCTTGCTACTACATCCACATCGAAACAAACCATGGATAAAGCTATTGTTGGCCCTGCCAACAAGACCACAAAAGTGGTCCCCACACCTCCTAATACTAGTTATAACATTCTAGACCAGCTGCAAACAACCAATGTTCAAATAACCATCTTTGAGCTGTTGAAGATCTCACCTGCTCACAGGAAGATTCTGGATAAAGCCCTTGCAGAGGCTAACATCCCCAAAGACATCAATCTTGATCAGTTTCAATCTATGGTGGGTCACTTGACTTCACCACACTATTTTTCCTTCTTAGAAGAAGATGACCACTTGATTAGTCACCTGCATAATGCTCCTTTGCATATAGAGGTCATGATTGGCAAACAACTAGTTCATCACATCCTTATTGATAATGGCACTGGTCTCAATATTTTATCTTCTCACTTTCTTGCTCAGCTAGGTTATGATGAAGATCACATGGATTCCCACAAGATAATTACTATCGAGGCCTATGATGAAGAAGAAAGAAATTCTAAAGGTTTATTCATGCTACCCATTCAGGTTGGACTGGTTGAAAGAGATATCACATGTCAGGTGTTGGACCTTCCTCTTGCTTATAACATCCTGCTGGGAAGACCGTGGATCCATGAAATGCAAGTGATTCCCTCTACATATCATCAGTGCATTAAGTTTCCTTTCCAAGGTGCAGAGGTGACAGTTCCTGCTAGTATGGGCTCTTCTTGTAATATGCTCACACAATCAGCTGATAGTCTTGTTCCTACTAACAAAGAATACGCAAAATTTTGTGATGCCAAGCTTAGAGACATGGAACAGACTTTGAAAATCAAAGACATAGGCATGGGGGGGTATTAAATAGAAATAGTTTTATCGTTAGCATCTCTACCTTCGTCTCCTCATTCTTACGGGAAACCTTCTAAGAACAATAAATCTTCTACTGCTCCTCCTGAAATGGTTTATGATGGTGTCTTTATACGAGCTTCAACACCATTAGAAGATGAATATGAGGAAAGAGCTATTAAATCTTGGCTTTGCAAAGGAAAGGATATATCTGAATAGACTACCCAAGCTCGTGAACTAGATCCCAATAGTGAAGGTCTTAAAATTATGAAACTCTTTGGATACAAAGGGAGTGGCCCAATAGGGGTGAATGGTAATGGTTTAGTTGAACCCATTAAAGCTATGGGTTAAAAGACAAAAGGAACAACTATTTTAGGCTTCAAGAAGATCCTGTTCCATCTAGGGATTAACAAATTTGTGCCAAAATTGGATCCTCCACCAGAACCTGAAGGCACAGCTATAGTTGACACCATACAGGATAGCTCTGATGAGGATTTCTTTCCTTATCCCATTCCTCCAGACCTAGCAGCATTCTTTGTTGAGCCAGATCATTTTGTACCGCATTCCAGTACAGTCAAGATTGACAATGATTCTGATAAAACCACTCCATTTGATGCATTAACCTATGAACAATGGAAAGTGTAACAAGATCCTGATTTCCAGGGTGAACGGTACATACCACCAAAGTTTCAAGAGAAGTTGGCACAAGAATAGGTTGGTGTTGCAAGAACTCCCAAACCTTCATGGTGAAAACATCCCGGTCAGAGTTTAGACACAGATTCCCATGAATATGAGTTTGACAGTCTTTCAAAAGGATCCTATGAAAAGCTTCTCGACATAGGTGAAGGGTCCAGTGAAAGGTATAATGAGTCCAATTCCATAAATCTTAACATGTCTTCTACTATAGTCGTTAGGAGTCAAAAGGATTTGAATACACCTTTGGATGAGATCGCTCTAGGTCTCAGCTTACTAGTCAGTGCTTTCAATGACTATACCATAAACACACTTGAACTCATCACTTCACTCTCACTCCAACATCCCAAGCTAATAGACTAGAATTCCCCTTCCTCATCCAATGAATTCCTCACATTTCAGAATGACTATGCTCTAGCTTGCTACCTTCACGTTGTTGAACCTGTAACATCCTCCACTAGTGAAGAAAGTGTTAACATGACCGAGGTTGATATCAAGTATCTTAGACATAAAATCAAAAGAAGAAAAAATAGGCACTCTGATGGTGAAAACCACATTGTGGCAGTGTCAGAGCCAAAAAAGGTAAAAAGAATAGACGTATCCAAAGGTGAAAACCTCTTTGAGGTGCCTAAGGATGAGATACTTGATGCACTTCTGAGTCATTTCCAGGAACGCTCATCGGTGCTAATTGAGCCAACTCAGCCGGTAAATCTGGGTACAGAAGAACATCCACACATTATTTATGTGGCCAAATCATTATCTACAGAAGAACTCAAGGAATTCACATATTTCTTTAAGGAGAAAAAGATAAACTTTGCATGGACATACTTTGACATGCCTGGCGTAGATCTTGATCTTATCATGCATCACCTATCAATAGCTACTGGTGTAAAACCATTCAAGCAAAAACTTAGAAAGATGCATCCACATGTGGCTTTACTTTTCAAGACAGAGTTGGAGAAACTTCTAAAAGCTAGGTTCATCAGAGAAATTGATTATGCAGAATGGATCTCCAACATAGTTCCAGTTTCGAAGCATGACAAATCTATTAGAGTCTACACAGACTTCAGGGATTTAAATAAATCATGTCCAAAAGATTATTTTCCACTACCCAACATTGATATGATTGTGGACGTGACAGCAAGATACGAAATGTACTCCCTAATGGACAGCTTCTTTGGCTACAACCAAATCAAAATTGTGCCAAAAAATCAAGAAAAGATTGCTTTCACTTGTGCATGGGGTACTTTCTGCTAGAATGTTATGCCTTTTGGTCTTAAGAATGTTGGAGCCACGTATCAGAGAGCAGTCACTACCATATTTCATGACATGATGCAAAAAAAATTGAGGACTATGTTGATGACACTCTTGCTAAAAGCATGGATAGGAAGGCACATCTCACTGATCTAGGCCCTATACTGGATCATATGGAAAAATTTAGATTGCGTCTTAATCCTAAGAAATGTGCATTTGGAGTAACTTTGGGAAAATTTCTCGGTTATATCATCTCCATGAAAGGAATCGAGGTAGATCTTGTGAAGGTGCAAGCTATCATGGAAATGCCTCCACCTCACAATATCAGAAAAATTAGAGGTCTTCAAGGTCAGATTTAATCTATTCAGTGCTTCATCTCACAGCTAGCTGACAAGTCACAACCATTTACTAAAACTCTACATAAAGGTGTGACCTATGAATGGAACAAATAATGTGAATAAGGCTTTCAACAAATCAAATAATATCTGGCCAATCCACCTATATTAATGCCTCCTATTCATGGGAAGCCATTAATCTTATACATCTCAGCTACAGAAACATCTCTAGGTGCTTTATTGGCTCAAGAAGATCAAAATAATAAAGAAAGAGCCATCTATTACATCAGCAGAACATTGGTCTCCTATGAAATGAATTATTCTATCATTGAGAAAGCTTTCTTAGCGGTGGTGTTCGCTTCCCAGAAATCATGACACTACATGCTTGCTCACACCACAAGGCTCATTGCAAAAATTGATCCATTAAAGTACTTACTCAGTAAAGCTACCCTCACAGGTAGACTAGCTAAATGGGTCATGCTCCTTAGTGAATTTGATATTGAATATGTCGAGAGAAAAGATATCAAAGGGAAAGCAATTGTAGATCAGTTGGTTGAGGCACCTATTACAGATCATCAACCATTAAGGATCAAATTCCTAAAATAGTCCATCATGCTTCTCACACATCAGTCATGGACCATGTTCTTTGAAGGATCATTCACCCAGCAGGGGTCAGGGGCCAAAATCTTGTTCATACAACCTCACCGGTATTCATTACCAAAGGCTTACAAAATGATGTTTCCTTGAACCAATAACACTACTGAGTATGAAGCCTTTATTAATGGATTAAAGATCGCTATTGAATGGCGTGTCGATGAGCTGAAGGTCTATGGAGATTCACAGTTGGTTATCAATCAGGTGAATGACATCTATCAAACAAAAGACAAAAAATTGGTGCCTTATAAGAAGATGGTTGATGATCTTAAGAAATACTTTGCACATGTTACTTTCCAACAAGTTCCAAGGGAATATAATAAAGCATCCGATGCCATGGCTACTCTGGCTTCCATGTTACAAATGCTAGAAAACAACTTTAGACATGAATTCCTAGTGGAGACGTTATGCCACCCTGCCTATAATTCCCCTTAATCCCAGATGATCTGTTCAGTCATTGGACATGACTCATCTCGCTACCATCATATTTACTCCTACCTTCATGACCAAATTATTCCCGACACTTACACTCAGAATGAGAAACACCACTTAATCCATAGTGCTTCACGGTTTGTCATCGTAGATAATGAATTATACAGACGAGGTCTAGATGGTACCCTCCTTAGGTGTTTAGAGCCTGATGAGTCTAAGCATGCATTAGTAGAGGTGCATGAAGGAATCTATAGATCTCACTCAAATGGTCTAACACTAGCTCATAAACTTATTAGAGCTGGTTACTATTGGCCGGATATGGAGAAAGAAGCTATACAATTTGCTAAATCTTGTAAATAATGCCAGCTTCATGGAAATTTGATCCACACTCCTGCCAAGGAGCTCATTCCTTTTGTTAGCTTCTGGCCATTTCAGCAGTGGGCCTTTGACTTAGTGGGTCAGATACATCCATCTTCTTCAAGGGGACATAAATACATCATCACTGCTACAGACTATTTTACCAAGTGGGTCAAGGAAGTGCCTCTCATCATAGCTGATGGCAAGTCTGTGGCTATGTTTATACTAAATTACATCATTTGTAGATATGGTGTACCCTCATCAATAATCACTGACAATGGGGGGCAATTCAAGAACAAGGATCTAACATATTTATGCAATAAGTTTAGAATCATTTAGCATTGGTCCTTTATCTATTATCCCTAGGGTAATGGACAGGCAAAAGCTTCAAATAAGACCATTCTCAAGATCTTACACCGCACGGTACACAAATTTGGACGAGACTGGCATCTCCAGATTAATCCAGCTTTATGGGCTTACTGGACCTGTATACGGACACCAACAGGGGCCACGCCCTTTTCTCTAGTTTATGGTTCCAATGCAGTACTTCCTATTGAGGTTTATATTCCTACCTTGCGAGTCTCTTTGAAGGGCCTCATTACTTATGATGTTATCAGAATATCTCAACTTCAAGAGCTTGAACTACTGGATGAACATTAAAAAGTGGCATTTGATCATCTCCAAGAATATCAAAAGAGAATATCTAAGAGTTACAAGAAGAAGGTCAGACCAAGAGAATTCCAATTGGGTGATCTCATCCTAAGAGAGAACCCCAAGAATCAACAGCAGTGGGTCCAGAAAGGAAAATTTGAACCAAACTGGCTTGGTCCATATGTTATCACTGTAGTATTTGGGTCTGGCGCTTACCATCTCTCTACCACAGAGGAGGAAAAAATCAAAGAGCCTATCAACACTCTTCATCTGAAGAAGTTCTACAGTTGAGATGTCTTCTGAATGCTTGAATGTACATACTTTATTTTGAGAAAATCCTAAAAATTGCAAAATGTCTTGAAAAAATGATCATCTTAGTGAAAACCTGGAAAACAGGTGCTTTGATGTATCTATTATCCTGGTGAAAACCTAGTAAATAGGTGCCTTGATAATACCAAAAAAATTGAAAAAATGAAAAAATACAAAAAAATAAAAAATAAAAAAAAAGTACAAAAAAATTGAAAAAATGAAAATACAAAAAAAAAGAGAAAAAGAGAAAAATGTGCCATTAATGAAAACCTGGTAAACAGGCGTCATGGTAGCAAAAATAGAATTTCTTCCAAGATGGTGAAAACCTAATAAATAGGCACCTCTTGTTCCACAATGCTCTATCAATCGCGACATCCCTTGGATTTCTTACAGTTTGCTTTCCCACTTTAGTGTGCTTTCCTGCTTTAGTTTTCTCGCTCATGCATTCGCTCTCAGCCATATTTGAGATTTTTCTTGACTTCACATGGATTGAAACTGGTCACACTCGGGGGCATCTTCCTAGTCTAGGAGGCATTTTCCTATCTTTTGGAGTCTCTCTCCTCTTCGCATCAATCACCAGTGGTTCTTACTGAGTCTGCCTGCTCATGCCTAGATCTCACATTGATCTTTATGCTTGAAAATCTTTCTTGCGTCAGTCACCAGTGGTTCTTACTACGTCTGCCTACAGTCATTGTACTACTAAGATTTCTCACATCAACTCACTATCAACATGTTTTACATTACTTGGGGGCATGATTTCCCGCTTTGATCACATCTTCGGTTTACACTCAAGTCAGTAATCTTGTTAGTTCTAAATGACAACTATCTACTGGCACAAACTAGTGTTTCTCAACACCCCAATCAAATAGTGTTTTTCAACACTCTCTTTGGACACATCTATGTTTTTCAACACACATCGGATATCACAATGTAAACATCTCTCGATAGCAATCAAACACAATGCACTCACAAGCACAACAGTGTTTTTCAACACCCCAAACATAGGCACATTCATAAACTCTGAAACGTGCTGAGCTATGATTGAATCTTTTGTGAATGCTGCCTGTTCTCATGAATTTCATTCATATTTTCTTTGTCTACTACCTATGGGTGTGGTTTCAATGATCCGAGAACGTCAAATAAATAGGGTGTATGTGATAAGAGCTTCTGCATTAAGGTGGAAAAGTCTCACATCCCTCGATCTTGTTTATTTGTATGCCAAGGGGAGGTTGGAACTATTTCCTTGATTATTATGCTCTATTTGTTTACTTGTGCACTCTTACTGTATCAAACTGGAAACAATGTTCAGGTCATCTTGGATTTTGTGCCCTGGTGCTTATGTTCATTTCCTACATTTTATCTGATAAAAGTCATATACACATCCTCATGGTCGCAGTGGCACTAGTAAGGATTGTATTAACTCCGATGTTCCAAAATACTCGATGATGATGATCATGTGATGAGTCCAACAACCAAGTCCTAGGGTTGCATTTAGCTTAGGCTTGCATTCACATTTTAGGCTTGCATCATGATAGTTTTGGTGCTCTCTTCATTGTCTTCTCATTCTTCAAAGGTCCTCATCTTTTGTCCTGGCTTCCTCTCGACTGCACAAGTGTCCGGTACTCGCTCTTGATCTTCATTCATATTCTTTTGGTTAGTACCTGTCGTATATTGCAATATCCTGCATGAGATGATTAGTACCATTGCATTTCCATACATTCATTTTCATTTACATATCCATAAACATATGCATCCATTATAAGCATAAATCAAATCATACATAGCATTTATCCATCTAACATCTATCATTGCATTACATTCATTCATACATCAATAAAAAAAGTGCATAAACAATTGCATATTCATCCATGGCATACATTTATAATCTATACATCTAATCATATAGGAAAAATCTCACAAGACATACAAATTTGAAGCAATATATTAACAAGTACAATGATGCCAAAATTGAGCTCATATA
>MU228163.1:1320825-1343277 GCA_018584345.1 Thuja plicata | reverse complement strand
TATATATATATATCTATATATATATATATATCGATCGGTCAAATGTACAAGGGTGCTACTCGAGCATAGTATATCAAAATGGTGGTACAATAATGTATATCATATATATCTCATCTAGCCACCCCCACCTGGAGGAGGTGGAGGAGGTGGCATGCCCTGTTGCTAAGGAGGTGCCTGTGGAGTGGCCTGTGCCCGAGCATTCTCTGAAAAAGGTGGAACCTAGTCTGCTGCCTCAGGAATTGCGATTGTGTATGCAACATAGTAATAGGCTAACTGAGAAGCCTCATATCTCTCCTCTATCTGAGCTCTAGCCAATGCCTCCTACAATCCTCGGATCTCTTGGTCTCACTCAGCCACTTGGGTCTCCTGGACAAGCACCATTGTGCGGAAGTCATCTCACTCCCTATGTGCCTGTCTCACTCTCTCTCAACTCCTCCTGAGAGCCTCCTATAGCTGTGCTACCTGTCCTACTGGTGGATCAGCTGTAACAATATCAGCCATAATGGTGTCCTCCCCCTGTTTAGTGGACCTCTCCTGAGTACCAGTGCTCCCTGCACCTGCATAAAATCCCATAGGTCTAGAAGGAATGGGAATCTGAGAGGTCCTTGATGGTACTCTCTACTAAGGTGGTGTCTGCTGAGGAGGTGGCTACTGTGGTGGCGGCTACTGTGCCTGCTACTGTGGTGGTGGCGGCTATACCACCTTCTGTACATGTGGGCCCATACCCACAAGATCTATAAATCTTGGGAACGGGTGTGCTAAAATATGATCCCTGTATGCAGGAGTCATCCCTGCATTCATCACCCCTACTAAGTAATCCGACCTGGCTGGTGGTACCCGAGCATCTATCATGCTCCTACCTCGGTCTAACTGTCTCTGCCAACCCTTCTTCATCTCATCGATGAATCAGGCATAAGTACAATACTCCTGAGAGACATCCTGGGGTCTCCCAAACTGTCGTAAGACTCGTGTCAATAGAAAGTGCTATATAACACTGATAGTACACCCGATCAAAGGATACGAGTAGAACATATGTGGAAACTCATGTCATGCATCATCCCAAACCTTGGTGGCTATCCATGGCCGCCATATAACTACTACCATGTCATCCAGATGAGCTGGCCACTGATCTGTCTTACCCATTGCTGGCTGAGTCATGGGACCTACACACCTGTATATATACAGCTCTAAGGGTTTCTTAGTATCATGGAAAATTGACCGACATATGGGAAGGTGCTCCCAGGCCCAAATGTGTAGGATGAAAACTCCTGCCGCCATGGTTCGTGCACCTTGATACACTATCTCATGCATCTCGTGATACATCTGTGCAAGCATACACTCACCCCATCTAAATCTCACTATTGGTGTAGCTAACATCCTCTACAGCATGCCTCCCTAGCCACACTCCAATCTATCCTGACCCCTATCCGGTACTAAGTGGCCAATCAGGAACAGCGCCAGTACAACTGCTAATGTGTGATCCATGAAGTATCTGCTCATCAAATCCTCCCAAGAGATGGCCTGACCCATCACCAGATCATCTTGGAAAATCGCTCTCAGTGCCAATGTACCTATCCTCGGCTGGGTATCATACTCCATGTGAGCCCCGTGGAATGGTACTCTCAGGATCCTGTATATATCCTTAGGAGTAACTATCATCTCCCCCTGCGACAAGTGGAATGTGTTTGCCTTTGAATGGAAACTCTCAACAAGGGCACCCAATAGACCATGATTTACCTGAATATTAGGTGCATCACGAAGATATGACAATCCTAGCCCATCGAGATGGGCACCATCAGCATCTGACAGTCTCCGCAGCAACTCACCCATGACAGGATGATGCAACTAGAATGCAATATCAGGGAAGTCAACCTACAAAGCAAGCGACAACATTTGATCAGTATCTTGACATGATGATTCTTCAAAGCAATGATGACAAAATGCAGTTATGTATCTATCCTAAACACAGTTCTGAGACATTCTAACTGGCTAACTCTGCGACATCAAGGATGACAAATTTCTGGACTGAGAAGGATTCCCATGCGAGGAAACTTTTTTCCCGTGTGATCTTTCTTCCTTGCACGAGACAGGATCTCTCCTCGCGCAAGATTCCATCGCATGCAATGAAATCTCGCGCGGCATCATCGCGCGAGCTTGCGAAGGGGCCCCGTGCGAGGAAGCCCTATCCCGCGCGAAGAATCTGATTTCTCGCACGAGGGGCGACCTAGGCCGGTGCAAAGGAACTATTTCCTCACACGAAATTTAACGCGACAGACTCAAAAAAGCTTTAAAACATGCTAAAATGATTTAAAAGCGATAAAAATTTGAAATGCAGGATGGTTTTTCGATTACTTACAGGTGCGTCATACTTTGGTGGCCGGTCGTGTCGTTGGGAGCACTCGAATCGATGTGTACACACAGGAATGCTATCAATATCAGCTAGAGCTCTCACCATCGCTAAAGTCAAAAGTGAATAATGATTTGAAAATGACCCCTCCAGGCCTTATATAGCTTTTGACCTAATTTTCAAAAGTGCTCCGTTTTCCACAAAAATATCACCCTTGGCTAAATCGACCATTCTGAATCCATTTTCAGGATCAAAATTGAAATCTGACACTCCTAAGCAGCTCGAAATTGCATTTTAAAATTTTTGGGACCGACGCGATCAGATGCTTGTGTAGTCCACATTCTGACATCACTTTCTTGTCAGAATAATCTCTCATCATGACTTTCTCAGCTTCTGCAATCTCTTCATCAGAGTCAACTCTAGTCAATTCTAGTCAAACTTGGTCAACTATGGTCAAACCTAGTCAACAGGACCTCCCAATCGCTCTAAACTGATTCTGCCTTCTCTTGATCTATCTCTTGATTTTCTCTGGATCTTTGATCTTGCTTCTATCTGCATTCTTTTGTTGTCAATCATCTTTCTGTTGCGTCATCTTTTGATTTCGCTCCCGAGGGGGTAGGATGATTACATCATTGATTCTTTTTGCATCATTCTTGAATCAGTCTAATCTGAATCAAAAGGACCCATTGCTAGGGGCATCTCATCACTTGGGGCATATTCAGTTTTTTATACCTTATGGTCAAAATTGGATATTCCATGATCTTGAATCTCTAGGGGCATCTTGATGCCTCGCATTTTGTCATCTTGTCATCTATCTTTCTAGGTATCTGAGTAATCTAACTCGGATCCTCAAGGATCAAGCTTCGTTCTGGAGATGATTCTTGAAATTTCATTGGGTATTGGGGCAATCCAACCCTAATTCTTGAAATTCTTGCTTCGTTCTGAAGACGGCTCTCAAAATATCTTTTAGACCGTTATCTGGGCAACCTAACCTAGATCTCAGAGGGCTAACCTTCGTATTGGGGTAATCTAACCCTGATTCTAGAGATAGTCCTAAATCTTCATCAGCTATCAGTGGACATTGGGCCAATCTAACCCCGATTCTGATCTTCTCTCAAGTGGTATTTGGACCGTTGTCTTTACAATCTAACTTAGACTTCGGAGAATCATGCTTCGTTCTGAAGGTGGTTCTGCTTCTCGATCTGATCGGTGTCTCGGCAACCTAACCTAGACTTTTGAAATCTGCATCTTCACATCAGACTATTCTTTGAATCAACATGATGCTCGCACATCAATTCAAACAGGGGCAAAATGTAACACCCCAAAATTGGCACCTTACAATTCTAATCAATTTTGGTGCATTTTCTCATCATCGAAGTCCTATTGTACTAGCAAATTCTTCTTCCTAATTGACTTTAATTGACTTAGTCTCAAATGCAAAAAACATGAATTTGCATAAATCTTACACAATATTTAATTCCTAAATTTCCAAGATTTATTAGCTAAAAATCCCTATGATTAATTAATTTAATTCTAAAGTCCTAAGTGCTTTTAAATTAAATTAATTCCACCCCCTTTAGCTAATACACATCAAAAGGAATTGAATAGTTATTTAATTATTTGAATGGATTATCCTAAAAAAAAAAGAATTCCATAATTCCATGTGAAAATTCACTCATGTGGCAATAATTCCTTCATTTAATTAAATAAATCTTTCAATTTTGTCTCACCTTCCTCCGTGGAGATGAAGAGTCAGTCGTTTATTTCCAAGAAACTCTTCATCCTCTTTCCAGGTTCTTCTATATTATGGACTTCATTTTCTTCATTTGAGAGGAGCAATTTTGAGAGTATCTAAACTATAGCCAATTCTAGTCTTAATTATTTCATGCTTTCAAGCTTTTGTTGCATTATTTAGCTTAATTTCATTTAGAGTAATAGCATTTTGTATCTTCAGTTAGTTTTCTTATACATTAAGTAGCTTAATTCTATCATCTTTCCAAGTTCTTATTTTAAAATACGTACTTTCATTTCTAGATTGTAATGGCATGTCTCACATAGAATAGTTTCAATTTCCATTTTTATTATGCTTTAAAATCCTCCATTTTAGCAATGGTCATGGTTGTTGGCTCTCGTTCTGAGAGTAATTGAAAAACCCCAACTAAATAGGAGGCAACAGGTCGATTCAATCAAATTTGTGGAATGGACAATTCATGTTCATTTTCACAAATTCAATGATTGAGAAATGACCATGTTGTGTTTGTGCCTGATTTAGAGGTCACTTTCAAGCACACACACCTGGGAGGCCGAAATGCAACTTTTACAAGTCTACACCTTTTTGAGCAACTTTTTCTCCTAATGCATTTTATGCATTCTAAGACAACTTATGGATCCCAAATGGATCCAAATGACAAAATACCATACAAAGACATACCCTATACTAAATTTTGATCCTTTGACCCAATTTGACATGTTGGAAATAATGGGAAGTGTGTACTGAGAGGGGAGGGGTGAATCAGTACCTCTAAAACTTTTATCTCTTTTATCCTTTAACCTTTATGTAATCAATTGTTTATCCAACCATCTCTTCTATACTATCTTTGTGCAAGACATATCAATTCTTTAACTTAATCAAACATGTAAACATTCATAGAAACATTCATGAAAGTAATTGACTCATAACACATAATATGATATCGCAGAAAACCTCTGTAAGAAGGTAAAAACTACGATAGGGATGACACCCACAAAATCTTCACTATCTGCAGATTGGAAGGGGTCAGTTAAGGCTTACAATTTGATCACTTCTAATGATCTACCCTATTAGGAGTATCTCTAAAGACTGGTTAAGATCTACTCTATTAAGAGATTTAGCAACACTGTTTAGTGTGCACTCGGTTAAGAGATTTACAATAGGACTGTTAAATCCACCTTCCTTGAAAGGATTTTTACACTTTGCTTCACTTATTAGAATGTAAGAAAATTAATCATTGACCTAAGTGTACTAAATCTAGTATTTCTGATTACAGATCCTTTCAAGATTACATGTATATATGTATCACCTAATGTCATTGAATAATACCTATGTTTCTCGGTAGCCTCTGTTCTTTTTTCTTGATAACCAAATTCATCTTTTATTGTTCTGCTTCTTGAAACTCTTAGTCTGATCCATAGATGTGCTCGTTGGATACATTCATCCTCTCCTTTATGATATAGAATGATTACAACATCTATTTATAAGATATATTTACCTAATTAAGTTTCACGTATATCAAAATTAACTCTATGATCACAGGTTTACAACTTTATCTTTATCTCCTAGTCTGCATGTTTTCAACCAGTTAGACTAATTAAAACAATTACAATAATGTTTCTTATCCCTTAAGTAATGGTTTTAAAACAAAACAAGACTCTATAAATAGAATATGAATGTTTTATCTAACGTGGAAGTCAGATCCACTAACTCCAGGATGTAATTGATTTTCGGCGTTTGATGCTCAGTTTGTTCTGAAACCAGTTTGCCTATCTTTCATTTTTCCTTTGATTGAACTGTCTATCAGGCTCCCTTGCTCTATCGGGTTCCTCTATTTCTTCTCTTTCGATTTCTCTTGAGATTTTTTCTTGTCGGGTGTCTCTTGAACTTCACACATTCGGTGATCTCTGATATCTGTACTTTTAGTGTTCCTGAAAGTCTGTCTTTTGGTGTAGGTTTACCAAATGCTCAAAAACTATTTTCCTTTTGCATACTAATGGAAAAATAATGTCTTCAATATCGCCCCTTTGACATTAGTATCAAAAAATTATATGTGCATGAATACTAAAATGTTTAGTATGTACACCATGTATATATCTTGTCTTTATATGATTCCCCCTAACTGTATGCATTATAGTATATATGTACATGTATACTTATACTTGCCTTTCTTTATTTCTCCTTTTTACCTTATTATGTTCATATCTTGATCATATATGAACATATCATATCCCCTTTTTTGGTATTAAGGACAAAGACGTACAACTTACAAGTTGTCAAAATTTTGGCAAAAATGTGTAACTTACAGATTGTTCAGAATGTGGGAATGAGAGTTTGTCATATCTTCCATCATTTGTTCCCATTTCTCTTTAAGTTGTTCTAGAGCCATGCCCTCTAATGCAATTTTTCAATGCATATCATAAATATTATCTAGGGCAGACATTTCTGGGGTGGCAACCAATGTTCTTGCCAGTGTCATGTGCTACTGTAGTAATGTGAGATTGGGTAAAATTAGAGCTTGGAGCTTGGTTACCTCATCTCTAAACTTTGATTCTGCATTTTGAATGTCTTGTCTCAGCCTTCTTGCTTTCTTTAGTTGTTCATAGTGCAATTTTATTGCATCTTCACTGTTAGTGAGACCTTGTGCACTTGATTGTAGATCAACATCGATTTGTGCTATCTTCTCACTATACTCCTTAGTGAGTTGTCTAAAGTGCATAAATTTTGGATTAAGGTTATAGCTTCTGAAATAATGAGGTCCAATGTTAGTATAGGAGTATCTTGATCGATGTTAGTGTCAGGTTCTATCTGTTGCAGTATGTCTTTTGTAGTTTTGAGTACCTTTGTTTCTTTTGTTGCCTTCCTAAGCTTATCTTGGATAGCTTTTCTCTCACAAAGTCTTTCATACTTTTTTAGTTCAGTTGGATTTAAGGTTCTAGGCTCACATACTGGAATCTCAATAATTTCATCTAAAGTAACTAGATTCTTATTCTTTTTCTTCTTCTTCTTTGAGATTTGTGTGGATGCAGATGTCTGAACTACTATTCCTAGTTCATTTGTCTTCTCTAAAGTGCATGGTGAAGGATTTGTAGATGTATTTTCTTTTACCTTTTGCATGGTGTCAACCTGTCTGTTAGGTGAAGATGTCTCCTCATTAACATTGGGTGTATCTGCAGATTTTTCTTCTGTATTCTCTGGTGTATCATCTTTCTTTTCTTCTTCAATTTTCTGATTAGTAGATTTGTCTTGTTCTACATCAGTAGCATCTTTTTGTTCTTCAGATGTGTCTTTTTTTTCTTCAGATGTATCTTTTTGTTCTTCAGATGCATCTTTTTCTTCTGCATCACCCTTGTCTTTGGGTATGCTTTCATCTTTGGTAGGTGATTTCTCCTTTTCTTAGAGTATATTGATGGCTTTCATCAATATTGGCATGTTGCCCGGTATGTTCACCTATGCAGCATCAATTGTAGTGTCTTGTTCGTCGGTCTGGTCCTTGGCAACAGTGAAATCTTCATCTTTTTGAATTTCATCTGCAGGGTCATCAGTGATGTGAATAATTTTATTGTCCACAGTGTTGTCCATAGTAGTGTCCAAGCATATCTCATCTGCAACATCCATACTCGTGTTTCCTATTGTGTCCAAATCCTCTTTATCCAATTCTACATCAGTGATGGTAATTCGTTCGGGGCTCTGAGTAACTTGATCATCCTTGGTCTCTTGATTTTGGGTAAGAGCTCTTTGTGTCTCGGGACTTATATCCTTTTTAGGAATGTCAAGTATTTTTCTCCATTTGGCTTCACTCTTTCTATCTAGGTCCATTAGACATCCTTTAAGCACTTGGTAGGCTCTCAATTTTGGTGAGAACCTTTTGGAATGAACCTTCATCATTTCTTTGATCTCCTCCATTTTTTATTTGGGAGGCATGAGTGACACTAGTTCTCTTTCCCTGATTTCTTTCTCAGAGTACAAGGCAAATGTTCATCTTGTCAATATCTACTATTGAAGTTTTTTTTGGCATATTGCCTGCCAGTTGTATTGGGAGGTATTTGAATATGCACATCATTTGAATGATTGCGTCCTCAATCTTATTTTGATCCAAGGGATCCAATGTTAACCATTTCTTGACCTTCCTACTATTTACTGTACTTCATTTGACAATTGAGGCACACACTTCATCAACTGTTTCAGATATCTTATTCTTTTCATGTTGAACAACTTCATCTTGTTTTATGTCCTCAATGTCCTCCTTAGATCTAATGAAATTTCTTCTTTTAGTTGGACCTCTTTTCTGTATTTTGGTTTTCCTCTTATAGGTCCTTACTTGACCTTTCTTCAATGGTGAAGGACTTGTGTCCTTAGCTATTTGACTTCTTGTCCTTCTAGCAATTGTAGTTCTAGGATTCTTAGCTGGTGAAGGTAATGGTGTATCTGACTCTGTAGAATCAGAGTCACTTTCCTTCTCATCTTCACCGACGGGTGACTGTCCCTCAGTTTCTTCTTTCTATTTGGTTTCTTCTCTAGTAACCGGCAACCTTTTCTTCAAGTTCTTGACCATTTTATCTTTCTTCCTATCTATCTTCTTTACAACCAAGCCAGTTTTGATTCTTTCTTTGGCTTCTTCATAAGTTATGAACTTGGGTTGTGTTTTATCTAATGGCTCATTTATCAATGCATCAATTGCATTGGATGCTTGATCTATGTTCACTTCATAGTCAAGTGGTTGTATCCATGTTGTTCTTAGTACAACAAGCTTGATATATGTGAAGTCTCTGTCTACCATGAAACATATATCAGTCTTGAATTTTTTAATTAGTTTCTTGGGGATCCTTACTCTCTTCTCCATTCTCTCCTTGAATCCCACAAAGTATTCATTCATTACTAACTCAAAATTATCTCCTAGTGATTTTACAAACTCACTAATGTTTATGGTGACTGGTCTTGCTGTATCCCATTTCACATTTCTTATTGATGGAAAAGATTCTTGGAAGTAGAAGAATATACACATGATATGTGAACCAAACTTACATGAATTTGATTTTTCATTTCTGATAGTCTTTAAGTTATCTTCTAGCTTCTTGAGTAGAAGTTATGATAGGTCCCACTGAGTTCCCTTTTTGACAATCTTGTAGGCTGTGTCCATAGATCTAGGTGCAATGATGTTTATCCTGCTTGCCTGAAAGAACTTGTATCCAAAGACACATGCTCCAAATTTTATTTCATCATCGTTGATGGTGGATACTCTTATTCCTCTTCCATCCCATGTAGCTCTTGTATTCTTCTCAATTTCAGCCTTGGGCAGGTGCTTTAATTCCTTTACCTTATCAATTATTGGATAACCGGTAACCGCATGAATAACATCTTGAGTTATCGATTTAGGCTCATCCAACCATAAATTATGGTTGTGAATCATGCTCAATACTAACTAAATCCACTTGGTCTTAAACTCTTTCGGTAATCATACGGTATTTGTGATCCCTTTCACTTCGATGTGTTTATGCTCATCTTTAATAGTGTCATCATCTTTACATAGCTTCTTGAGAGCTTGTTCAATATCCAGGTCACAAATTTCTGCAATTTTGTAGTGTATGTATGCTCACACGTCTTCGACAAGAAAAACCCTAGCTGGTATTCATGAGAATGCTCTAGCATTGTTGGGTTGTGATGCAACCTCTAGGCATATCTCGTAATGTATTTCTACATAGGTAGAGTTCTTGACAAGATTGACCTTATCCTTCTTGATGCTTTTCAGCTTAGCGGTTCTTGATGTCATGGCCATTATTTCTGAAATTAGGGATTTTCATAAAAGATAAATAGAGTTCTCGATTATGCTTTGGTACTTACTTCAACCTCTATAGTTGTAACTGATCTTCTTGGATTTATTTGTAATTGGTTGTAGTCGCTCAGCAGTGTTGTCGCTTCTAGCTCTATTTTTGCTTTGGTCACTTCGCACAAATCGCTGGTGAGAAATGAAACCCTTCCATCATCTATTTATCAAATTTTCCCTAGGTAGAGTCATTAATGCTCAACCACTCCTTAGTGTGTGAAGATGGATTCATCGGTTAAAACACTAACTTCCATCTCAGTGACAGTGTGATGCTTGGGAGCAGTCATCTAACTTGTTACTTTCACCGACGGGGTTCAGTGTATTGCAAAGACAAATTTGTCATCTTATATGATTACCGACAAATGTCAATTTACACTAGCAACTTTAGATTTTACATGTTAACCGACAATTTTTGGTAAATGTAGACAATTCAAATTTGAATGTATACTGATGCATTTCGGTATGTATTAACCGATGAAATAGTTTTCAGATAATTTAACAAGTAACACCATAGTGCATCTATAATCATGCCAATTTGGAATTTCAACTATGTATTATTGGAACTTATGCAAAATATAACTTGGTGTAATGCAGTTCCATACTTACTTGTTCTATTTAGGTTGGGTTGGTAATGTCACCAGATCCATTGGACAGAGTGTCACCAATTGCATTTCTCGGTCCAGCTTCATCATTACTTGTAGCTTTCCCCCACATTTTATTTCTCATCTTCCTAATGTCTTCAATGGTGTTTCCTTTGGCTAAGGTGCTGGTCTCTATCATTCGGTCTCTGCAGTCTCTCTTGAGATGACTGACTTTATGACAGTGTAAACATGCCATTCTGGGGTTAGTCCATCCCCTAGGATTTCTTGTCCATTGTCTCATACAATTTACAATAATGTGACCAAATATTCCACATGTTGTACAATTCTCTCAAGTGTTGTAATCCTATACATACTGGTTACTGACTATATTTGGTTTATAGGAAGATTCTTGACCTTTATGCTTCTAGGCTTACTTTTTCTTCTTCCATCATTCAAGAGTAGTATACCCATGCATTTTGCAAGTAGGACAGTATTCTTCAATATAGGTTTCCTTCTTTGGTTGTTTCATCTTAGACTTACATTTATATGCTTTATGTCTTTTCTTGTTACATTTATAACAGAATCCTATGAATGAAGATGTGGAGTTAGGAATACCTTTCATTTTTCTCTTGCATACATTTGATGTGTGGCCTTTCTTTCCACAGTGATTGCATGTTAGCTTTCTTGGTCTTGGATTTGTATAGACATTCTTTTGATCATCTTGATTGGGTGATTCTCCCTTCTCGGTATAGCCTAGTCCAGTGATGTTGTTGGCTCTCCTTTGTCCATCAGAAAATTATCCATTCTTTTATTGCTTTCTTCAACTATTTTGATTATCTCATTATGCTGTTGCTGAATTCTGAGTTCTTGTTTTAGCTTTTCTTCTTGACTTTAGCAATTTTGGCTTCTTTTTCCTTATTCAAATCTTCTCGAGCAACTCCATGAGCTTTCAGTATGTTAGATGTAGTTCTGGATTCCTTCCTTTTATTAACAACAAGTTTTAACTCAATACCCACTTCATCATTCTTTTCTCTGTAGGTTCCCCATGTAGGTTCATTGGGGTTTATAGGTGCTGACAATAAGATCTGCGCATATCCCTCTAGCACATGGTCTTCAACTTCATATCCTATTGGATGAATCCACTTAGTTCTAGGCTCAACATCCTCCGTGCATGTGCAGTCTATTTTAACCATAAAGCATATTGTATCCATGTACTTGTCAACTATCTTCTCAGATAGTCTGACCCTGCTCTGCATTTTAACCCTGAATATCTTTATGTCCATATCCATTTTATCTCTTGCACTACTTTCTACTATGGCTTTGAGAGATATTTGAGTCATTGTAGGTTTTCCTTTGTCTAGATAGAGGTCTACAACCTTTCCTACTATGTGGTGATACAAATAGATGATCAGAGATCCAAACCTGAATGTTTTGCTTCTGTCATGTTTGATGATTCTGATATTTTCAATCAACTAATCACGCAAGATCTCACAAAGGTTGTACTGAGTGTTATCCTTTACTATTCTGATTGCTACAAGTACTGTTGCTATAGATACACTATTCAACCTTCTTGCTTGTAAGAAATTGTAACCAAGTATCATTGTCATGAGTTTAATGTCATCCTCATTGATGGGGTCTACTGTCATACCATGCCTGTCACTTCTTGACAAACAAACTTTCTCAATCTGCTTCTTAACATCTTTACCAGTGGGAAATACTGGTCCAGTCATTGGAAGTCCAGTCAACTGATGAATTAGGTCTACGGTGATACGGACAGGGACATCACCAATCCAAAATAGATCATCATGAATTCTGCTCAACAGGATTTTTACCCATTCTGGTTCTTCAAACTTGTGCGCATTCTAATACTCGATAATAAGGTTATCTTGTAGGTGCGTGAATTCATCTTTGAATGTGAATTCCTTATTTAGCATTGATGCCATGTGAGAATCTATATTATCATCTCCTAATGATTCCTTTTTACAGTAAATGTACGCGCGGATATCTTCCACGTGAACAATGCTAAGCGGGGTTTTAGAGAAAGCTCCTTCCACATCATCCAATATAGACTTGAATGGATGCTTCTTAAATATGAATCTCTTCCTTTCTGCTACATCAAATACAATTGGGGTCGTCATTACTTACTTGGTGATTATTTAAGTAGGGTTTCCACAAAATTCTGAAACGGCGCGATGGCTAGGGCTTCATTTCAAACTAATTAAGCGTTCATTCCAACTTTGAAATTGCTATGCCTTCATGCCTAGATGTCTTAGTGCTCCAATTCTCTTCAATTTCTTTCTCTTCAAATGTAAATGTGAGAATGATCAAATACAAACTTCTTTTTATACGATCTGTCACATTTAATGCTTGCAACCATACATAGAGATTTTCAAACTTTGATCCTGATGCAATTTAGATACTGTGTGAATGCATATAGCTTTAATCTGAGCTTTTAACCATGAATCCAAAGGCGTGTACTCTGAAGTGAGTACACCAACCGCGTAGGGGTTCTAAGCTAGAATAGCTCCCCCTAAGACCAAGAAGGTCTATTCAAGCAGAAGTAGAGGGTGCGTCCATTGAGGATGCAACAAATACTTGGTCAACATTCTTGTCCTTATTTACTTCAACCCAAATTTTTCTTGAATCTTCATTTTCTTTGACAAACTCAACTTCTCCTTTCTCTTCAAATAGTGACTTTTTGGGATCTTCTTGTTTTTGAGTTTTGGATCTACAAAACCTTGTGATATGTCCAGCCTTTCCACATGTGTGACAAATGATAGGAGGTCTGATGTTCTTGCTCATCATGCTACATTGTTTTGCTGTGTGTCCTGCAAATTCTTTTGAGGTTGATTTCTCTGATTTTTTTTATTCATTCTTCTTTGATTCTGTTGATGTTGATTCTTATGACTTGTCCTGAAATGTATAGCCCTGTGACCAAATTTATTAGAAGAGAAACAATATCCATTAAAATGTCTTACCTTTTTACAATCTCTTGCCAAATTCCCATGTTTGTTGCATGCATAACAAATTTTGTTAACTTGTCTAATTTCCCTTTTAGGTGGTTTAGATATAACCTCTGTAGTATCTTTAACTTTCTTAGCTTCTGAAGATGCTTCAATTGATTTTTATTTCTCTTGTGATGAATTGATTTCATCTTGTGCTGTACTGAATCCAAGATCAGTAGTGTTCCCCTTTTTCCTTTGTGCATTGAGCTGGGATTGAATTAAATCAGAACTTGTGTGGAGTTTATCAATCTTACCCTTTGCTTCAGTTAATTCAGATTCCAACTTTTTCTTCATGTTTTCCAATTCCAAGACTTTCATGTTTGCCTACAGAAGTTCATCTTCCAATTGTTTGCTTTCTTTGATCTTGTCTTTAATGGTGTTCTGGCTATCTGTAAGTTGTTCCTTCAGATCTTCAAGTTTATCCTTTAGAGATTTATTCTCTTCATTAAGCTTTTTGACCATTTGTCCTAGATCACTTGTAGAACAATCTTTCAGATCTTTTCTAAGTCTTTTGATAAGTATTTGAGAGCCATCATTTTTCAATTTTAGTTCTTCATTTTCTTTCTTTGATCTGTCAAGATATTCAAGAGCTGCTTCAAGGTTCTTTTTCAAATGTTTTGCTTCAGCTGAGTCCATGATCTCCTCAAGTGGTTAAAATTTCTTTTAGAGGACCAGAGATCTGATACCAATTGTTAGAAACACTGAGAGGGGGGGTTGAATCAGTGTTTATCAATTAATTATATTTCAGCCAATTAAACATATATCAAATGTGCAACCAAAGAAATATGACACAAGAACACATAACACATGATATGATTATGGAGAACCTTGATTAGAGGAAAACTCCAGTGGGGATTAGTACCCACTAAATATTGTACTAGGTATAATGAACCTGTTAAAGTTCCTTTGCCCTGTTAGAAGCAGTCTTTACAAATTGAGTACAATGACCTGGTTAAGGGTCGGACCCTGTTAGGAGTCTTTTACAAAAACCCTATTTAGGGGTGTATGGCTCACTGCCTAAATAATATGAGGGCTACAACCCTCTAAATGTTGATATGCACTATATCAAAAATGAACTATTGTAGTGACACTATTGTCTAATCAGTTCCGTGTATGTGTGGATGCTCTTACTCCTTCAAACAGCTATATCATCTTTTGAATTCATTATATTGTCCCTCTGTAACTTCTTCTTGCACAATAATAGACCTTTTATTGCACGTTTTAACATAACAATACATTACATACTTATATCTTTACAAATGAATAGGCGCGACCCAAAACATAACACTTAGTCGGCCTCTTAACAAAATATACAATGCTTCTGAACAAGTCAGCTCAAGCGTGTTTATAAAAACATTAATTACATCATAAAAAACTTATAACTAAATGTGCATAGCCTTAGTATCACAAAATAATACGCGCTGATCAAAACAGTAGTCAGCTTCTGTGCTCTATATTCTAGACAGTTTCTTGGACTGTAGTGTACTAATCTGTCTGTATCTTTTTTGTACTGATGTTTTGTACCTTGCACATTTGGATATAGCATGTATATACATCATAGAGTATATACCTAATCACGCATGCTCTGGTGTGATCTCTAACATGTGTGTTGATGTGCTGATCTCTGTATCTCTCTGTCTGTCCTATTTTCTGTACTTAGTCATTTTATCTCCTAAGTTATCTTTGACAGAAACTTAGTATGACTTTGTTGCCATGATTGACAACAAAAAATAAGCCATGCTTCCTCAGGAAGTCAACTTGCTAACACCTTTCTATATTGAGATACATCCCAAGGAGTATCAAAAATTTTCATCATGAAGCTAGCATGAGATGCCAGATATCATTTGACAAACCAGAAGAGTTTGGACAAGGAAGGTAGCATAGAAATGCCTTATATCAAGTGATAGACTAAAATTTTAAATCCTCTAATAAGGTCATACCTAACAGTGTGTTTGTAACCTTTAACAGGGTTGGCTCTTCATCGAGCTCACTTAAAAAGAGTAAAAAATTTGGGTTATCGGTCCCAAGTGGTTTTTCCCTTAACAGGGTTTCCACGTTAAAAATCCATGTGTCAATGTGTTTATGAGTCATTACTTTAGTGTTTTTCATTACACATAACTAATCTGGATTTATCTGTATACTCTAATTAATTTACTATTTTTTGGTAAAATTGAAAGACTGATATTCGGTAAACATAAAGAATAAGGTTTAACAAAGCATTCTCAGTAGTAGTAATTTGATAAGTATATTTGAAGGCATTAGTCTTATAGGACTGAAGATAACTAGAGGCTTAATATTGTGGTACTAAGTTTTTGGGATGATTGATTGGAATATTTTTTAGGCCACTGATTCACTCCCCCCCCCTCTCAATTATTACTAACAATAAGATTAATCTAATTGCAGGTTATGTGTAGAGAGGTTGATTCAGTTGATTGGAAAATCTAAGCAAAAGGATGAGAAGGTTGAGAAGAGTAGTAAGGACTGTAGAATGGTGATTGCTTGATGGATTTCCAAAGAGATCTTAGTGATGGAGATGACAATGGAGGCATGTCAATGAATTATCATTTGAGCTAAGTGGATCTTTATTTGCAAAGTTAGTTGTATGTTTCATATCAGATCTATTGTTACTTTCTAACCATTGTATCAATCAAAATACTTTTAATCAAAGTTGAACTAATAGTCATATTGTAAATCCTTTAATCAAGGTGACATTCTAATGGAATGATCTAATTCCTCTAACAAGGCTCACTTTTAACAGGGTGATTAAATCCTTTAATAGGGTCATACCTAATAGTGTGTATTGTAACCTTTAACAGGGTTGGCTCCTCATAAATCTCACTTAAGAAGAGTGAAATATTGGTAGCATGTTACTGGTAGTTTTTTCTATATTGGGTTTCCACGTTAAACCCTGGTGTCATACTTACGCGAATGTTATTTGATGTTTTTACTATTAAGAGTTTTATATTCTGCAAGATGATTACTTTAGGATAGTGGACTGCAAGTTTATGTTATTGATTATATATTATAGAGACCAAGTGGATTGTTGAGTAGATCTAAGTTGGTTGAAGTATTTGAAATTTCAATTGGTACATTTGGTCCTGAGGATAACTGATTCACCCACCCTCTCAATTATTCTAAATAATTCTAACACCTCTTACTTGTAAAGTAGGTTCTCTTCCATTGAGATAGTACCCTTTAAAAAATAATCATACAATGTATACTATTACTTCCCATTAAACATAATTTCAATTTTTTCCATCTATAGTTAAAGGGTAGCAAATCCTAAGGGAGGGACGACTAGTGATACTTTATACTCAATGGTAAATTTATTCAATATATAATATAAAGATTTGTGTTAGATATAATAGTTGGAAATGTTCTAACAATCATGTATGCAAAATATAAAAGCATATACAAGGCACATGAACTATTAAACACAATGTCTGAAAGAGATGTCATCTCATGCATGTAGACAAAAAAAATCAGAGGCCAACATGGGAGATATGCTGAAATAGGGTATACAAAACCATCAAACTATAAAGGATAGAGGAATTTTGTCAAATATTGTAGTTGCAACAACCTATTAAGATTAAAAGAAAGAAATATAATAGTTACATAAAAATATAGCCAATACAACAAAGAAATAAAACACACAAAATACACAAAGATTTAACCTAGTTCACCCAAATGTTGGGCTACATCTACCAAACAGAGAATACCATATTATTTTTCAATAATTTCAACAGATTACAACCAGTGATCCCTTAAAGCTCAATACCTCCACAAAATGCTACAATACTTCTTCACTCTAATAATCCATAACCCTAACACCATTTTTCTTATAGAAAAACCCTAACCCTAAAACTTGCTTAACGGGTCAACCTAGGGAAATGTTTGACGAGTCAACCTAGGGAAATGGTTGGTGATTCAATCCAAAAAAATGCTTGACGAGTTAACTAAAAAAAATTGGGTCATTGCTCCAAACCCCATGAATTGCAGAAAAGTGTGCAATACTTGCCTGATCAGTCACCATAAATCTGGTGCAGGAGCGCCCAAAAAGGTCTTGTGAAGATCTTGTGTCATTTTGGCTTGTAGGTTTGTTTGGCCAACCACCTATTGAATAAGGACTACTTATAAAGTCCCATAGTTTTTTTAGGGGTGTGTCGAGTTAGGTGTGTTTTGGTTAGGTGATTTGGATGTTTCACTAAGATCTAGTGTCCAAATCCTAGGAAGTCAACCAAGTGGTCAAACTTGGGTTTTGATCCCAAATGGAGTGAAATTTGGTATTTTTGTGTTTTTAGGTGTTTTAAGGTCTTATATGATGATTTGAAGTTAACTTGGGTCATTAGGCATAGTGGAATGTGAAGTGACAAAAACTGTAAAAGATGCTCATGACAAATTTTCAATTTTGAAATATTGTCATGACAACATTTCCTAAAATTTAGGAAAGGGCTTTAATGGTGCCTGAATCCTGACCTTGGGGTCTAATCATGAAGTGATAACATATATAATGTGGAAGAAACCCTAAACTAAGGGTTGGTTGTCATTGTGTACGGACTGAGCATTAGAAAGGAGAGTTTTTCACTATGTTTTGTAACAGAGCTTTGATCCAGTCAGTTAGTGGATTGAAAGTAATGAATTAATGCATTGAATCTTTGTGTTTTAACATTTAATTACTCACTATGGTATTGGTTTATTTATCTAGTGTTACTAGTTAGGCTTTTGTAAATTCTTTCTTTTCTTCTAGTTTGATATCTGGTTTTGAGCTAGTCATGTAAATATGCACCCCACTTGAATTCTCATGGTCAAATATCTATGGCCTCTTGGAATCAAGTATGAGACTCCATGTATAGTGTATATATGTCTTGTGGACTCATTTTTTGTAGGGGAAGAAATTTTAACACCAAGCCCTGGGTGAGTGCTAGTGCATTCTAGTTAGGAGCTTGGAAGGAACATTGGCAAGAAAAGCTTGCTACATGGATTGGATGAAACATGTAGAGAATTGAGTACTTGATAAGTGGATGCAAGGATAAGATCAGAGGAGTTGAATGAGACACTTTTTTCAAGCAAAGAACATAGACTAGTGTACATGTTCCCAAAACCCTTAAAAGTAGGGGTTTCTTGAAAATCCTATGTACAGATAGAGTGAGGGTCTAAAACTTTAAAAATCCTAGAGCCTAGGATAGACCTACAAAGAATCCATAATTGGTTTGGAGGGGTGTTAAGGGTTTTTATGAGGAATTCTAAGAAAACCAGCTCCTAGGAGGCCTAATTGACTAAAAAGGCTACAAGGCCTCAAAACAAGAAACCCAAGGACTCAACTATAAACCTTTTTGAGAGTCCATCCAATCAAGTTGGAAACCATTGAAGGTGGCCTAGAAAAGGTCAGGAGACCCGTCCTAGTAGCCAAGAGAGGATTGGGAGGTTTGGTGGTTCAATGGAGTCTTTGGTGCACAATTGAATGGAGAAGGCATTAGTGGAAGTTTGAAGTTGGTGGAGAGTTCAAAGTGAGAAAGAGGATCATAGAATCATCCTCTAGAAAGGGTAGAGAAGGATACCCTAAGAATTCCTAGAGAGAGGTCTTGACTGGAGCAAGAGTTCTCTTGTGAGTGAGCTCCCCATAAAATTCATATTAGATCCATTGAAAGGCTTGGGAATTGATTAGTGTATGTTAGAGAGAAGTGAATCCATTGGAGAAAGCATCATGGTTAATAATGCAGAATTGGAAAGACACTTGTCAAAGAAGCAATTCAAGAATAGAATTATTGAAGAAGCTATGGAGGAGATGAAGATAAAGTTAGCATAAGTTGCAGAGGAAGCAAACAAGATGAAAGAACAAATGGTAGAAGAGAAAGATAAGGGAAGGATTCAAGTTGAAGAGGAGGTAGAACCATATCCTGGCCCTCTTCTACCCAAGGAACCATTCCTTAAGGCCCTCAAGGCATTAAGTGGCAAGGCTCTGGAAGGCATTCCAGTGTTCTTTGGAAAGATGGATGCAGAGTTGGTTATGGAGTGGATTGAGGGTATGGAAAACCATTTTGAATGTGATGGTATCACAGAGGCGTAGAAGGTGAAGATAGCCAAATCAAGGCTAAGAGGACAAGCATTAACTTGGTGGAAGTTTTTGCAAGCAGAAAGAGAAAAGGAAGGCAAGAAGCCAATATAAAATTAGAAAACTATGGTGACTAAGGTGAAGGAAAACTACCTACCAGAATATTATGATATTCAACTACACAAGAAGAGATAGAATCTTAGACAAAAGGAACTAGATGTGGCATCCTATACTGGAGAATTTCAAAAGTTTTGTCTTAGATCTAGGGTGCAAGAGATAGAGAGCATAAAGGTTTCTAGGTATCTTAATGGACTAAGATGGAATATACAAAAGGATCTAAACATCTTTACCCTAACCTCTATTCATAGTTGTTTTCAGATGGCCCTAAAAATGGAAGAGAAACTTAGAAAGAAGCAAGATTCTAACTCAAGGGGTAGAGTAGAAATCCCAAAGGTGGACAAAGAAGAGGTTCTAGTGGTAGAATCCATGATACCAGGCGTCAAGGAGACTCTAGACCTAATGATAAAACAAGTGATTCATAGCATAGAGGTGGCTATAGAAGAGGGAGAAGTCTATATAGTGGTGGAAGAGGAAGATATGGAGGATTTCGAAGAAGCTCACATTTTACTTCTATGAAATGCTATAATTGTGGACAGCTAGGACACCCTACCTAAAGGTGTCCATATAAGAAAAATTACTCACAAGGGAAGAAGAAAATTGCATATGTCCAAGAGGAAGACAACACTAAACATTCAGAGGTAAGCCTAGATTCAAAGAATCAGATAATCTTGATCAAAGCACCTAGCAAAGATGAGCACAAAAAAAGGAGGGCTCTTTTTAGGGTCAAGTGTAAGATACTTGGGAAAGTATGCAGAGTTATAATTGACTTAGGATATACAGATAATGTGATCTTAGAGGAAGCAGTGCAGAAGTTAAAGCTAACCAAGATTCCTCATGTGTGTCCTTATAAAGTCACTTGGCTAAAAAAGGGGCAAAATGTATTTGTCAATGAACAAGTATGAGTTGAATTCACCATAGGGAAGTATCAAGATAGGATACTATATGATGTGCTACCAATGGATGCATGTCATATATTGCTTGGAAGGCCATGGCAGTATGACAGGGAGGCAGTCCACCATGGTAAAGAGAACAAGTATTCGTTCAAGAAGGGTGGAGTGAGTTTTAAAATACAGTCACTGATTGAAGAAGATGCAGTGGATGAATTGGACTTCAATACCCTACTAATGAGTGGGAAAGAATTCCTCAAGGACATGAAGGAGGAAGAAATAATTGGTTATGCAATCTTGGTAAAGCCAAAGGAGGAAGAGACACCTAAGCGATCACCTATGCTAGCAGAATTAAAGCAGTTGTTGGATAATTTCCAAGACATCATTTGTGAGGGGACCCCAGCTACATTGCCACCAAAGAGAGAGATCATTCACCAAATTGACTTTGTGCCAAGGGAATCATTGCCTAACAAGGATGCATACAAGATGACACCATAACATAATAAAGAGATTGCAAGGCAAGTGCAAGAGCTCTTGGACCGAGCATCAGCCCATGTGTTGTCCCAGTGGTGTTGGATCCTAAGAAGGGAGGTAAGTGGAGAATGTGTACTCACTCTAGGGAAATAGATAGGATAACTATTAGATATAGATTTCCTATTCCTAGGTTAGAATATTTAATGGATTGCTTGAGGGATGCTAAGTATTTTTCAAAGATTGACTTAAAAAGTGGATATTATAAAATTAGGATGAAAGAGGGTGATGAGTGGAAGTCAGCTTTTAAAACCACAGAGGGGTTATATGAGTGGTTAGTAATTCCATTTGGGCTTACAAATGCACCTATTACTTTTATGAGGGTGATGAATGAAGTCTTAAAAGACTATATAGGGGTATTTGTAGTAGTCTACCTAGATGACATCCTCATTTTTAGTAAAACAAAGGAAGAACATATGAAACACTTGGAACTTGTATTGAAGAGGTTGCAGGAGGAGAAGCTCACCATAAATCTTGAAAAGAGTAAGTTCATGAAGCAAGAATTAGTCTACCTAGGATTAGTAGTATCCCAAGGTGACTTGAAAATGGACAAGAGAAAAGTAGAAGCGATTTTGAGTTAGCCTACTCCTAAGATAGGGACTGAAATTAGAAGCTTCCATGGGTTAGCCCAATTCTATAGGAAGTTTGTTAGGAGATTTAGTGAGATTTGTGCACTTGTCCTAGATACCATTAAGGGTGGAGTGAAGACAAAATTTGTGTGGACAAAGCAAGCTAATGAAGGATTTGAGAGATTGAAGAAAGAGATAGCCACCCAACCAATACTAGTTTTACCAAGCTTTGAGAAGTTGGCTATAGTGGAATGTGATGCTAGTAACATAGCAGTGGGTGTAGTTCTCAGTCAAGAAGGAAGACCGGTAGCCTTTTTTAGTGAAAGGCTTAATGAAGCAAAATCTAGATACTCATCCTATGACCTAGATCTCTATGAATTGGTGCAAGCTCTAAAGAAGTGGAAGAACTACTTGTTGCCAAAATAATTTGTAGTATATACTGATAACTAGGCTTTGAGCTACATAAATAAATAGTAGAATCTTAGCTTGAGGCATATAAAATGGATGGAGTTTCTGCGGTCATATACTTTTACTATCAAACATAAAAAGTTTGTGAATAACAAGGCAGCAGCTACCCTTAATAGGAGATTGCTTACCATACAGGAGATTCAATTGCAAAGTATAGGGATTGAAGGTTTTAAAGACATTTATGAAGGAGATTCAGATTTCTCAGAGATCTACAAGGTTTGTACTGATTTTGAGAATCACTTTTACAATGAGTTTACAGACTATACTTTACAGAATGGATTGTTGTTTAAGGGAATGCAACTATGTGTTCCAAGGGGA
>MU228163.1:1254029-1318838 GCA_018584345.1 Thuja plicata | reverse complement strand
AAAGCTGTTACACAGAAGAAGAAGACAGAAAGAGGATAGAAGTATTCAGACAGCTATGGCGGCCAAAATGAAAGAGGAGACATCATGTTGAAAAGAATGATTCTATATTATCAACAATACTGAATTAACTCCTTATGAAATACAAAGATGACAATCCTTATAAAGGATGTCAAAACCCTAAATGGGCAACTAACTCAGAAAAGGAAACTTTCCTAAGTCTAACTAAACTGCCTAAGAGAAACTTAAGCACTAAGGAGTAATTACTAAAGATTACTCTAACAACCATGAGGGAGAACCTCATCCAAGAGAAGCACAATGGAAGTTTGAGTGGACACTTTGGGTTAAAAAAAGACCCTATACTTAGTGGAGAGATACTAGTGGTGGCCTAAGATGCAGAAAGATGTAAGAAGATATGTGTAGTGAAAGGAAACTAAGTGTGCGGAAAATAGTTCCCTATGCTAAACTCCTGAGAAGAGGATCGTGTGAATTCAGATTTAACCCTTATCAATTACATAATGATAATACAATAACATGCATACATAGAAAAATGAGAATGACACAATGATTTACCCTAGGGAAAACCTTTCAGGAAAAACCCCAGCACTCCAAAACCTGCACAATGTATTAATCAAAACTATTACTGTTTACAATACACTTGCAATGCAAGTTATTCTAGGAGATAATCAATACTTGAAGACAAATCCAGTAGCATAACAGGATACCAACAATACACTAACTTCTCTTCATATTCGCAACCCTAAAAAATGATTATATCACGCACTTCCCTTTTTAGGGCAACTTCCAAAAGGTAGCTGTATTAGGGTTTTACCATTCTCCGAGAAAATAGGAACCCGAAAAAAAAAATCCACCGTTACAGAAGAGTGTATAGTACTCAACATGATCAGTTTCCACATGTCTTGCATGTCTTCACCCATCATTGAATCTTTCACAATTAGCTCTTACAAATATTAATTATTGTCATAGGAATCTATCATAACCGTTTCAGTCATGATTACCTTACACATTGTCCAAAGTGCCAACATTTGGAAAATAACCTCTACCACAGAAAAGGGATGCCTAGATCCACCTAGACCAAATTTGATCATCCTTGTCATCTTCCAAGTGGAGTGAAAACACAACATGTCCACTCAATTAAATGATAGAACAAATATCAAACTTAAAAACATTATTTGCAAACAATTAATTATAAAACAAATAATATCAAATGTAAGGAAATATACAAGGTTGAGACACCTTATTCCTAACATTCTTTGAACACCTTGTAAGAGCCAAAGGAAATAACAGGATTTAACTGCTATAGGCCGAGAGGCCCATAGACTCTGAACACCATTTGAACTTCTCTGTGCCCACAGGTTTTGTCAATGCATCCACAACATTCTTTACTGTATCTAACTTCTCCAAACTTACCTTTCCATCCTCTACCATTTCTCTCACAAAGTGAAACCACACATCAATATGTTTGGTTATGGCATGGAAAGTTGGATTCTTCACAAGGAAAATAGCACTCTGACTATCGCAACAAATTTTAATATGTCCTGCATCAACACCAACATTCGAACACAGTCTCTTAAGCCAAATGGCTTCCTTAAAAGCATGAGTATCTGCCATGTACTCTGCTTCTATCATGGACAAAGTGACCATAGGTTGTCGCGTACTCATCCAACTAATGGCACCACCAAAGATAGTAAACACATAGGCACTGGTGGATCTACTACTGGCAATGTCACCTGCCCAATCCGAATCCACAAACCCACGAATACAAACTAAATGTGGAGCTCCAGAATATTTTCCATGATAGCATATGGAATACTCTGATGTACCCTTCAAATATCTGAACACTCTCTTAACTACATCCCAATGTACCCATCTAGGTTTAGCCATAAACTGACTCAGGACTCCCACTACTTGGGCAATGTCTAGTCTAGTACAAACCATGGCATACATAAGGCTACCAACTGCACTCGCATAAGGTACTTTGATCATGTCCTCTACCTCACTAGGAGATTTTGGAAAATCATCCATAGATAACTTTTTTCCCATAGAAACAGGAACACATAATGGTCTGCAATCTACCATGCTAAACCTATCCAAAATAGACTTCACATACTTACTTTGACTCAACCAAAGTTTTTTGTTAGATCTATCTCTGTTGATTTCCATTCCCAAAATATACTTGGCTGCCCCTAGATCTTTCATCTCAAACTGTGCTGACAACTGAGACTTCAAATCAGAAATCATACACATACCCTTCCCAATCAACAGCATATCATCAACATATAATGCAATAATAAGAAGGCGATCATTTTCAACTTTGAAATAAACACAATGATTTCATTTTGATCTCAGAAAACCAATCAACAGCACAAAGGCATCAAATTTAAGGTACCACATCCTAGGAGATTGTTTCAAACAATACAGAGACTTCTTTAATCTACAAACCAAAGACTCTTTACCTTTCTGGATATAGTGCTCAAGTTGTGACATATAGATCTCTTCCTCCAAATCACCATCAAGGAAAGTTGTCTTCACATCCATCTGTTCTACCTCTAAATCATACTATGCTGTTAGAGATAACAAAAATCTAATGGATGTAAGCTTTGAAACAACAGAGAATATTTCACCATAATCAATTCCCTCCACCTGTGAATACCCCTTTGCAACCAATCTGGCCTTGTACCTCTCAATACTGCCATCTGCATAGAATTTATTCTTAAACACCCATTTGCTTCCAACAGGTTTCCATCCTTTAGGAAAAGGTACTAGGTCCCAAGTTTTGTTCTTCTCCAGTGAAGCCATCTCATCATCCATGGCCTCAATCCAGGAACCTTTATCTTCTATACCTATAGCCTCTTTCATAGATCTAGGCTCATCAGTGTTTGTAATCAAGGCATAAACTCAACTAGAATCTAACATAGAAAATCCAAACCTCTCTGGTTGCTTTCTTTCTCTCATGGATCTCCTCAAGGGCTAAGGTTGAGGTTGTTCTACCTCTTCTTAAAAAATTTCAGAGCTGCTAGAGCTCTCCTCATCATCAGATCCATCACGGTGTCTCTGTTCAGTCTTCTCAGGGGTTGGAGGCAATTGAACAACATCTTGGCAAAGCCAATCTTGGTAAAGCCAAAGGAGGAAGAGACACCTAAGCGATCACCTATGCTATGCAATCTTGGTAAAGCCAAAGGAGGAAGAGACACCTAAGTGATCACCTATGCTAGTAGAATTAAAGCAGTTGTTGGATAATTTCCAAGACATCATTTGTGAGGGGACCCCAGCTACATTGCCACCAAAGAGAGAGATCATTCACCAAATTGACTTTGTGCCAAGGGAATCATTGCCTAACAAGGATGCATACAAGATGACACCATAACATAATAAAGAGATTGCAAGGCAAGTGCAAGAGCTCTTGGACCGAGCATCAGCCCATGTGTTGTCCCAGTGGTGTTGGATCCTAAGAAGGGAGGTAAGTGGAGAATGTGTACTCACTCTAGGGAAATAGATAGGATAACTATTAGATATAGATTTCCTATTCCTAGGTTAGAATATTTAATGGATTGCTTGAGGGATGCTAAGTATTTTTCAAAGATTGACTTAAAAAGTGGATATTATAAAATTAGGATGAAAGAGGGTGATGAGTGGAAGTCAGCTTTTAAAACCACAGAGGGGTTATATGAGTGGTTAGTAATTCCATTTGGGCTTACAAATGCACCTATTACTTTTATGAGGGTGATGAATGAAGTCTTAAAAGACTATATAGGGGTATTTGTAGTAGTCTACCTAGATGACATCCTCATTTTTAGTAAAACAAAGGAAGAACATATGAAACACTTGGAACTTGTATTGAAGAGGTTGCAGGAGGAGAAGCTCACCATAAATCTTGAAAAGAGTAAGTTCATGAAGCAAGAATTAGTCTACCTAGGATTAGTAGTATCCCAAGGTGACTTGAAAATGGACAAGAGAAAAGTAGAAGCGATTTTGAGTTAGCCTACTCCTAAGATAGGGACTGAAATTAGAAGCTTCCATGGGTTAGCCCAATTCTATAGGAAGTTTGTTAGGAGATTTAGTGAGATTTGTGCACTTGTCCTAGATACCATTAAGGGTGGAGTGAAGACAAAATTTGTGTGGACAAAGCAAGCTAATGAAGGATTTGAGAGATTGAAGAAAGAGATAGCCACCCAACCAATACTAGTTTTACCAAGCTTTGAGAAGTTGGCTATAGTGGAATGTGATGCTAGTAACATAGCAGTGGGTGTAGTTCTCAGTCAAGAAGGAAGACCGGTAGCCTTTTTTAGTGAAAGGCTTAATGAAGCAAAATCTAGATACTCATCCTATGACCTAGATCTCTATGAATTGGTGCAAGCTCTAAAGAAGTGGAAGAACTACTTGTTGCCAAAATAATTTGTAGTATATACTGATAACTAGGCTTTGAGCTACATAAATAAATAGTAGAATCTTAGCTTGAGGCATATAAAATGGATGGAGTTTCTGCGGTCATATACTTTTACTATCAAACATAAAAAGTTTGTGAATAACAAGGCAGCAGCTACCCTTAATAGGAGATTGCTTACCATACAGGAGATTCAATTGCAAAGTATAGGGATTGAAGGTTTTAAAGACATTTATGAAGGAGATTCAGATTTCTCAGAGATCTACAAGGTTTGTACTGATTTTGAGAATCACTTTTACAATGAGTTTACAGACTATACTTTACAGAATGGATTGTTGTTTAAGGGAATGCAACTATGTGTTCCAAGGGGATCCATGAGCGAGAACCTCATCCAAGAGAAGCACAATGGAAGTTTGAGTGGACACTTTGGGTTAAAAAAAGACCCTATACTTAGTGGAGAGATACTAGTGGTGGCCTAAGATGTAGAAAGATGTAAGAAGATATGTGGAGTGAAAGGAAACTAAGTGTGCGGAAAATAGTTCCCTATGCTAAACTCCTGAGAAGAGGATCGTGTGAATTCAGATTTAACCCATATCAATTACATAATGATAATACAATAACATGCATACATAGAAAAATGAGAATGACATAATGATTTACCCTAGGGAAAACCTTTCAGTAAAAACCCCAGCACTCCAAAACCTGCACAATGTATTAATCAAAACTATTACTATTTACAATACACTTGCAATGCAAGTTATTCCAGGAGATAATCAACACTTGAAGACAAATCCAGTAGCATAACAGCATACCAACAATACACTAACTTCTCTTCAGATTTGCAACCCTAAAAAATGATTATATCACGCGCTTCCCTTTTTAGGGCAACTTCCAAAAGGTAGCTATATTAGGGTTTTACCATTCTCTGAGAAAATAGGAACCCAAAAAAAAAAATCCACCGTTACAGAAGAGTGTACAGTACTCAACATGATCAGTTTCCACATGTCTTGCATGTCTTCACCCATCATTGAATCTTTCACAATTAGCTCTTACAAATATTAATGATCGTCATAGGAATCTATCATAACTGTTTTAGTCATGATTACCTTACACATTGTCCAAAGTGCCAACATTTGGAAAATAACCTCTACCATAGAAAAGGGATGCCTAGATCCTCCTAGACCAAGTTTGATCATCCTTGTCATCTTCCAAGTGGAGTGAAAACACAACATGTCCACTCAACTAAATGATAGAACGAATATCAAACCTAAAAACATTATTTGCAAACAATTAATTATAAAACAAATAATATCAAATGTAAGGAAATATACAAGGTTGAGACACCTTATTCCTAACATTCTTCGAACACCTTGTAAGAGCCAAAGGAAATAATAGGATTTAACTGCTATAGGCCGAGAGGCCCATAGACTCTAAACACCATTTGAACTTCTCTGTGCCCACAGGTTTTGTCAATGCATCCACAACATTCTTTACTGTATCTAACTTCTCCAAACTTACCTTTCCATCCTCTACCATTTCTCTCAAAAAGTGAAACCACACATCAATATGTTTGGTTATGGCATGGAAAGTTAGATTCTTCACAAGGAAAATAGCACTTTGACTGTCGCAACAAATTTTAATCTGTCGTGCATCAACACCAACATTCAAACACAGTCTCTTAAGCCAAATGGCTTCCTTAAAAGCATGAGTATCTGCCATGTACTCTGCTTCTATCATGGACAAAGTGACCATAGGTTGTCGCTTACTCATCCAACTAATGGCACCACCAAAGATAGTAAACACATAGGCACTGGTGGATCTCCTACTGGCAATGTCACCTGCCCAATCCGAATCCACAAACCCACGAATAAAAACTAAATGTGGAGCTCCAGAATATTTTCCATGATAGCATATGGAATACTTTGATGTACCCTTCAAATATCTGAACACTCTCTTAACTACATCCCAATGTACCCATCTAGGTTTATCCATAAACTGACTTAGGACTCCCACTGCTTGGGCAATGTCTGGTCTAGTACAAACCATGGCATACATAAGGCTACCAACTGCACTCGCATAAGGTACTTTGATCATGTCCTCTACCTCACTAGGAGATTTTGGAAAATCATCCATAGATAACTTTGTTCCCATAGAAATAGGAACACATAATGGTCTGCAATCTACCATGCTAAACCTGTCCAAAATAGACTTCACATACTTACTTTGACTCAACCAAATTTTTTTGTTAGATCTATCTCTACTGATTTCCATTCCCAAAATATACCTGGCTGCCCCTAGATCTTTCATCTCAAACTGTGCTGACAACTGAGACTTCAAATCAGAAATCATACACATACCCTTCCCAATCAACAACATATCATCAACATATAATGCAATAATAAGAAGGCGATCATTGTCAACTTTGAGATAAACACAATGATTTCATTTTGATCTCAGAAAACCAATCAATAGCACAAAGGCATCAAATTTAAGGTACCACATCCTAGGAGATTGTTTCAAACAATACAGAGACTTCTTTAATCTACAAACCAAAGACTCTTTACCTTTCTGGATATAGTACTCAAGCTGTGACATATAGATCTCTTCCTCCAAATCACCATCAAGGAAATTTGTCTTCACATCCATCTGTTCTACCTCTAAATCATACTATGTTGCTAGAGATAACAGAAATCTAATGGATGTAAGCTTTGAAACAGGAGAGAATATTTCACCATAATCAATTCCCTCCACCTATGAATACCCCTTTGCAACCAATCTGGCCTTGTACCTCTTAATACTACCATCTGCATAGAATTTCTTCTTAAACACCCATTTGCTTCCAACAGGTTTCCATCCTTTAGGAAAAGGTACTAGGTCCCAAGTTTTGTTCTTCTCCAGTGAAGCCATCTCATTATCCATGGCCTCAATCTAGGAACCTATATCTTCTATACCTATAGCCTCTTTCACAGATCTAGGCTCATCAGTGTTTGTAATCAAGGCATAAACACAACTGGAATCTAACATAGAAAAACCAAACCTCTCTGGTTGCTTTCTTTCTCTCATGGATCTCCTCAAGGGCTAAGGTTGAGGTTGTTCTACCTCTTCTTCTAAATTTTTAGAGCTTCTAGAGCTCTCCTCATCATCAGATCCATCACGGTGTCTTTGTTCAGTCTTCTCAGGCGTTGGAGGCAATTGAACAACATCTTCTTTCATTTCTTTTTCATCTGGCTGTAGCATAATAGGAGAAGGTGTTAGCTATCTAAAAATAACATTTCTTCTATACAACACCTTACCAATCATAGGATACCAAAGCTTGTATCTTTTCACACCAACAATGTAGCCGATGAAGATACATTTTACAGCCTTGTTTTCCAACTTAGATCTTCTCTCCTTAGGCACATGTGCATAAGCTTCGCAACCAAGAAAATGAAGATGTCTAACTAAAGGATTCTTACCAGACCACACCTCCATGGGTGTCTTACCAACAAGAGATCTTGTAGGAGATATGTTAACCAGATAGAAATCAGTGGCCATAGCTTCAGCCCAAAACCTTTGTTCGAGGCCAGCTCCACTAAGCATACTCCTAGCCTTCTCCATCAATGTCTTGTTCTTTCTTTCTGCAACTCCATTTTACTGTGGGGTATAAGGATTTGTCTTATGCCTCTCAATCCCTCATTCTTTATAGAACTGTTCAAACTCTATCGAACAAAACTCACCACCATTGTCAATTCTCACACACTTAATTCTTTTACCAGTCTGATTCTCTACGAGAGATTTAAATTCCTTGAACCGACTGAAAACATGTGTCTTGCTTTTAAGGAAATAAATCCATGTCCTTCTACTATAATCATATATGAAAGATACAAAATATATAGATTGGGAGTGAAGGAACTTTAACAGGACCAAACACATCCGAATGGATAAGATCCAAAATACTAGAAGACTTGTGAGAATTGGAGTAAAACTGAACATGATTTTTCTTACCATAAACACAGTGTTCACAGAATTCAAACTCGAGATTACAATCATTTATCCCCTCAATGAGGTTTTTATTTTTCAGGGTTCTGAGACCCTTCTCACCAATGTGGCCAAATCTCATATGCCACAACATTGTCTTTTATGTAGGAAGTTTGTCTTCCAAAGTGTTAGAACCCTTAGGTACACTTACTACACTACCATCGGAACCCATTACCATAGAATTCTTCACTGTTGGTTTAGATGGTGGAGATGAAGTGACTGCTGCTCTCTTCCTTGAGACAGAAGAACTATCATACTATGAAGTGCAAGCATCCAGCTAAAACAAGGTACCTCTCCTAGTACCTTTTGTGAGCACCATATATCCTCTAATCATCTTGCATCTTTCTTTCAAAAAAACAACTTGCACACCTGCATCATTCATTATACTTATAGATAATATGTTTTGTGCCAAACCTGGGATGTGCATTACCCCGTTGATCCCCTTTACTTGTCCATCAAGGAATATGATAGTGACTCTTCCTCGTCCAACCATCTCTAGGTGAGAATCATCACCCAGGTACACCTTTCCACCATCAAACTCCTCATACTTTGAGAACCAACTTCGATGAGAGATCATGTGAAAAGAAGCACCTGATTCAATTAGCCACACATCATCAGATGCATGAGTGGCCAAGGCTATGACAAAAGCATCGTCATCTTCTTGAGATTTTTTGGAATCTGAATCTGGGCTTTTCTTCTTCTTTTTTGGCTCTTTGCAGTCCTTACGAAAGTGCCCAGTCTTACCATGGTTCCAACATGTTACCTTAGACTTTCTAGGAGTCTTCAATTTCCCATGGGATTTGGATCTACCTTTTTCACACTTCTTGTCATTTTTCTTTCCTCTGTCTTTGGATCTACAGCGAACAGCAAGGGCTTCCTTGGTTGAATCGGAGGTCTTTCTTCGCATCTCCTTAGATAGCAACGAAGACACCACCTCATCCATTTGGAAAGTGACAATAGTACTCCCAAGGGCCATCACAAGATGGTCCCATGAATCTGGCAAGGAACATAGTAGGGTCATACATCGATCCTCCTCCTCCAACTTGACACCAGTTGATGTCAACTATGCAATCAGCATGTTAAATGTGTTTAGGTGATCTACAAAAAATCCTCCTTCCTCCATTCTCAAAGAATACATCTTCTTTCTTAGGAACAATCTATTCGCCAAGGACTTGGCCTGATACACAGACCCAAGTTGTGTCCACAACTTGTTCATGGTCTTCTCCTCGAGAACATTCAGGAGAACAGAATCTGCTAGACAGAGTCTAATGAGACCCTTAGCTTTTCGATCCTTGAGATCCCAATCTACTTGAGACATTTTTACTGGTTTGATATCATTTGCAACCACTTCCCATACATCACGGTCTATGAGCATGTCTTCCATCTTGAGTTTCCACAACTCAAAGTTTGTGCCACTGAACTTTTCCACCTCCATTCTACTGTATGAAGAACCTGCCATCTCTTCCTGCAATAAGGTTATGACTACTTTGCAACAATACTCCCATTGAACTGGAGATTAGCTCAAAAAACACATACCCTAACAAATAGAACCAAAATTGGCCAAGCTCTGATACCAACTGAAAGGAAACTAAGTGTGCAGAAAATAGTTCCCTACGCTAAACTCCCGAGAAGAGAATCGTGCAAATTCAGATTTAACCCTTATCAATTATAGAATGATAATACAATAACATGCATACATAGAAAAATGAGAATCACACAATGATTTACCCTGGGGAAAACCTTTCGGTAAAAAACCCCAGCACTCCAAAACCTGCACAATGTATTAATCAAAACTATTACTGTTTACAATACACGTGCAATGCAAGTTCTTCCCGGAGATAATTGACACTTGAAGACAAATCCAGTAGACATACCAACAATACACTAACTTCTCTTTAGATTTTTAACCCTAAAAAATGTGTATATCATGCGCTTCCCTTTTTAGGGAAACTTCCAAAAGGCAGTCGTATTAGGGTTTTACCATTCTCCGAGAAAATAGGAACCCGAAAAAAATTTCCCACGGTTGCAGAAGAGTGTACAGTACTCAACATGATCAGTTGCCACATGTATTTCATGTCTTCACCCATCATCAAATCTTTCACAGTGAGCTCTTACAAATATTAATGACCGTCATAAGAATCAGTCATAATTATTTCAGTCATGATTCCCTTACACATTGTCCAAAGTGCCAACATTTGGCAAATAACCTCTACCATAGAAAAGGGATGCCTAGATCCACCTAGACCAATTTTGATCATCCTTGTCATCTTCCAAGTGGAGTGAAAACACAACATGTCCACTCAACTAAATGAAAGAACGAATATCAAACTTAAATACATTATTTGCAAACAATTAATTATAAAACAAATAATATTAAATGTAAGGAAATATACAAGGTTGAGACAACTTATTCCTAATATGGAGTAGTATGGCATGTGTCAGAAGGCAAAGGGGACATCATCAAACACAAGTCTTTACCATCCATTTCCCATCCCAAATAGACCATGGGAATGCATAAGTATGGATTTGATAGTGGGATTACCTAGGACTCCAACTGGTCTAGATAGTGTGTTTGTGGTAGTAGACAGATTTAGCAAGATGAGTCATTTCATCCCATGTAAAACAACACGTGATGCCAGTCACATTGCCCATCTTTTTTTCAAGGAGATAGTGAGGATCCATGGCCTGCCATTGAGTATAGTTCCAGACAGAGATGTGAAGTTTATGGGGCACTTTTGGAAGACCCTATGGAAGAGACTAGGTACTAATTTGTCTCATGGCTTTGCCTATCATCCCTAAATATATGGGCAGACAGAATTGATCAACACGGTTCTTAGCAACTTGCTAAGATGTTTGACAAAAGAGTATGGGAAAGTACGGGAACAAGTTATCCCACAGGCATAATTTGCCTACAATGATAGCACAAATAGGACTACTGGTAAGAGTCCATTTGAGATTGTATATGGCATACATCCAAGGGGTGTATTGGAGCTCAAGGACCTAAAAGGATATGAAGGAATCAATGGACATACATATGACTTTGCAGAGTCAATGAGAGAAGTTCATGAGCAAGTGAAAAAGACTCTAGTGGAGGCCAATCAGAAGTTGAAGGCTAAGAAAGATGAAGGAAGGAGAGATATATATTTTCAAGTAGGAGACTTGGTGATGGTCTTCTTAAACAAGGCTAGGCTATAGAAAGGGGTACCAAGCAAGTTACAAATGAAGAGGATTAGACCATGTAAGGTGATATCCAAGTATGGTGCCAATGCCTATAAGATAGAGCTACCCAAGGAGATGTCTATTTCTCCAATTTTCAATGTGAAGGACTTGATTCCATACAAGGGTCTAGATGTAGGTGAAGGAGATTACAGTACAGAGATGGTTAAGGATGTGGAGAAACTCAGAGTACCTGTTCAAGCTAAACCACAAGTGGAGAATATTCTGGGTTCAAGGGTGAAGAAGAAAACCAGAAATAAGATCTACATGGGACACTTGGTGAAATGGGAACACCAACCAGAGTTAGAGGCTACATGGATAGAAGAAGGAGACTTCAAGAAGCATGGCATAAGAATGGATTTGATCGTACCACAGGTAATCTAATTTTCTTGTTGCAGGGGGAGAATGGTGCAGGAGCACCCAAAAAGGTCTTGTGAAGATCTTGTGTCATTTTGGCTTGTAGGTTGGTTTGGCCAGCCACCTAGTGAATAAGAACTACTTATAAATTCCCATAGTTTTTTATGGGTGTGTCGAGTTAGGTGTGTTTTGGTTAGGTGATTTGGATGTTTCAGTAAGATCTAGTGTCCAAATCCTAGGAAGTCAACCAAGTAGTCAAACTTGGGTTTTGATCCAAAAATGGAGTGAAATTTGAGATTTTTGTGTTTTTATGTGTTTGAAGGTCTTACATGATGATTTTAAGTCAACTTGGGTCATTAGGCATAGTGGAATGGTGAAATGAAAAAAATGTAAAAGTTGCTCATGACAACTTTTCAGTTTTGAAATGTTGTCATGACAACATTTCCTAAAATTTAGGAAAGGGCTTTAATGGTGTCTAAATCCCAATCTTAGGGTCTAATAATGAAGGGATAACATATATAAGGTGGAAGAAACCCTAAAATAAGGGTTGGTTGTCATTGTGTACGGAATGAGCATTGGAAAGGAGAGTTTTTCACTGTGTTTTGTAATAGATATTTGATCCAGTCGGTTAGTGGATTGAAAGTAATAAATTAATGCATTTATACTTTGTGTTTTTACATGTAATTACTCATTGTGGAATTGGTTTATTTATCTAGTGTTACTGGTTAAGCTTTTTTAAATTCTTTCTTTTCTTCTGGTTCATTGTCTAGTTCTGAGCCAGTCATGTAAATATGCACCCCACTTGAATTCTCGTGGTCAAATCTCTAAGGCCTCTTGGAATCAAGTAGGTTACTCCATTTATAGTGTATATATGGCTTGTGGAGTCATTTTGTGAAGGGGAAGTAATTTTAATATGAATCCCTAGGCGAGCGCTAGTGCATTCTGGTTTGGAGGTTGGAAGGAACAGTGGCAAGAAAAGCTTGCTACATGGATTAGATGAAACCAATAAATGGTGGTAGCATGTAGAGAAGTGGTTCCTTGATAAGTGGATGCAAGGATAAGATTAGAGGAGTTTAATGAGACACTTTTTTCAAGAAAAGAACACAGACTGGTGTACATATTCCAAAAACCCTTAAAAGTAGGGGTTTCTTGAAAATCCTATGTACGGACAGAGTAGGGGTCTAAAACTTTGAAAATCCTAGAACCTAGGATATACCTACAAAGAATACATAATTGTTTTGGAGGGGTGTTAAGGGGTTTTGTGAGGAATTCCAAGAAAACCAGTTCCTAGGAGGCCTAACTGACCAAAAAGGCTACAAGGCCTCAAAACAAGAAACCCAAGGACTCGACTAGAAACCTTTTTGAGAGTCCATCCAATTGAGTTGGAAACCATTGAAGGTGACCTAGAAAAGGTCAGGAGACCCATCCTAGTATCCAAGAGAGGATTCAGAGGTTTGGTTGTTCAATGGAGCCTTTGGTGCACAGTTGAATGGAGAAGGGATTAGTGGAAGTTTGAATTTAGTGGAGGGTTCAAAGTGAGAAAGAGGATCATAGATTCATCCTCTAGATAGGGTAGAGAAGGATACCCTAAGAAGACCCAAAGAGAGGTCTTGATTGGAGCAAGAGTTCTCTTGTGAGTGAGCTCCCCATCAAAATCAACACAACCCTGGTAGATATGTATGTAAAATGTGGAAGCATAGACAAAGCATGCGACTTGTTAGACCAAATACCTCAGATAAGGCTTTGTAACAGGGTAATGAAAAAGGGATTTTTGGTATATTTTATAGTTAGGACATGATCTTGGTTGTCTTGTGTGCAAAATATAAATGCGTAGGCAATGCACGTGAATTATTTGAGATAATGCCTCAAATAAATGTGGTCACATGGAGTGCAATGATTGTAGGATATATGCAAAAATGGATTAGTTGAAAAGGTTGTAGAAACATTCAATAAAATTAAATTGGTAGGTGTAAAGCCTAATTCCACAACCTTTTCCATAATTCTCTCTACTTGTGCTAAAATGGGAGCTTTAGAAAAGGGTATGGACATCCAAAAAAGCATAATGCAAGGGATTTTCTTTCAAACATTATGCTTGGAAATTCTCTGGTAGACATGTATGCAAAATATAGATGGATAGACAAGGCACATTAAATATTATTTAATATAATGTCTCAAAGAAAAGTGGTATCATGGATTGTAATGGTTGCAGGATACACACAAAATGCATTCATTAAAAAGGATTTAGAAACTTTCATACAAATACAATTGGAAGATGTAAATTCGAATTCCACAACCTTCATGAAGATGATAAATGTGGTGCTTCAACATTGTGATCAGATGAGGGATTAATCTCCATGTGGATAGTAGACAAAGAATGGTATAAACATTATTCTCTGTGATGCAAAAAGTGGTAAACACATTATTAAGGTAGTGTTTCAATCTAATAGTAGTGGTAGGGATTGAGATTGTGGAGGAGCATCAAAATACAAATCATGTCGAAGGTAAGTCTCAAATAAGTTACAAAGATATTGAGGATATTAATATCACAAGGCAGTGATATGTTCAACAAATAAAGGATAGTCTCAAGCATGACTATTATGGCTAATCAAGAAGCCACATTGATGAAAAGGTGAATTGGCAGCACCAAAAGATCATTCAAAAATGATTGAAGAAGTGAAATATGTGTTCAAGGAGTTCCAATGATATCATCAAGGGTATTAGAAGTTGGGGATTTGAAATGTCATTATAGTGACTAAAATGAAAGGGGAGATTATTGCTTATAAACTATTATATGGAAAGAAACTCTACATTCTTAAACCCCACCATTTTTAGACATATATTCTTCAACTATTCCAAGTGTATATGATAATAGGTACAAGCTACAAACCAATTCCTAAATAAACTAGTTAAAAACTAACAACATGCTAAAAAAATTCTAACAATATTGAACAATGAACAACATCTAATATATATTAAAATCACTAGGTACATTAATGTTACCTCTTGGACTCCACTAAAGACAAATAGAAACACAATTGAGCTTGAGAACCACAGGTGTTGGCAACCATTCTGCTCCCTCTAAACTCCAAACATACCTTTAATTTGAAAGATAAAAATTGGTATAAAACCTCAAATTCAAATCTATGCTACACATTCCAAGGTAGTTGTATCTTCACTTTTAAGTTCAACGCAACTATTATGTAAATGAGATGCATTTACAAGCACGCCTTGCTGCGAAAAAAATTACAAAACAAACATAAGATGCATTTACAAGCATGCCTTGTTGCGAAAAAAAATTACAAAACAACAAAAACCAATGATTAGAAGATAATGTCTTATAAACTTCTATCATGTGACATGGTAACAATCTTATTTAATATTATATTCTAGTTTTAGTATTTGAATAGCTTCTTTAATGAGTGAACAATATAGTCATGGTGAGGAAAAATATATTTCATCAAGTTTGATTGATGGATCTTGTAATTGATCATATGGAATTTTTTGTCTTAGCTTGTTGAACACGTGTACAAAGTAGATTTTTAGATAGTGGAATGATGGAAAAAATGATAATAAGTGTTAAAAAATTAATGCATCCTCACTGATTTGACCTTTTTGAATAAACAATGCCCCATACACATTCTAGCCCATTATTCAATATATTTTCTAGCCTCCAAAGGAATGCTTCAATAGTTAATCATAGTTTCCCAAATATGTATCCAATATTGTTGGAAAAGGACTAAAAATAGTAAGGATGCATCATATAATGTTCTTAAAACATCAAAATAAAGAGGCAGTATCATCCAAAAAAATATTCCATGTTTAAAAACTGTAGTGAAAAAATAATTTAATTAAACTTCCCTATATGTTTTTGAACACCAAATGAAAATGGTACCATCTTGTGAGCCAATGATAATGATAGGAAGTTCTAGATGAAAATAAACTATTGATACATTATGTCTATGTCCTTCAAGATTCTAGATACAACTTTTTTTCTGGTAGTCTCACACCTGATACAAGTACACCAAAGAAAATAAACAATAGACTATCATTCAAAAATATTCATAGAAAAAGTAATAGACATCAATTGGGAAGGAATTTGTAAAGATAACCTTGGTTTTATAATCATCTAAATCTGAAATTAGATACGGTCTGTCACCTCTTGTAAACTAATTGACACAATTTACACCCTTTGTATGGGCATCTAGAGTAAAATTTGGTTCTAGTGAGCCAAGGCTCTAGATCTAGATGATAAATTCAAGGTAGGAAAATTAGTTTAAAATAAATATAATATCTAGTAAATAATTCCAAATTTAGCATAAAGAAGATACAAAGAAATTAACCAAAATTTTACATGATATATACTCTAATATATTAGGTATTTACATGGTATTTATAGAGTGAAAAGATATTATACAGAGAAACTTGTAGATGAAAGGACAACTCTAATAAAAGAAACAAAAAATGATCTAAAGCAACATAAGCTTCTAAGAAAATATGTGTAATATAAGATACATAGACATGCGTGAAAATAATAAGAGTTTATAATTGAATGCAATAAAACTCATGTGAATTGTAATCAATTAAGATGGAATTGCTTTGTATTATACATTTCCACTCTGGATTGCAAACATAATTTGTTAAAGGCTCAAATGAACCTAGTGTCAAAATGCACTAAGCTTAGTGACTTATTCTCTTTCTCATAATTTCATCAATTTTAATAAATGGATTATAATATTTCTTAGTAATAATGTTAATAAAAATGCATCTTAAACATAGCTTTCATATAAATTCAAGGATTCAAGGTAGAGTTATCAAGAAAATAATCAATATGAGCAATGGGGAATCCTAGAATTTAAAAATTGCTAGATATGTCAGTTATCAATTTCCTTTATTAGATTCAGTCAAGTTCACTTCAAAAATTCCAACCATGATATTTGGATCATAAATACAGTCAAAATTTCCCACATTTTTTAGTTCAATGAAAAAACATCTCCTATTTGTAGTATTAACTCTAGTTCAAAATTAAGCAAACCATGTAGTTTGTCTGGCATCTTGGGGCTTGTTAAGGAAAGTATATATCTATCTGATAAATATAATATTTTAGAACTAATATACATGATAGAAGAATACACTTGTCTATTATAAAAAAAGAAATTAGATCAAAAATTCATCCAATACTAGAGCATCTTCACATTTTAATACACAACCTATAAGTTTATAACATAAAGACAAGATATATTACACCATATAATGGAGAATGGTATATTTTAAACTTGTCATGATGATCCACTATTACTAGACACATCTCCTTTCCATGATTAGAATTTAGCATGAGCTTCATCTATAGATTGATCTAGGCATGAAATTTACAAATTGGCTGAAAATTCTTTGACTCTCTATTGCTATCACAGAAATAATTGGCTACACATTCATAATATAAATAAAGAATGATAAAATTTGGTTGACAAGATCAATGTTCACACATTCTTCCATGCTCCTTAAGCCACAAACAATCCAAACTACCCTTTTAATCGAAACATACTCTCTTCTTACCATGAGTATTATGCTCCTCTATCAACCCAAAGTCTCCCATTATTTACCAACTCACAATTGGATGACTAAGTGCATGAAAATATCAATCATCATTATATTGAAACATCATACCTGAAAAAGGAGCCCAACGATAACTATATATGATCTAAATGTAATCCACCAAGAGAATCTAAACCATAATATGTTAAACATTGAGTAGTTGAGTATGTTGTTTCTTTAACAAGTAACCACTGATAATTTTTATAGCTTCCTTAATTGTTCTATTGTATCATATGTGCACTAAATCAGACATAGATGTATATAGGCATTATCATACACAATAAAATATAGGTGTTACCCAAATTTTTCACATGCGGGATAGAAATCAGAAATAGTAAAAAATTTGCACAAAGATACGTCTCTTTAACATTACTGTTCAGCTAATAAAGATGCATACATTGCTATTACATTCATATTATAAAATTTGCAATTGTACTCTAAGTATTGATCAGTTTCAAACTTTCAAATTCATAAATGATGATTACATTGTGCATTCAAACTGAATGTATTAGACAAGTGTTCCTTCAAGGTTACATCTTGCATACTGAAACTTAGTAAACATATGCAGAAAATAAAGTAAGAGAGAAGCATGATGAAGTCTAGGGATCTATGTATTTCCTTTAAGAGGTCTTCTAGTTTATGGAGTTGTTCATCTGCATCATCTGAAGTCTTCATGTCTTGGTCTTGTCTCTGTCTATCCTGCATCCTAGGTCTTATGTTGGTCTTGTTTCCTACATCATCATGGAGGAAAATAGGTTAGATCCAATTGGATCTAAGCAATACATAGTTCACTTTAAAAAAACACCATACATCAGTCAAACTCCCTAAACTGCATATTAACCGATGATATCAATACAATAGAAAGGTATGCATTTACATCGACAAAATAATAACATCAAAAAGACATATCTTTATGAAATCCTTTGTCGTATTTAAAAGTTGTTTATGAGTGTCACGATCCCATGCTCAAACCTCATAAACATGTGCCAATGTTCAAACTATGCAAGTAATAAGAGAAATCTAAATTATGTGCAAGAAAATGATTAAACTTTAGTGATATCAATGTGAGTTGTGTGCATATGAAGATGCAGTTTTTGGAAACACTGAATATATATAGAAAATCAAAAAATGGTGTTGTTTAAGTATATAAAAGGTACATGTCACTGTGATCTACCTTTTTTGAAAAAATTAATAAGCATATATAGAAGAGAATACAACTCATAACAATAGATATTCAAGAGAAATAAAGATTTTATGCAAAACAGAGAAAACAAGATTGCCTTAGTGTGTTGAAATGGCGGGGTTATGTATCCATCAAATTAAATGATGTTGTTATTGATACAATTTTCATATTTGGAAAACAAATTGTAAGAGTACAGTGCATTCAGCTTTCTATTGAAGCAGATTCAAAATGCAGAGGATGTGTATTTTATGTTTGAACTTCATGGGTAATCTTCTTCACCACAGGCATAAGACATGAAAAATCATCTACAACAATAAGTAAATAGAATGAGAGAAACATTTTAAAACTCTTTATCAATACAGAAGATTGATGGTGTCCAAGCATGAAAGATCACTGTCAAAGGAGGAATACAGTATAATAGCAATAGCAATGTCAACTTGATGTAAGGTACAAGACACAAAGATGCATATCAAACATGTGATATTGTCAGTTCAACAAGAAATATTCATTTCTCAACAAAAGAAGGGCAGCTTGCATATATTTTGAGTTTATGTCTAAATCTAAGGAAAATCCATGTGGGGTATTCTAGTCTTGTGCAATTCATCCAACACAATGTGTAATAATCATAAAAGAGTAACATCTGGTTATTTGCAAAGCAAGACTTCAAATAAAATAACAGTTAAAGAGAAGACATTACAAAGAAAAGAAAACTTATCTGTGAAAACCCAAAGTGCAAGCGGGTGAAGGGAGGTAAAATTTCATGTAGAGAGCCCAAGTTTGAAGTGTAAGAAGTTGAGTTTCTTATCAAAAAGCCAAGAAAATAGTGCCAGATTTCAAGATGGAGGATGTCATGCAAAGTAATCACTCCAGTTTGTAGTATATGGAGAAGCCCAAGTGCAGCCACGGTATAAGCAAGAAAACCTGAGTTCTCAGACATTCATAGCATTTACAACTAAAATAAACCCATAAAACATGAAAAAACACCATATCTTATGGCATTAAACCCCCAAACTTCAGTAAGAACCCGCGGCATATAGAAGAGTCCAGCTCTCTACAAATGAAACAATGAAGAGCCCAAGTTTCATAATAAAGTCCGAGTGCAGGAAAATGCCATGTTTCATTACAAATAAACTACAGTAAGCCATGGTATGGAGCCCCTCACAAACAAACAGTAAACTACACATGAGCCCAAGCATGACAGAGATCAAACACAAATAAACAGTGAAGAAATTACAAATATGGCAGTGCCAACAGCAAGAAATCCTATTCTTTTTCCTCCAGCAGCAAATAGATAAAGATAAATGGCTTACAAAATGCCTATACCAAGTTAGATACAAAATAGAAATCCGCTAATAGAAGTAGTTAATATCTTGGTAACTGCATTGGCCAAAACGAGCTCTCCTAATGCCATGTTAGGGAGGGAGATATTTTGAAATAAGTCATGTTGACCATGGATTAGTTGTCGACTTTGGTGACTATTACCCATGCTTAGAGTTAGGGTTTTTTAGTGGTTGGGGTTACATCTTGGGGTGGTTTAATTATATTGTCAATGTTATGTAATATCTTAATTGATATATTTGATAAAAGTATAAATCAAAAATATCAATATTAGGAGATATATGTTTAGGTGGATGATTTTATATTAGTGGAAAGGGTTGGTAATAATGTTGTAAAGATATATTTTAAAGATGCCAACATTGGGGGAGTTCATTTTCGAAATTAACCTTTAGGGCTTAATTTTTGGAATCAATTATGCCTTAAATTTAGGGGTTGGGCTAAAATTTTGGAGGGGTTTTTGAAAGCTACATTGTAGGAATCATGTGGGCCTAAAAATTAGCGGATCTATCTGTTTAGAGCATCTTTTTAGGGGGGATATTTCATTTTCGAGATTAGCCTTGGAGGCTATATAACTAAACTTATTTTTCATTGTAAGGGGTTCAAATTTGGGTGAGAAGAGGCTTTTAGTGAATAGTTTGGTCATATACCCCCTTTTTATGCATTTTGTATCCATTCTTGCATATTTTGGAGATAATAAAGTTGGCTTTTCATTCACATATATTTTCTGAGTTTTGTTGCATTTATCCTTTTCAAGTTTTTCTTCAATTAAGTGTTTATCCATTTTAAACATAGATTAGTGAATTGATACAAATTCCTATTATAGGTTTAAAGAATTGACCTTTTGCAGAGAGTTATCTGTTTGTTGGTTGAATTCCTACTATTAGTGGTACCAAACCCTAATAAGGAATTTTGAACTATCCTAGGTATTGAGAAGTGAAAGCAATAACAAAACTCAGTAGTGTGTGTTTTATAAGAACAGTCTTGCAAATTTTGATAAATCTGCATTCATCTTTGGTGTATCACCTTTCCTAATTAGTCTTTTTTTCATTTTCCAATTTCTCTTTCTCCTTTTCCCAAAACCATAAAGATTCGTTATTAGGTTATATTCCAAATATAACAGGAACCAGCCTAGAATCCAGAGATTCATTCTCCAATCCACCTAGGAGAATGTTTCCATGTTTTTACAGGATGGCTAGATTCTGCATCTAGCTATATGCGCAATCCTGATTTACAACATTTTTTGGCATGCTCGGTGGGACCACAAACTATTTCACATTTCTTAAGAGCTTCATTATTATTGTTTTCTTTGTGTGAACAGCAGTATTTCAGCCTTTGGAGGTAGGATTCAAATACACACCTGGCAACTCTGTTGAAAAAGATCTACTAGTTTCAAAAGATCAAGTGCTGGTATTTTCAGATCATCTTTTATATTCAGATTTCCAGCTTATTACATGAATAAAGATGTCATATTATTGTGGGAAGCAGAAATACTTGCCACCTTATCATGAAAATAATGTTCAATCGGATAATTATCAGCCATATGAAAATCATCGTAAGTCTGTTTTTACTCCAAGCTACCATACCTCAGGAGGCTATCAATATGTTCAATATGCCCCTAATCAATATGTCTCTGCACATGCTTATGAGCAAGCCCTCCAACAAGAGGGATCATGGGCACAAAATCTCAAATAGGAGTAGTTAGACTATCAGGCATATCATGAGGGTTAGTCTGAAAAGCTTGAACTTCAGCAAGAATTGCAAGACCGTAGGAAAGAACAAGAAGGTCTACAAATTTTACTACAGGAATTAGGCAAGTAGATTGATGATGTCAAAAGAGAGTGTGAGATCCAATCATAGCTAGAATAATGTTCATATCAAGCTTATATACATGAGAAAAATATTTTAGATCATCAGGCTTATCTTCATCAGCAAGAACTTGCAAGACAATTGAAAGCCCAGAAGAAGAAGTATGAAGAGAAATTAGCAGCTACAAAGGAAGAAACTTACCCACCTGGTACTTTCCTGAATCCATTTTTTGAAATGGGGATTAATATGTTTAACACAATGGAGTTTGTGGAAGATGTTCCTATACTTAATCAAGACTAGCCAATTGTACCTCAGGAACTGCCTTCTTATTTTCAAGGAAATGCACAGATTGCACAAGTCTTTCTTGCAGGTTCTCTTGAAACTCAAAAGAATGGTTCCCAAGAGCAAGATAAGGATTTTTGTGAGCCCAGAAAGCTTGTTCATCCAAATCAAGAGCAAGTAAATGAGGATCAACTATATGGGCAGAAAAAGGAGCAATTTGAAAAGGATCTTGATTGTCAAATTGTTGCTAAGGAAGCAGAGCTGGGATTACAAGTTGTTGAACAAAAGGCTTATGAGTGCAAAATTCCAAGCTTCATGTATTTTGGGAAAGGTGAGTCTCCTAAATCTATTGAATGTGAAATTCCAAGTTGGAGTACTCCCGTGCTCCAAGAACCTGTAAATGAAGAGCCATTTAAGCTTTCATTCCCAAGTTTTAGTGATATCCTTCTAGCAAAAAAACCTGTTATAGAGCAATTGCAGCCTTATGAAGAGCTCACTAAAGAGAGATCATCTAATTTGTTTAAAGAAATTTCATGTTTTGTCAATGAGGAAAATGTATGTGAGTTAACAGATTTGGCAAGTTTTGATCAACAACAATATGAAGATCTGTTATCAGAGATAGAAGAGGTAACATGTACAAAGATTCAGGTTCTTAATGATAAAGAGGTTGGTAATTTTCAATTTTCTCCCAATTTATTTGATGAACTTTCAGTTTTTGTGAGTGGGGAAGAAGATGAAAATCATATCATAGCCCTATCAGTTGAAGGACAGCAAGAGGAAGTTCTAGTTTTGGATGATTTGAGCATGTGTGACAGCATCAACAAGGTCAGCAAAAATATCACGCAGAGATATGAGAATGAGCCAAGTTCTTCAAATGAAGAGTATGAAAATTAGACACATCAGGAATGCAAGTTGGAACCAAGTGCTCCAAATTCCCAGGAGATCAGTAGTTTTGATAAGTTCCTAGCTAACTTGATAGAAGATGATGGTGTTTTGATCATGGAGGAGGAGCTCACATGGCTACTAATGATGCAGGATGGCCATGAGGAACCAAAGGAAAGTAAAGAAACCAACAAGGAATGCTTTAGGTTCATACTCTCAAGAGGCTATCCAATTTGGTATCTGTCCCTATTGGATATAAGAGAAGAGTCCTCATTTACAGCAACTCCTGATTGTCAGGAGGTTGATGAAGAAGATCCAATACAGCATGTTGATTGAGATTTCTTCCACCAACGGAGCAAAGTAAGTCAAAACACTTCCTCTCTTCTTGAAAGGTTGCATGAGTTGGTTGTATATGCTTCATTGTTCAGTTATCTTGTATTTTCCAATAAGCATGTGCATCATTGAAATTTGAAGAGAAAGGGCAAATATTTCAATGAACCAATAAATGGTTTTGTTTAGCAAAGTTTGTGGCTGTTTAGGTTAGGGTAGGTTAGTTTTCCAATTTCCCTAAGTGTTGTCAAGCATAATTAGGTCAGTTTTAGTTTAGTTTTCCCAATTTTCAATAAAGCCTCCAAGATTCAAGTTCTTCCAAGGTTTATGTCCAAATCTACAAATATAAGGAAATCATTCCTCAATGATAAAGAATACATTTACAATTTGTGGTAATGAAGTTTTTGCTTCAATACCACAAATCATAAACATACACTCAATCATTGGGAAATGGTTTTCTTATATCCACAGACTAGGTTTAGGGTTTCCATAGGTGATTAACAAAATTCAATGCCCAATGGACTATTTTAGGCTACTAGTCCCAATGTCAAGCAGGCAGACATCCATCAGAGGTCGCGAGAATTGTTACCCAAATTTTTTATATGCAGGATAGAAATCAGAAACAATAAAAAATTTGCATAAAGATACGTCTCTTTAACATTACTATTTAGCTAATAAAGATGCATACATTGTTATTACATTCATATTATCAAATTTGCAATTGTACTCTAAGTATTGATCAGTTTTAAACTTTCAAATTCATAAATGATCATTACATTGTGCATTCAAACTAAATGTATTAGACAAGTGTTCCTTCAAGGTTACATCTTGCATACTGAAACTTAGAGGACATATGAAAAAAAGAAAGTAAGAGAGAAGCATGATGAAGTCTAGGGATCTATGTATTGCCTTTAAGAGATCTTCTAGTTTCTAGAATTGTTCATCTGAACTCTTCATGTCTTGGTCTTGTCTCTATTTGTCCTGCATCCTAGGTCTTATGTTGGTCTTTTTTCCTGCATCATCATTGAGGAAAATAGGTTAGATCCAATTGGATCTAAGCAATACATAGTTAACTTTAAAAAACACCATACATAAGTCAAACTCCCTGAACTACATATTAACTGATGATATCAATACAATAGAAAGGTATGCATTTACATTGACAGAATAATAAAATAAAAAAGACATGTCTTTATGAAATCCTTTGTTGTATTTAAAATTTGTTTATGAGTGTCACGAGCCCGTGCTCAAACCTCATAAACATGTGCCAATGTTCAAACTATGCAAGTAATAAGAGCAATCTAAAGTATGTGCAAGAAAATGATTAAACTTTAGTGATATCAATGTGAGTTGTGTGCATATGAAGATGTAGTTTTTGGAAACAGTGAATATATATAGAAAATCAAAAAATGGTGTTGTTTAAGTATATAAAAGGTACATGTCACTGTGATCTACCTTTTTTGCAAAAATTAATAAGCATATACAGGGGAGAATATAGCTCATAACAATAGATATTCAAGAGCAATAAATATTTTATGCAAAACAGAGAAAACAAGATTGCCTTAGTGTGTTTAAATGGTGGGGTTATGTATCCGTCAAATTAAATGATGTTGTTATTGATATAATTTTCATATTTGGAAAACAAATTGCAAGAGTACAGTGCATGCATCTTTCTATTGAAGCAGATTCAGAATGCAGAGGATGTGTATTTTATGTTTGAACTTCATGGGTAATCTTCTTCACCACAGGCATAAGACATGAAAAATCATCTACAGCAATAAGTAAATAGAATGAGAGCAACATTTTAAAACTCTTTATCAATACAAAAGACTGATGGCGTCCAAGCATGAGAGATCACTGTCGAAGGAGGAATACAGTATAATAGCAATAGCAATGTCAACTTGATGTAAGGTACAAGACACAAAGATGCATATCAAACATGTGATATTGTCAGTTCAACAAGAAATATTCATTTCTCAACAAAAGAAGGACAGCTTGCATATATTTCAAGTTTATGTCTAAATCTGAGAAAAAGCCATGTGGGGTATTCCAGTCTTGTGCAATTCATCAAACACAGTGTGCAATAATCATAAAAGAGTAACATCTGGTTATTTGCAGAGCAAGACTACAAATAAAATAGCAGTTAAAGAGAAGACATTACAAAGAAAAGATAACTTATCTGTGAAAAACCCAAAGTGCATGCGGGTGAAGGGAAGTCAAAGTTCATGTAGAGATCCCAAGTTTGAAGTGTAAGAAGCCGAGTTTCTTATCAAAAATCCAAGAAAACAGTGCCAGAATTCAAGATGGATGATACCATGCAAAGTAATCACTCCAGTTCGTGGTATATAGAGAAGCCCAAGTGTAGTCGTGGTATAAGAAAGAGAACCCAAGTTTTCAGACATTCATAGCATTTACAACTAAAAGAAACCCATAAAACATGCAAAAATGCCTTATCTTGTGGCATTAAACCCCCAAACTTCAGTAAGAACCCGCAGCATATAGAAGAGTCCAGCTCTCTACAAATGAAATAATGAAGAGCCCGAGTTTCATAATAAAGTTTACGTGGAGGAAAATGCCATGTTTCATGGCAAATAAACTCTAATAAACTATAGTAAGCCATAGTATGGAGACCCTCACAAACAAATAGTAAACTCCACATGAGCCCGAGCATGACAGAGATCAAACGCAAAGAAACAGTGAAGAAATTACAGATGTGGTGGCGCTAATAGTGGGAAACCCTATTCTTTTTCCTCCAGCAGCAAATGCATAAAGATAAATGGCTTACAAAATGCCTATACCAAATTAGATACAAAATAGAAATCCGCTAATAGAAGCAGTTAATATCTTGGTAATTGCAGTGGCCAAAATGAGCTCTCCTAATGCCACGTTAGGGAGGGAGATATTTTGAAATAGGTCATGTTGACCATGGATTAGTTGTCGAGTTTGGTGGGTATTACCCATGCTTAGAGTTAGGGTTTTTTAGTGGTTGGGGTTACATCTTGGGGTGGTTTAATTATATTGTCAATGTTATGTAATATCTTAATTGATATATTTGATAAAAGTATAAATCAGAAATATCAATATTAGGAGATATAAGTTTAGGGGGATGATTTTATATTAGTGGAAAGGGTTGGTAATATTGTTGTAAAGATATATTTTAAAGATGCCAACATTGGGGGAGTTCATTTTTTAAATTAACCTTTAGGGCTTAATTTTTGGCATCAATTATGCCTTAAATTTAGGGATTGGGCTAAAATTTTGGAGGGGTTTTTGAAAGCTACATTGTAGGAATCATGTGGGCCTAAAAATTAGTGGATCTATCTGTTTAGAGAACCTTTTTAGGGGGGATATTTCATTTTTGAGATTAGCCTTGGAGGCTATATAACTGAACTTCTTTTTCATTGTAAGGGGTTCAAATTTGGGTGAGAAGAGGCTTTTAGTGAACAGTTTGTTCCTATGCCCCCTTTTTATGCATTTTGTATCCATTCTTGCATATTTTGGAGATAATAAAGTTGGCTTTTCATTCACATATATTTTCTGACTTTTGTTGCATTTATCCTTTTCAAATTTTTTTGCAATTAAGTGTATATCCATTTTAAACATAGATTAGTGAATTGATACAAATTTCTGTTCTAGGTTTAAAGAATTGACCTTTTGCAGAGAGTTATCTATTTTTTAGTTGAATTCCTACTATTAGTGGTACCAAATTCTAATAAGGAATTTTGAACTATCCTAGGTATTGAGAAGTGAAAGCAATAACAGAGCTCAGTAGTGTGTGTTTTATAAGCACAGTCTTGCAAATTCTGATAAATCTGCATTCATCTTTGGTGTATCACCTTTCCTAATTAGTCATTTTTTTCATTTTCCAAATTATCATTCTCCTTTTCCCAAAACCATAAAGATTCATTATCAGGTTATATTCCAAATATAATAGGAACCGGTCTAGAATCCAGAGATTCATTCTCCAATACACCTAGGAGAATGTTTCCATGTTTCAACGGGATGGCTAGATTCTGCATCCAACTATAGGCACAATCCTAATTGACAACAATAGGTACTATAGAAAAAATCTCACACTTTCTGGTTTATATAAAGCCAAACATTGACCATAGATAATTGATTTGGTTGGGTATAGACATGACCCTTGAAGGAACTTGAGAATGTGGACCAAATTATAAGTATTTTTATTTTTTTGTACTCTTGAATCCTCTATGTATTATTCTAACATTTTTTATTTAAAATTATATGGTGTTTGATTTCTTATAATTGATGACATGTAATTGATTGAATTTTTGAAGATGTTAAGTTGATCACCAAAATGTAGAAAGATAATGCAAGACATTAATTTAGTTAATGGATTGTATTATCATTGATGTCAACTTGATATAATCTAATCGTTATAATTAAAGTGTAAAATACTTTAGAGAATTAGAGAGAGAAAGATTATGCTTTCAGTAATGCATAAAAGACAAGTATTCACTAAGTGACTTCAAACACCAATGGCTAGTGGAACCCGACAGACAGAGATCACCGAAAGTCAAGTCACAGTGATGCCCAAGAAAAAACACTAATGAGAAGAATCACAAGCATAACTGACGGCCAGAATCATAGTGTAAATCGACGGAGAAACCCAAGGAGAACTAGAGTGTTGACCGAATCTATCAAAGAGTTAAACACCAAAATTAACTGGAGTTCAGAAATGAAAAAATATCTAGCTGGCAGAGCTAAATATAGACTTAACTAGTTGTTATCATTGTTTTCATCGACAAGATAAAGCTACAGATAAGTAAAGGATTTAAATCTATTTTGTCCAGTTGGCAAGAATATCTCTACAAGATAAAATAGGAGTTTTTCTTTAAATCGCATTGGCTAAAATTGTGGATCACGCCAAGATCAAGAAAATCAAGAGCCTAGAAATGGTGATATCATGTCTATAAAGAGACAATCTTGATTCATTATGAATTAAGGGGGGTGAATGAAAAAGAGGATGCTAGAGAGAAACTGATGAAGAACAACTTCATACAGTCCTGATCTATCAAGCTAAGGAAAGAGCTAAAGTTTTATGTGAACACCGAGCAACAGAGCATAGCATCACCGAGCAGAACAAAAGTAAAGAAAAGGTATTAAAAGGATATATTGATCAGATTATTTTATGAGCTTACAATAGATCTGAAAATCTGCAAGTATAAGTTGTATATGTGAACAGATCATATTGTTTTAGTTTAACCATTGATTATGAAAGTCTCTTAACTGAGCAGGATTTAAAGATCCTTTCTATATTGAGATACATCCCAAGGAGTATTAAAAAAATTTATCATGAAGATAGCATGAGATGCCAGATACCTATTGACAGACCAAGTGAGTGTTTGATCAAGGAAGGTAGCATAGAGATGCTCGATATCAAGTGACAGACTAAAATTTTAAATCCTCTAACAAGGTCACACCTAACAGTGTGTTTTTAACCTTTAACAGGGTTGGCTCTTCACCGAGCTCACTTCAGAAGAGTGAAAATTTTGGGTTACCAGTCCCAAGTGATTTTTCCCTTAACAGGGTTTTCACATTAAAAATCCATGTGTCAATGTGTTTATGAGTCATTACTTTAGTGTTTTGCATTACACATAGCTAATATGCATTGATTGGTAAACTCTAAGTAATTTACTATCTTTCAATAAATTAACAGACTGTTATTCGATAAACATACAGAATAAGGTTTAACAAAGCATTCCAAGTAGTAGTAATTTGATAAGTATATTTTGAGGCATTCATCTTATAGGACTGAAGATAACTAGATGCTTAATATTGTGGTACTAAGTTTTTGGGTTCATTAATTGGAATATTTTTGAGGCCACTGATTCACCCCCCTCTCAGTTATTACTAAAAATTGGTATCAGAGCTTGTGTGCTTAGAAAGGGAGTTTAACAGCTAAAGCAAATGATCGCAAGATGAACAGACGAGATGTGCCCAAGTTGAATAAAGACAACTTTGCATCATGGAAAAGAAAAATAAGACTCCACCTGGTCAGGTATTTGAAATGATGTTTTTCAATACTTAGATACTGAATGTGTGTTGCCTACAAGACCTCACACTCTTGAAAAATTAAGAGAAAAGCATCAACATAATTGCATGATGATAGAACTTGCCTCATCACTCTTCGATGCTAAGTTTGAATATGTCAAAACCTGCACCTCTGCAAAGAAAATGTGGGATAATTTGAAGCTTTTACATGGAGGAGATGTTAATGTACTAAGAGCCAAGGCAAAAATCCTAAGAGGGAGGTTTGATGACCTCAGGATGAAAGAAGGAGAAAATATCACTAAATATAGCTATAGAATCAAAGAGGTAGTCAATGCTATCTGAGGAGTTGGAGGTGTACTTGAAGAGGAGACAGTGGTAAGTAAAATCTTAAGAACCTTACTGCCTATATATGCTATTATAGTTTCTTCTATTGAAGAAATGAGAGAAGTTGCAAACAATACAGTTACTCTAGATAGTTTGGTTGGTAGACTGATTTCATTTGAGATGAATAACTTTGATAATAGTGTCTTACCATCTATAGAATCTGCATTCAAATATTCTTTGAAAATAAGCAATTCAAGTCATAGACATGCTATTAGAAATGATAGTGAAAGTGATAATGAGGATCAAGGACTTGATGAGATTGAAGAACTAATGGAAAGAAGATTGCAGAGAGGCAAAGGTAGATACAAAGTTAAATTACCACTTGTATGTTTCAATTGTAAAGAGGTTGGACACTTTACTGCAAGATGTCCAAATAGAAGAAAAGATGACAGAAGTAATGATAGATCATATGAGAAGAATTTTGATAGAGGTGATAATAGAGATTACCGAAGCAACCAACAATCTGACAAAAGAGATACCCAAGACTACAAGGACAAAGGGAAGAAATCGTGTTACCTAGCTAAGAACAGAGCTGATGATACTGAAACCAAATTAGAAGAAGACATCGAGATGGTATTTGTAGCCATGAAGGATGATTCATATGAAGAAGAAGAAAGGTATGTAGAAACTACACTCATATCTAAAGTTAGTAAGAATGATGTTTGGATCATAGATAGTGAATGTAGTCACCATATGACCAGTGATAAACAAAATTTTGAGACTTTTGAATACTATAATGGTGGTTCAGTAAGAATGGGTAATGATACACCTTGTCGAGTTGAAGGTAAAGGAACTATAATGTTGAATAACCTGATCAAATGTGAAAATGCTTACTGGGTAAAAGGATTGAATTATAATCTATTAAGTGTTTCAAAGATATACAATACAGGTCATAGAGTAGCATTTGAGAATAAGAAGGCAAAGATCTTCAATGAATTAGGAAGGTTGATCGAAACTGGTGAACAGACAAAAGGTAACCTTTTTATCTTGATGATATCAACACCACTTGTTTAATGGCTAGAAACAAAGACCTATGGTTGTGGAAAAAAAGATTGTGTCATGTGAATTTTGACAACATGATAAGGATAAGAAATAAAAGGAATGTCAGAGGCTTACCGAACATAACAAAGCCCAAGCATGTCATGTGCAAGAATTGTCAAAAAGGTAAGATGACAAAGTCTAGTTTCAAGAGTAAATCTCATACATATAATGAAATTATATAGTTAGTCCATAATGATCTATGTGGACCCATGAGGACAAAGAGTTACTATGGAGATAGGTATTTCATTCTCTTTGTTGATGATTATTCTAGAATGATAATAGTTATCTTCTTAAATGATAAATATGAAGCATTCAAGATGTTAAAATGGTATAAAGCTATGGTAGTCTAAAAACAAAGTGAAAATAAATTGAAATGCTTAAGGTTAGATAGAGGAGGGGAATTTACTTTAGATCAATTCACTAAGTATTGCAATGAGCATGGAATTAAAAGACAAGTTTCTGCACCAAGAACACCACAGAAAAATGGAATTGTTGAAAGGAGAAATAGATCAATTGTTGACTGTACAAGAAAATTGATGATTGAGAAGAGCATCACTCAAACTTTCTGGAGGGAAGCTATCATTACTATTGTCTACACATTAAATAGAGTACAATTGAAGAAGGACACAAAGAAGACACCCTATGAATTTTGGTATGGTCATACACCCAATCTAAGTTACTTCAGAATCTTTGGTAGTCAATGTTATATTTTGAAGGATGAAAGAAATGGAAAAATTGACTCCAAAAGGGAAGAAGGTATCTTTCTAGGGTATTCAACCAAAAGAAAGGCTTATAAATTTCTTAACAAGTCATCTAAAAAAATCATTGAAAGTGCAAATGTAAAAATAGATGAATTTGCATAAAAGAATGACAAGGAAAGCAGAAAAGAACCAGAGGACTACAATAGGTTTGTTTATACAGAACCTGACACTCTACCCAAGAAATAGTGTATCACTCTTGAGAAATAGAACATTGCACCTAAGCATCAGGTAGCAATTACTAAAAATCAGGAAAATCCTCAAGATGTTGTTCTGAGTGATGAAGATCAGAATGAAGGTCAAGAAGATGATCAGAATGATGAACAAAGAGTTGAACCAAAAATTGCCAAGTATGTCAGAAGAAATCATCCATAGAATCAAACCATAGGAGACAAGAAGGATGGAATGAGAACAAGAAGTAAGTCACTAAACACCAAATGTTTACTTTGTGATTTTGAGCCTAAATCTGTTAATACTGCACTTGAGAATAAAGAATGGTTCAGTGCTATGAATGAAGAAATAGAGCAGATTAAGAAGAATAGTACATGGACACTAGTACCGACACTAGATGACAAGAATGTCATCAATACCAAATGGATATTCAGAAACAAGCTAAATGAGAATGGGGAAGTCACAAGAAAAAAAGAAAGGTTAGTATGCAAGGGATATGCACAAGAAGAAGGTATTGATTTTGGTGAAACCTTTGCACCCGTTGATAGACTAGACAAAGTAAGAATCTTACTTTCTTATGCTACATTCAAAGGGTTCAAGGTATACTAGATGGATGTCAAATCTGCATTCCTAAATGGAATATTGGAAGAAGAGGTATACATTGAACAACCAGAAGGGTTTGTTGATCCAGACAAGAGAAACATGGTATGTAGATTACATAAAGCCTTGTATGGATTGAAACAAGCACCGAGAGCCTGGTATGAAAGACTTCAATCCTATCTCATTAGCATTAAATTTGTTAGAACAAGTAAAAATAGCAATCTGTACTTAAAACAAGATACCGATGGTAATATTCTGATTGCTGAAATTTTTGTTGATGATATCAGTTTTGGGGGAAATGAAATGTTATGCAAATCCTTTGTTAATGAAATGAGCAAATAATTTGAAATTTTTATGTTTGGGGAGATCAAATTCTTTCTTGGTCTACAGATTCTTCAACAAGATGTAGGCATATACATCACTCAGTCCAAATACATCAAGTGTTAAAGATATTCAAGATGGAAGATTCCAAACCAGTTGGAACACCTATGACTACCAGAAGTAAGCTGACAAAAGAAGACAAATCAAATGAGGTAAATCAGACCTTGTATAGATCAATGATTGGGAAACTAATGTATATTGTTCATACCAGACTAGATATAGCACATGCAGTTAGAATAGTTACAAGATTCTCTACTAATCCCAAAGAATCACATATGACTGTTGTCAAGAGAATTATGAGATATCTGAAGAATGCTAAGGACTATAGCTTATGGTATAAAAGAGAAGAAAATTTTGAGCTACAAGTCTATACAAATGTTGATTGGGCTAGAAACATTGATGATCAAAAGAGCACAACTGGAGGAGCATTCTTCATAGGTGATAGACTTGTCACATGGATCAGCAAGAAGCGAGAATGCATCTCTTAGTCTACTGCAGAAGAAGAGTATGTGGTTTTTGCTGCAAATTTCTCCAATATTGCATGGATCAAATAGTTACTAGAAGATATGAATATGAAGATTCTTGAACCAGTGATTATCTATTGTGATAATACCATCTTGCAATTAACATTTCTAAGAATCCAGTCATGCATGCTAAGACTAAGCATATTGCTATCAAGTATCACTATTTGAGAGAACAAGTGCAAGAAAAGGAGGTGATACTAGAATATGTTCAATCAAAGGAACAATTAGCTGATATATTCACCAAGCCATTACTGAAAGATACATTTGAGTACCTGAGACAGAGACTAGGGGTCCAACCCTTGTCTATCAGTCAGTAAGCTAACTAGGAGGTTGCATCATCCTACAAACAATCAGAAGGTCACTCATGCGTATGCATGCACTAAGATGGATAGCAGCAGATACATCTATACACAACAAGGTAAAAATATGCACCGGACACCAGAGACATTGTATTGATGATGGATAGGGAAATTCAAGGAGTATATTATATAAAGGGATAAAAGATAATATAGATGTTTGTTTGGAATTATTGTCAAAGTGAGAGAGTATCTCATTATAATAAGGCAGAGATTATATCATTATCCAAGAAGTGAATTTCCTGATAATCAATAAGGGAGAGATTATATCATTATCCAGGAAGTGAAGTTCTCGAGAATCAAAAAAGTTAATCAATATTCAAAGGGAGAGAAATTGATTGCATATGAAATATCCATCTAAGGGAGAGAGTTCATACAAAGAGAGAGATTTTTTGTCAAAGGAAAAAGAGATTATCAAGAAGAGGAACAATCAAGGCAGAGCACATATTAGAACAAAGACAGAAGATGCTACATCTATCCAATGAAGGGATTGAAGATTGAAGAGACCACTCTATAAGAAACAAATCTAAGATATTTTGAGCTTATCGAGAGTTAGACATTTGTAATAGTTACATTAGAAAATCTTGATTAAAGTGTTATATTTCATATTGTATCACTAATAGTATAGTATGATAATGTAGTATGTTGCCATCAATGCCAAAGGGAGAGATTGATGACATGTAACTGATTGAATGTTTGAAGATGTTAAGTTGATCACCAAGATGTAGAAAGATAATGCAAGAAATTAATTCAAACACCGACGGCTAGTGGAACCTGATAGACAGTGATCACCAAAATGTCAAGTCACAGTGATGCACGAGCAAAAACACCGAAGAGAATTACCGACGAGAAAAATCACAAGCATAACTGATGGCCTGAATCATAGTGTAAACCGATAGAGAAGCTCGGGGAGAAGTGGAGTGTTGACCAAAGCTATCAAAGAGTTAAACACCAAAATTAACTAGAGTTTAGAAATGACAAAATATCTAGCTGGCAGAGCTAAATATAGACTTAACTAGTTTTTATCATTGTTTTCATCGACATGGTAAAGCTAGAGATAAGTAAAGTATTCAAAGTTGTTTTGTCCAGTTGGCAAGAATATCTCTACGAGATAAAATAGGAGTTTTGCTTTAAATCAAATTGGCTAAAATTTTGGATCACACCAAGATCAAGAAAATCAAGAACCTAGAAACGGTGATATCATGTCTATAAAGAGACAAAATTATTTCATTATGAATTAAGGGGAGTGAATGAAAAAGATGATGCTGGAGAGAAACTAATGAAGAACAACTTCATATAGTCCTGATCAGTCAAGCTAAGGAAAGAGCTAAATATTTCTGCAGACACCGAGCAACAGAGCATAGCATCACTAAGAACAAAAGTGGAGCAAAGGTATTAAAAGGACATATTGATCAGATTATTTTATGAGCTTACAATAGATCTGAAAATCTGCAAGTATAAGTTGTATATGTGAACACATCATGATGTTTCAGTTTAACCATTGATTCAAAAAATCTCTTAACCGAGTAGGATTTAAAGATGCTTTCTATATTGAGATACATCCCAAGGAGTATCAAAAAGTTTGATCATGAAGATAGCATGAGATGCCAGATACCTATTGACAAGCCAAGTGAGTGTTTGATCAAGGAAGGTAGCATAGAGATGCATGATATCAAGTGTCAGAATAAACTTTTAAATCCTCTAACAAGGTCATGCCTAACAGTGTATTTGTAACCTTTAATAGGGTTGGATCTTCATCGAGCTCACTTTAGAAGAGTGAAAATTTTGGGTTACCGGTCCCAAGTGATTTTTCTCTTAACAGGGTTTCCATGTTAAAAATCCATGTGTTAATATGTTTATGAGTCATTACTTTAGTGTTTTGCATTACACATAGCTAATCTGGATTGATCGGTAAACTCTAATTAATTTGTTGTCTTTCGGAAAATTAACAGACTGCTATTCAGTAAACATATATAATAAGGTTTACCAAAGCATTCTGAGCAGTAGTAATTTGATAAGTATAGTTGGAGGCATTCATCTTATGGGACTGAAGATAACTAGAGGCTTAATATTGTGGTACTAATTTTTTGGGTTGATTATTTGGAATATTTTTGAGGTCACTAATTCACCCCCCCCCNCACTAATTCCCCCCCCCCCCCCCCCACCCCATTATTACTAACAATAATTATGTTTAACGGGGAGGACCTGCCCATTACAAGTAGTCTTAACTCTCCAATCCACAGGCAGAAGAGGAAATTGCATCAATATTTCAAATGGATTACTTGGGCCTTCTTCATCATTTCTTGGTAAGAACTAATATCGATATTCTACGATCATCACTGTATTAATGAGCAATAAAAAAATTATACCTATTTAAGTATCAAATTATATCCTATGTCCACCAAGTGAAATGATTAATCCTACTTTGTATTAAAAATGTGTAATAGGTTTTGATTCACCGTACCATATCTAAACGTCCACGTGAAAAATGTTAGGACCAAGGCAACACACATAACTGAGAGGGGAGAATGAATCAGTTGTGTCCCAAAACTCATAAAATTTAACCAACTTATTATCCCTAATCTCATATCTGAATGATAAACATCAATGCAAGATCACAACACATAAATCAACACATAACACCAAGATTTTTTATGTGGAAACCCTATTTAGGGAAAAACCATGGTGGAGATCAAACCCACAAGATGATTTACCTTTGTTAAAAGCATTATACCTTTTTAGGAGTATTACAAAGGGGAATGCACATGCATTTAGGCACACTTCCTAGCGCTCACTACTCTAATACAATAAGGGCTTCAACCCAAGGAAGGCTCATTTCCTTCATCGGTATTTGATTACAAATCATAATGGACAAATAGTCCATAACTCACGAATTGATTGATAGCATCTCTGATATGCGAATATAGTTGGAATGAAGTATAAATCTTTGCCTCAGTTATAGATTCCACTCATACCTCTTTGCACAAAATATGTACTTTATCTCTCATCCACTCTCATACCTTCGAAATCACAAATAATTACATATTTATATACATTACATCAATTTATCTCTATTAGATCGGTCAGGGACCTAATTACAAAATATTAATTCATTTCATCTCAATACACAATGTGATCTATTGAATGTCAACTAAGACATAGCAATGATCAATAAAAACATCCCCAAACACATTCCAGATACATAAAACATGCCACGATCCTTCGCAACATGTGATGCCACCATGTTGGAGAATAAAAATTAAGAACATCAACATGCCACATGAAAATCACCAAATATTGTTGGAATAGTCCCAAAGGATAACTGAGAGGGGGGGTGAATCAATTATCAGCTAGTTTAATTCTTTTTTCTAATTAAGTACTGAATATCATTAATCATATACACAATAAGATAACACAAATAAAACACCACAATTTTGGTTACGGGGAAACCAAAATAGGTAAAAACCCTGGTGGGACTTAGCACCCACAATGAACTATACTTGAGTATAATAATCCTTGTTAGAAGATCTTACAACCCTGTTAGGAGTTGAAATTTACAATACAATAAGTACAGTGACCTGGTTAAGGGTCTGACCTTGTTAGGAGTCTTTTACAAATAACCCTGTTAGGGGTGAGGACTCACTGTCCAAAAGCTCAGTGTTGAAATGATTAAGGTTACAACCTTCATTAAAATAGATATACACTATATCTGATGATGAACTATTTGAGTAGACATGTTGTCTTGATCAGTTCCAATGAATTATATACACTCTCTACTTCTTCACATAGATCTTTAATTGATGAATGAAATGGCTTTACTATTCCAAAACAATCAGCATTATGTTCTATACTTTTTCTATTTCTTTTCTTATCATTCACACTTGGTGATCTTCAAATGAACTACTATAATTATCTTCTCCAAGAGATATGATCTGTGTTGTCTTTAGGATTCCTTTAAATGCTTCTCTTGTCATCTAGACCAAGCATGCAATATAATTAGAACCATGCAACTTAAACTAAATAGATGCATCACTTCACATAGTTGGCTCCACCAAAATTATCCAAACATCACGCTACAGATGAAACATGATTAGCACCTTTGGTTAATTATCTTAGACTCATAACTAAACATGAATTTGAGCATGCATATCCCATAGATAGGTGCAACTGAAGAATCAATAAGATTACTCTTAGCTTTCTAAAAATAGTCTTTTGAAACTGTGTCTAGTAAACAGAGTAACATAACTTAACTATTACTGAAACTCTGAATCGGCGTGTATGAACATGGTGTCATGACTATGTCTAAAACATAAAAACATCTGTGCAAGGTTCCAACATAACCATACTAAAAGGTGAGTAGAGTGCACTGTTGTATACTATATGTTGTCATCAATGACAAACATACAGTCAACTATTTGCACAAAGGCAAATCTCCAACAATCTCCCCTTTGACATTGACGGAAACATATGATTAAAAACACCATAAAAAAAGTGTCTCCTTTGTTTTTACAATCTTCTCAATATCCTTGATGCAGGGGCATCTCGGCACGAGGAACATCTGAATGATCCTAGAATGTTATGGACCTATATGGTTAAATTGTAATATGGCTTATAAAGTTTTTTGGGGTCTTATTAATGTGATTGGGTGTGAGAATCTATTAAATGTTAGTAGAGTAAGTGTCTTAGACATAGAAGGTTTCTATAATCGTGAATTTGACAACTTCATTGTCAACTCCCTGACACATTACTAGTTTAGTTAGAAATTAGTTATGTGAATTAGCCAAAATGGAAATATCAGGTATGGTTTTATAACTACCTAGCATCTCTTTAAAGAGAGAATGTAACCAAAAAGAGAAGGGAGCCGATAGTAGAGAGAAAAAGAGAAACATAGAGTAAGAGTAAAAGGTGGGAGAAGAATTGGGGCTCTCTAGTGGTAGCTAGAGAGCCATGCAAAGTGTAATTTGCAGTGGTTAAATTAGTGAGATTTACTTTTGAATGAGTCTTTGTAAATTGTGATTCTCGGATGTTATTGGTTTCTTGTTTCAGTTTTATGAAAGGATTCAGTAATGAATGAATCAATTTGCATGATTGACAATCATCATTGCATGATCCATGTATTTTTCTAAGTATTGGGTCGTTTGAGTTGTTAGTAATCGACTTCCATAGTTGAGTTGTTTAAATTCAGTTTGTATCAGTCCCGATCCATGGGACGATGAAAGTCAGTTTGTTTAGTAAAGAATGGATTCAAAAACCATTTACTAACACTGGAATGCGATGGAGTCTACAACATTTTCAAATGGTTGTGAAAACCATTATTGAAGGTAGTGGGGTTTGTTAATACCCACGTGGAAACCATGCAGTGACAGTCATGCTAGGAGGAGCCCACAAGCATGTTACTTGTAGTAAGATTGGTGTATGAGAGCTGAATGATTTTTCATATCATTTTTGAATTGACAGCTATGTATAATTTGGTCTTCGCAGTGGGAAACAAAAGGTGGTGAACATAATAGATAAGTCAATGCTTGTTCTTTGACCGACCATGAGAGGATAGATCATGAAATATATTATGGAGATATCTTTGATAGACTGTGAAAGATCTTGTGGAGAGCTTTCTTGAGGAAAAAAGGTGGCGAGTGTATTTTAACTACGCTCGTGATAGTGGTGCGACAGAACCACTAAGGTGGTAGAATGATAGTAGAGACCTATACTAGGTTTGTGCAGTGTTACTTGAAGATGGAAGAAGCCAAGAGTTATGTGGAAAGAGGTGGTGATGTACTATGGTATGTGCATGTTCAAGTTGAAGTCGACCTGAGAGGATGGCCGAAGGCCATCATTTTTTTGAACACAACATTTTGCAATGGAGAAAATATAGTGAACACGCCACCATGTTAAACCATATATGACCAGCAAAGTATGATGTGTCAGTGGATATATACAGACCATGGTCAGTTATGCTTGGCATATGTAGATTTTGGAGAGTTTTGGAGAATGGAGCACTGGGTTAATTTTAAATTACATCAATCCTCATCAAAGGTTCCTCTTCATTGTTGTAGCTCCTCTGACTATTTTTTTTATTTTCATGACTATATACTCCCCCAGAGTATATGCTCCCCCTTACTATATAATCCCCCTTTGACATCAATGGAAAAGGAAGCCAAATACAAATAAGCATAGGTACTACTCCAAAAGTAGAGTAGTCAACCACTCATCAGTCACTAAGGACTGATGTATTTTCTATGAGTTCTAATCAGACTCAGGAAAGGGAATTACTCCTAGATTCTTCCTGAGATACTCAAAAGTATCTTTTGATAGAGGATTTGTAAATATGTCTTCCAATTGTTCTTTCATGCTCACATAATCCCACTTCACTTCTTTGTCTGCAAATTTGTATCTTAGAAAATGATATTTTATTTCTATGTGTTTTGTCTTTGCATGCATTACAGGGTTCTTTGACATGTTGATTGTGCTAGTGTTGTCACAATGAATAACATTGGGATAATTAATATGAATTCCAAAGTCTGTAATCATTTATTTGATCCAAACAATTGTGGAAAAATTTAATGTTGCTGCTACATACTCAGCTTATGTTGTTTACTGAGAAATACAGTTTTTCTTCTTGCTTGTCCAAGTAACCAACCTGTCTCAAAGAAATACTGCTCCTCCTGAGGTACTCTTTATGTCATCAACGCAGCCTTCCCAATCCGCATCTGTGTACACATGAAGTTCTACATTTTCTAAGCTAGGATACCATAAACCATAGTCTATAGTTCCCTTCAAATATCTGAATATTCTTGTAATTGCCATTAAGTGATTCTATTTTGGTTCAGCTACAAATCTCCCAACAAGGCCAATTGCATTGGAAATATCAGGTCTAGATTGGGTGAGATATATAAGTTTTCCAATCATAGACTTGTAAAGTGTTTTGTCAATGGTTGCGGAGTCGTCATTTTTAGAAAGCTTGCTTCCTGTTATCATAGGAGTCCTTACTGGCTTGCAATCTTCCATTTTGAATGTGTTCAATATCTCCTTTACATATTTGTATTGATTTATGAATATTCCTTTGTCTGTCTTCTTTATATTTAATCCCAAAAAATATTTTATAGGTCCAATCATTCTCATTTCAAATTCACTTTGCATCTCTTTGGAAAATTTTGCACTAAGTTTGTCATTACCTCCAAAGATAATGTCATCAGTTCAAAAATAGCAACAAGTAATAGTCCTTTAAATGTTTCTCTTATGAATAAGGTACAATCTACTGCTCCTTTCTTGAATCCTATCTTTGTTAAGTAACCATCTAGTCTTTCATACCATGCTCTTGGGGCATGTTTAAGTCCATAGAGGGCTTTCTTCAGTCTGCATACCATGTATGGTTTGTCTGAAAGTTTGAATCCTTCAGGCTACTCTATGTAGACTTCTTCCTTCAAGTCACCGTTCAGAAATGCTGACTTGACGTCCATCTGATATACTTTGAAGTTCTTGAATGTTGCATAAGCTAGAAAAAAAATTATAGCTTCTAGTCTTCTCACAAGGGCAAATGTATCAGAATAGTCAATTCCTTCTCTCTGCACATATCCTTTACATACCAATCTTTCTTTGTTTCTTACCACTGTACCATCTTCATTCATTTTTTCTTGAATATCCACTTAGTTCCAATCACATTTTTGTCACTGGGTCTAGGCCCAATTCCCATGTGTCATTCTTGATTACCTGATCTAATTCTTCTTTCATTTATTTCTACCAATCTAAATCATTACATGCATCTTCAACACTTAAAGGTTCAATTTGAGAAAGTAAACATACCTCTTCATCAATGGATAAATCTTTTTCTCTTGATCTTTTCAAGACTTTACTGCTCTGATCTCCAATGATATCTTCTTTTGAATGGTATCTAGATGTGTACTTTGAATTTTTAGGAGTGACACTCTCATCTGTGATCTGTGATTCTTCCTGACTTGGTTCAGGGTTATTGCATGATACATCAATGCAGTCAAACATTTCTTCAATAACTGTTTGTTTACTGATAGGTCTGGGTTCATCCTCAATCATAGGTGCATACTCATAATATCTCTCTTGAATCATGAAATTTTCATCAATTTTCACATGTGTACTCTCAATGATTTTCTTCAATCTCAAATTAAAACATCTATATGTTTTTCTTTTAGTAGAGTAACCAAGAAAAATACCTTCATCACTTCTAGCATCAAATTTACCAACACTATCATCTCTCTTGATGAAACACTTGCTTCCAAAAATTCTGAAGTATTTTACTATAGATACATTACCAAACCAGAGTTTATAGGGTGTCTTATCTGCACCTGGCCTTAATTGAATTATGTTGATAGTATAGACAGCATTATTGACTGCTTCTCTCCAATAGGTGTGTGCAACTTTTCCTTCAATCATGATAGTGCACACTGTGTCAAGTATGATCTTGTTTCTTCTTTATGCAATCCCATTATGTTGAGGGGCTCTAGGAGAACTTAACTATGTTTTGATCCCATGTTCTTTGCAATACTCATAGAACTGGTCAGAGGTGAATTCTCCTCCTCTATCTGATCTCAAGAATTTTAATTTTAATCTAGACTCATTTTCAACTTTATCTTTGAATATTTTGAACTTCTCAAAGGCTTCAGATTTGTCTTTTAAGAACACAACCCACATCATTCTGGAAAAATCGTCAACAAAAAAAATGAAATACCTTGCTCCATAGTATGATCTTGTTTGAGTAGGACCACATAAGTCTGTGTGCACTAGCTCCAATTTGTTTTCTATTGAGTTTTGTTTACTTCTGAATGAACTCCTTACATGCTTTCCCATCACACATTCCTTACACATAGTGTCAACTGGTCTTTCAATACTAGGAAGGTCTCTTACTGCCTTAACATTACTTATCTTTACTATGTTGTCAAAATTGATATGACAAAGTCTTTTGTGCCATAGCCAATTGTCATCCACTTTTGCAAAAAAACAACTTACTTCAGAGTTAAGCTGAAAAACATTACCTTTGGTCTTTGAACCTAATGCAATCATATCTCCTTCTTTGTTTTTAATAATGCACCTATTGTTTTTAAATTCTAACTGATATCCTTTATCAATCAGTTGTCCAACACTTAGTAAGTTGTGATGTAAGCCATCAACATATAGAACATCATTTGTCTTGTTCTTTCCATATAAGGTGATAGAACCTCTGCCTATGATAGGTTTGGGAGTGTTATTTCCAAATATAACCATGCCACCTTTATATTTATCTAGATGTAAAAATCTACCTTTGTCACCTATCATGTGATGTGAACATCTGTTGCCAATTATCCAGTTAATTCTGATGTCATCTTTGGAAACCAGTGCTAATTCTTGTGCTTTCTTTTCATCTTCAATGTCCATTTCATCAAGCATTTTTTCAATGTCTTTAATAGCAACGAATCCAATCTCATCTTCTCTTGAATCATCATGAGTTACACCATCTTCAGCATGATAGCATTCCTTAGTGTATTTGGGTTTGTAATCTGATTTGTACTTTTTGACTCTTGTAGGACACTTGGATGCAAAGTGACCAATTTTGTTAAATGAAAAACATTTGAATGGTAGATTTCCTTCATATTTTCCTTTGCCTTTCCTTTCTTTCTTAGCAATCACAACAATGATTTCTTCTAGTTCTGTATCAACTTCTTCTTTCTCATTATTACTAAAAGTGTTCAAAGATTTCTTACCATGAACTAAGGCTTTGAAAGTTGTTTCACTTTTAGGTTCTCTCTTCAATCTTGATATCTCAAATGCATAGATTTTTCTTATCAAAGTATCTCTCTTGAAGTCTTTTAAAAATTGCATAGTCTCATCTAAGATATTTATCTTTCTTTCATAATCTGTTGTCAATGTGGTCATTAGTTTGTCCATTATATCTTCTTCTAAAATTTCTCCACCATTGTTTCTTATTCCTGAGACTGCTTCATTGATCCTCTGATTATAAGCTCTGATGTTTTCTTCAGGTAACATCTCTAGGTTTTGGTATCTTTTCTTCCATGTCTTTCTATGCACATTCTTGGCTTGGATGTCTCCTTCAAACATGTCTTCTAGGTATTTCCAAATTGAATATGCTTTGTCTGCCTTCTTGATCTCAGAAAATTCTCTGTCAAATAGGGCACTGATTAGGGCTTCTTGGGAAATTGCATTTTGAGTGAATAATTCCTTTTGTTTATTAGTAGAGTCTTCTTCTGCAAGGTCTTTCAAGGTAGGAACATCAATTGTGTGAGTAGCAACCTCATAGATCTCAAAACCAACACACTGAAGATGTGTTATCATTTTGTTCTTCCAATCAAGCTAATTCTCTCCATCAAACTTAGGACTCTCTTTCCTGAAGTACACCATCTGATCTACCTTAAGATGTTAGGCTTTCTTTCCAAGGCACTTGGCTCTGATACCAACTATTGGAATAGTCCCAAAGGATAACTGAGAGGGGGGTGAATCAGTTATCAGCCAGTTTAATTTTTTTTCTAATTAAGTACTGAATATCATTAATCATATACACAATAAGATAACACAAATAGAATGCCACAATTTTGGTTACAAGGAAACCAAAATAGGTAAAACCCCGATGGAACTTAGCACCCACAATGAACTATACTTGAGTATAATAATCCCTGTTAGAAAATATTACAACCCTGTTAGGATTTTAACTTTACAATACAATAAGTGCAGTGACCAGGTTAAGGGTTTGACCCTATTAGGAGTCTTTTACAAATAAACCTATTAGGGGTGAGGACTCACTTACCAAAAGCTCATTGCTGAAATGATGAAGGCTACAACCTTTAGTAAAATAGATATTCATTATATATGATGATGAACTATTTGAGTAGACTTGCTATCTTGATTAGTTCCAATGAATTGTATACACTCTCTACTTCTTCACATGGATCTTTAATTGATGAATGAAATGGCTTTACTATTCCAAAAAAATCAGCATTCTATTATGTACTTTTTCTGTTTCTTTTCTTATCATTCACACTTGGTGATCTTCAAATGAACTACTATAAGTATCTTCTCCAAGAGATATGATATTTTTCAGCTTTAGGAGTCCTTTAAATGCTTCTCTTGTCAGCCTAACCAAGCACACAACATAATTAGAACCACGCAACTTAAACTGAATAGACACATCTCTTCACATAGTCGACTCCACCAAAATTACCCAAACGTCATGCTACAGATGAAACATGATTAGCGTCTTTGGTTAATTATCTTAAACTTATAACTAAACATGAATCTAAAAATGCATATACCATAGATAGGTGAAACTGAAGAATCAATAAGATTACTGTCGGCTTTCTGAAAATAGTCTTCTGAAATAGTTTCTGGTAAATAGAGTAACATAACTTAACTGTTACTGAACATCCGAATCAGCATGTATGAACATGGTGTTGTGACTGTGTCTGAAACATAAAAACATCTGTGCAAGGTTCCAACATAACCATACTGAAAGGTGAGTAAAATGCACTGTTGTATACTATATGTTGTCATCAATGACAAACATACAGTCAACTATTTGCACAAAGGAAAATCTCCAACAAATATGATTACATAACCCAGTGCGATCCAATAGAATTAATAGGACATAATATATAAATATAAAAAAGAAACATGAAATACCACAACATCAACATGAACAACTCTGTCTCAGAATTCATACTCATCTCTCCACTGTTCATCAGGAACACTAATTAGCAACCTCTATCACAAAATACAAATAGCCTTCCAACATCGAAATCACAAACTAGATGAGCTAAGGAAACTCATCCATGTCCTCAACTCACCACTAGGTTAGCAATTAATAATATTTCATAACTAATCCACACCAATCCAAAAACTGAAACATTGTATCTTCTTGAACTACCAAAATACCAATCTCTGGTAAATCAATCATAGCTCACTCAAATCAACATGTGAAGCTTTATACATTTATATAGGTCAACTATGGACATCCCTGCAACCATTTGTACATTTGCAGTATTAGATATTCAATGTAGTAACCACACCAATCATATCTTCTTACTGAACTGGTGTAGGGGCACTCACCAAAGGAAAGGACAAGGATGAATAAAAACTTGTGTGTAACTTTTTGTTTCTCTTTTGCGATTTTGTGTTTGTGATGGTGTGTTTGTAATAAAGTCCTAAACCATGTTGTGGCATGCCCTATTTGGCATCCCTATAAGCCAATTGGGTTGCATAGCCATATTAGGACATTTTTGGTTAGTTTAAGGTGTTTTCAAGTTAGTTTTAATGTTTGGGTCAAAATAAAAACCTTGGATGGGTGTTGATACCTTTACAAGTTTTTTTTTTGTCTTTGAGCATCTTTTCCTGCTATTTTAGGAAATTTTTTGTTGAGCAACCTTTTCTTGTCTTCATGCAAGAATTTGAAGTCAAAGATTTTATTGAAAGAAATTGATTGAATCTTTGGATTTAAATATCCCTTGAAGAGGAGAGGTCAACGAAGTTGATAGAAGTAAAACTCCAATGGTGTGCTTGCACAATACCACAAGACAAGACTTCTCTTGTCCTAGTCCAATTAGGATCTTAATCTTCTCTATAGGACCACTCTATCCTCTAGGAACTGAGCCTAAGACTCTCCCTAACTCTTCTCTAAGAGTTCAACTACTGTGCTTCACCTTGAAGGACTTCCACCATCAAATTTGTCTCACCATGCTCCACATTGGTTCCAAGGCTTTCAATGCCAAATCCTTGAAATCAGAACCACACATGTTACAAGGGTCTTTTATATGCTCTAAAGGCTCAATCCACATCCACTCAATCCAAATTTCATAGTTTTTTCACCCCAAGAAAACTGAGTTTCAAATTCACACCCAAATTCCCTATTAGGCCTAAAACACCTATTAGCCCTATTCAGTGAGTTTTTCAAGATTTTCTCTAAAAACTTGCACACAACCCCCAGAACCAATTTAGGATCTAGATAATCTTTATGGAGACCTAAAATATTTTCAAGTTCTAGGGTTCCCAACCTCTCTGTACATCACTATCCTAAAAAGTAGGGCTTTTAGACCTATTTTGGCTCTCTACTAGCAACTCTCTGATTTCTCCTCAAAAATCAATCTAGATGGATTGGTTGGGCTCTAAGATCAACACTAGGGACCTATGAGACCCTAACAACACTGACCACACACTTGGTTCAGTTCTCCCATTTGGTCCCTTGTCTCTGCAAATGGATTTATCACTACCACACCTCTAACCAGACTGTCTTAGCTCGCCTAGGGCATGGTTTTAAAAATAGATAAACACCTTCCCTAACCTCCTACCTATATATTAAAAATTTAAAGAGGATCCCCTAAAAGATTCATCAAACCTTTGAATATTTCTATGGTTGAATCCTTAGTGGGAGCCATGAAAGCAAAAATTGTCTAAAAGACACCAGCAGACTACCTAATTTGCAATTATTTTCCTACAACTTGAAGATTAACTCAAAATAACTAACATGCTGAAAATAAAATTCTTATATCACTCCACACTACATGAATCCAAAATTATTTCTCAATTTTCAATCCATTAGAACACTATTAACATGCAAAATAGTAGACTGTAGACTGTATTCAGGGAACTCTCTTTTCTTACTCACAAAAACTTCATTAAACAACACGCACTCTTGGGATTTGAGCCTTAGAGTGTCTTAGATGAAATTATCCACCATTCTAGGCCATTTTAAATCAATTCCCACTCCTACATTTGTGGGGATCCTATGTTATCGATTTGCATGCAACATTTGCAATTTCTTGCAAATATTGTCATGACAACTTTTGGCATCTTTTTGCATTTACTATGCCAACTACAATATAGGGCCTCTATGCTATGTAGTTCAATGAAATAACCATATTTAATGACCTCAAATCATCTTTTACATCCTTCATGGGTCTAGGACACATTTTGAACCCAAATCCCACTTTTAGACCAACTAAGCCTAAGCTAACAAAAACAACTAACAGTGACTAATTGGTGACCTTAGTACTAACACTAACTGACCTAGTCCACATGACCTACTAAGGCCTCAAAGAAAACACACATCTCTAACTTGGCTAAGGTCATATACAAGCCAAAAACTTTGAAGGCTTGAGGACTGCCTAGGTGCTCCTGCACCATCCTCCCCTAAACAAAAGAATTCAATCCATCCTTGGATTGACCAAGTTGAGATCCACACCCAACTTCTTAAACTTAGTTTCCTTGATCCATATTGCATCTGCCTCATATTTTCCTTTCCATTTTATCGGGTGTTCTTTATACTCCTTCTTCCTAGTTTTCTTATAAACTCTAGAATCCAAAATGCTCTCTACTTGTTTGATTGGTGTAGATGGAAAGTGTAGTTCTTCCACCTCTTGTATGACTTCATTCAAACTCTGATCAGCATCAGTGATTGGGCCTTTGTATAGTACCAATTCTGCAACATTGAAGACTCGTGATAAACCCAAATCTTCTAATAGATCCACCTTATAAGCATTGGCTCCATACTTAGCTAGTATGACACATGGTCCAATTCTTCTCATTTTCAACTTATGTGGTGTTCCTTTCTAAAGTCTTACCTTGTTAAGATGTACCATGACTAGATCTCCAACCTTAAATTGAACATCCCTTCTCCTTGCATCCACTCTTGACTTGATCTTATCATTATTCTCAGTGAGTGTCTTCCTAACTGTATCATGAACTTCTTGCATTGAATGGGCAAAATCATCTGCATACCCACTCCCTTTGGCTCCATCCTTCAAGTCTCTAAGTTCATAAATACCCATGGGATGAAGACCATAAAATATTTCAAAGGGACTCTTCCTTGTTGTCCTATTAACTGTATCATTGTAAGTATACTTTGCTTGTGCAATGAGTTGGTCCCAAACCTAACCATAATATTTTTTAAAACATCTTAGGATATTTCCAAGGCTCCTATTCACTACCTCTATCTGACCATCTGACTTAGGATGGTAGGAAGATCCAAATGATAAGTTGGTGCCCAACTTTTGCCAAAGAGTCTTCCAAAAGTGGCTCATAAAGTTGGTGTCTCTGTCAGACACTATACTTAGTGGTAAACCATGAATCCTAACAACCTCCTTGAAGAATAAAGAAGCTATTTGACTGGCATCATTTGTTGTCTTGCATGGCACAAAATGATCCATCTTACTAAATCTATCTACAATCACATAGACACTGTCTATCCCTTGTCTAGTCTTAGGTAAACCTACCACAAAGTCCATGCTTAGACATTCCCATGGCCTAGTTGGAATGGGTAAGGGTTGATATAGGCCTCCATTTGTAGATGTTCCTTTGGCCTTCTGACAGATAACACAACCCTCAACATATCTCTTCACATCCAAGTTCATCTTGGTCCAAAAATAAATTCTTTGGACTAACTCTTGGGTTTTATTAACCCCAAAATGGAAACTAAGTGCACCATTGTATTTCTCTTGTATGAGATTCACTCTAATAGACCCCCTAGGGACACACAACTGACTGCCTTTAAACAATAGACTAGACTGCAAAGTGTATTCATAGTATTGACTATGAAAGTGATTTTTGTACTCTTGACATACCTTGTAGATGTCTACAATGTCCTCATCTTCAACATACATATCCTTGAAGTTTTCAATTCCCATACTCTATAGATGAATCTCCAAAATGGTCAATGCTCTTCTGCTTAAAGCATCTGCAACTTTATTTTGCAACCCTTTCTAGTGTTTGATGTTGAATGTATATGCTTGTAGGTATTCAACTCACTTCATATTCTTATGACTCAATTTGTCCTATGAGTTCAAGAAACTCAATGCTTGATTGTCAGAATAGACAATAAACTCCTTTGGCAATAGGTAATGCCTCCATTTTTTCAATTACTAGACCATAGAATACATTTGTAGGTCATAAGAATAATATTTCTTCTTAGCTTCACTCAACTTCTCTGAATGGAAAGCCATTGGTCTTCCCTCTTGGCTTAAGACTGCTCCAATTGCCACATTGCTGGCATCACACTCCACTGTGAAGAATTTTTCAAAGCTTGGAAACACTAAAATTGGTTGGGTTGCTATCTTCTTTTTTAGTATCTCAAAGCCATTATTAGCTTGATCATTCCAAAAAAAATTGGTTTTCATGCCTCCCTTAATTGTATCTAACAAAGGAGCACATATGGCACTAAACTATTTAATAAAATTTCTATAGTATTGTGCAAGACCATGAAAGCTCCTTACCTCAGTGCTTGTCGTTGGAGTAGGCCAGTTGATGATGGCCTCAACCTTGATTGGATCCATTTTTAAGTTACCTTGTGATAGTACAAAACCAAGGTACACTAGCTCTGTCTTGATGAATTCACACTTTTCTAAGTTGATCATCAACTTCTCCTCCTGAAGCTTCTTAAAAACCATCTCCAAGTGTTTGAGGTGCTCTTCTCTTGTTCTAATAATGATGAGTATGTCATCCAAGTACACTGCTACAAACTTCCCAATGTAGTCTTTCAGTACCTCATTCATCAACCTCATGAAAGTTTATGGGGCATTGGATATGCCAAATGGCATGACAAACCATTCATATAGTCCCTCAGTAGTTTTGAAGGCTATCTTCCACTCATCCCCTTCATTCACCCTTATCTGGTGGTAACCACTCTTTAGGTCTATTTTTGTGAAGTATCTAGCCCCTCCTAAATAGTCCATTAGGTCTTCTATCCTAAGGATAGGGAACCTATACCTAATGGTAATCCTATTGATTACCCTAGGTCTATACATAATCTCCAATTTCCCTCCTTAGGTTTTAGGACTATGGGTACGGCACAAGGGCTATTGCTCTTTCTTATAAAGCCTTTCTCTAATAGTTCTTGGATTTGTCTATCAATCTCCACATTCTTTTGGGGAGTCATTTTATAGGTTGCCTTATTGGGTAGGGTAGCTCCTAGTATTAGTTCTATCTTATGGATTACATATCTCTTAGGGGGTAAGGTTGGTGGTCTTCCATCACTCACTATACCTTCATACCTCTGCAACATCTCTTGGACTTCTTTTGGCATCTCTATCCTCTTCTCTGTTTTGTTTGCAAATTCCTTTGGATTCAACACCAGTGCAAAGCCAACTCCTTCTCCTTCTTATAAATCCTCTAAAACCTCTTTCTCACTCACCATAAGGATATTGGGACCAGTAGACTTTACTTTTGCATCCTCCAATAGTGACTAGATTTTGTATGTCACATTGTCTTTCTTGAAAGTGTATGAGTTTTTCACTCTTTTGTACATAGCCATCTAGTCAAATTGTCATGGTCTACCTAGGATCAAGTGAATTGCATCCATAGGTAATACATCACACAAAATTTTATCCTCTATATCTCCCAATGGATAATTACACCCGATCTTGTTCATTAACTAGGACATGTTGTCCTTTGCTTAGCCAAGTGACCTTATAAGGATTGGTGTGGGGTATCCTTGTCATTTTCAACTTACTGACTGCCTCCTCTGACACTATGTTGTCAGTTGATCCTGAGTCTATGATGACTCTACACACCTTTCCCATCATCTTAAACTTTACTCTAAAGAGTGCTCTCCTCTGAATGCTTTCTTCCTTCACTGCTTCTTTTATGAGAGTTATCCTCATCATAAGGTTTTCTCCCTCTTCTAATTCCAATGGTACTTCAAGGCTCTTGTTCCCACTTGTCTCTTCATGAACATAGTTCACTCTTTTGTCACCTCCTTGAGAGGTACTTACCTTCTCTGGACACCTATATGCAAGATGTCCTAGCTGGTTATAGTGATAACACTTCATGTTGGCAAAATAGTTGCCTCTCCGTTGACTACTGCCTCTTCCTCTATTGTTAGATTTCCTTCCTCTACTTGAACCTCCTCTATTGAAGGTTCCTTCTTATTTTTTAGTGATCTTATTCTTTGATTGTCCTTTAGATTCAGAGCTTCTTCCTCCATAACCACTTCTTTGTCCTCTAGCATCTCTTCCTCTACCTCTTCCTCTTGAAGTATTGGAATATTGTTTCTTCTTCAACTTATCCTCCACCTTGATAGAAATTTGGTGGCATTTCTGAACTGTATCAGGAGTCAAAAGACTCATCTCATCTTGAATGGTCCATTTGAGGTCATTAAGATACCTTGCTAATTTCACTTTTTCATCTTCTGCTACTCTTGACCTCATACAAAGTCTTTGGAACTCTTCAGTGTAGGAGTTAACATCTAGGTCCTTTTGCCTTAGACCTTTTCTTCTCTTATGCAACTAGATTTCATAATCCTCAGGGATGTAAGCTTCTCTTACTTTTGCTACCATAGCTCTCCATGAAGCAATGGGCTTCTTCCCATCCTTCTCTCTCTCATCTTGGATGAATTTCCACCAAGTGAGTGTAGATCCTCTCAACCTATCCTTTTCAACCATCACCTTTTGAGCCTCAATGATGCCATCACACTCAAAATGGTTTTAAAGGCCCTCTATCCAATCAAGGACTACTTATGGTTCTATTTTTCCACTGAAAATGGGAACTCCTTCCAATGCTTTACCACTCATAGCTTTTAGAGATTTCAAAAATGGTTCTTGTTCACTGAAAGGGTCATCTTTAGGGACTTTATCTTGAATGGAAAGGTCTTTTCCTTTCCCTTCAACCATATCTAACACTTCATCTGCCTTCACATCAACTTTTTGCTCAAGTTGAGCCAACCTATCTCGAAGTATCCTATTCTCCACTTCTTGCTCATCCACCTTTTTGGCTAGTTCATCATTTGTCACCATTTTTTACTCTCCAATGGATTCTGTAGGTTGAAACATTAACCACAAGCCTGATCAAAGAGGCTCTGATACCAATCTTATAGAAGTAAAACTCTAATGGTGTGCTTGCACAATACCACAAGACAGGACTTCTCTTGTCCTAGTCCAATTAGGATCCTAATATTCTCTATAGAACCACTCTAGCCTCAATTAACTGAGCCTAACACTCTCCCTAACTCTTCTCTAAGAGTTCAACTATTGTGCTTCACCTTGAAGGACTTCCACCATCAAATTTGTCCCACCATGCTCCACGTTGGTTCCAAGGCTTTCAATGCCAAATCCTTGAAATAAACACCACACATGTTACAAGGGTTGTGTATATGCTCTAAAGGTTCAATCCACATCCACTCAATCCAAATTTCATAGGTTTTTCACCCCAAGACAATCGACTTTCAAATTCACACCAAAATTCCCTATTAGGCCTAAAACACCTATTAGCCCTATTCAGTGAGTTTTTCAAAATTTTCGCTAAAAACTTGCACACAACCCCTAGAACCAATTTAGGATCTAGATACCCTTTATGGAGACCTAAAATATTTTCAATTTCTAGGGTTCCCAACCTTTCTTTACATCACTATCCTAGAAAGTAGGGCTTTTAGGCCTATTTTGGCTCTCTACTAGAAACTCTCTGATTTCTCCTCAAAACTCAATCCAGATGGATTGGTTGGGCTCTGAGCTCAACACTGGGACCTATGAGACCCTAAAAACACTGACCACACACTTTTTTCAGTTCTCCCATTTGGACTCTTGTCTCTACAAATGGATTTATCACTACCATACCTCTAACCAGACTGTCTTAGCTCACCTAGGGCATGGTTTTAAAAATAGCTAAACACCTTCCCTAACCTCCTACCTATATATATAGAATGTACAGAGGCTCCCCTACAATATTCATCCAACCTTTGAATATTTCTACATTTGAATCCTAAGTGGGAGCCATGAAAGTAAAAACTGTCTAAAAGACACCAACAGACTACCTAATTTGCAATTATTTTCCTACAACTTGAAGATTAACTCAAAATAACTAACAAACTGAAAACAAAAGTCTTAGATAACTCCAAAATACATGAATCCACAATTATTTCTTGAGTTTCAATCCATTAGAACACTATTAACATGCAAAATAGTAGACTGTAGACTGTATTTAGGGAACTCTCTTTTCTTACTCACAAAAACTTCATTACACAACACACACTCTTGGGATTTGAGCCTTAGAGTGTCTTAGATTCCATTCTCCACCATTCTAGGCCATTTGAAATCAATTCCCACTCCTACATTTGTGGGGATCCTATGTTGTCGAGTTGCATGCAACATTTGCAATTTCTTGCAAATGTTGTCATGACAACTTTTGGCATCTTTTTGCATTTACTATGCCAGCTAGAATATAGGGCCTCTATGCTATGTAGTTCAATGAAATAACCCTATTTAATGACCTCAAATCATCTTTTACATCCTTCATGGTTCTAGGACACATTTTGAACCCAAATCCCACTTTTAGACCAACTAGGCCTAAGCTAACAAAAACAACTAACAATGACTAATTGGTGACCTTAGTACTAACACTAACTCACCTAGTCCACATGAGCTACTAAGGCCTCAAAAAAAAATGCATCTCTGACTTGGCTAAGGTCGGATACAAGCCAAAAACTTCTAAGGCATGAGGATTTCCTAGGTGCTCCTTCACCAGAAGTGAAGGCGGAATGTGGAAGAAACTTTAAATGTATGTTTTGTGAAGATGCTTTTGAGAATAACACATTTTTCTTAGAATAGTGATCTACCCCATGCACATATGGATTTTATGTGATGTAAAATATATGTAGAAAGATGGATAAAAAAATTTCTTCCATTTTCACCCATTCATAGCTTTTGAAGTATTGTATTTTGTGAGAAAAATGAGTTTTTGTGCTGACTGGTCCATGGAAGCAACTTTTTAGCTAGGGTTGTGTTGTAATGGTTGTACTTTGAATTTACGCCATTGGTTTTCATTGACCCTTTGTGGAATTAAATATATTCCTATTTATTTTAAGGTTTTATTTTCCTTTTTGGTGTTCATGCAGGGGACTGGGAGAAAAGTGATTCCCTATGTGGACATCCTCATGTAGCCACCTAGAATTTACTTATTTTTAGTTCATATATTTTACTGTGGGTCAAGATAGAAAGTCTAGCTTTTGAGTTAGATTTTTTTAGGGATCCCTCAACACCTCAAAGTATTGTATTTAAGAAACACTAAAAGGAAAGTATAGTTCCTTTTTTAATTGGGTCTAATTTGCCCTTTGTAGGACACTTTTCCACCTGCAAGTTTATATGTTTTGTGTTTGATTTTGAAACCTTACCTTAAGGATTTGGTAGGATATCAATAGATGGTATCATAATATATGGAATTTTTTCCTAAGTTTTTTGGAGAAATAATGAACTAACTAAGGAAAAGTGAGATCACAGGGCTACAAGGAACTTGGAGGATTTATGAAGCAAGTTCACTCTTGTGCATTTTAGGAACAGAATCAATGGTTGGTGCATGTTTTATTGTTCATGATGATATTATTTCCAAGATTTTGGAAGCATCACTCCCATTTTTGTGGATTTTAGTATTTAGGACCAAGTAACTCCCTAGGGGTCATTTGCATTCTAATGGGCATGAAGAGAGTTTATAAATGAATCATTAGATTGGATTGAACCTTCATGGTGTTAGAGTCCTTTATTGAGACCCTAGAGTTCATTTCCCTCTATTGGTGTTCCAGAGTACTTGAATCTGCATCATGAACACACCAGGAACACTATCGCCAATAGTAGAAACATGTTGACATCAATAACAAAACATTAATTTCATCACATATATGCACAATCTTAACAATATCCCCCTTTGGCATTCATGGAAACATATTATTTGGAAAACCAAATCAATGCACAAAGAAACCATATCAATAATAACCTCAATATATTTTTGAGTCTCTCTACCAAACCTTCTCAATCAGAAAACAATCTCCCTGGCATACTTTTTTTTCACCATATTATCTCTCCCCCTTTAACATCAATGGAAAAGACACATGTACACACCAAACCATAAAAGCCAAAAATATGAACAAACATCTCTCTCAAAAATTGAAATAAGCATCTCTTTTCCAAATTTGAATATCATACCACATGAGACTAGTTAATCCCCCTAAGGAGTACCCACCAAAATATCAATCCAAAATAATGATAATCTATAAGTACACTAGACTGATGCAAATCAATGCATCTCTAGCTATGATAAAAATAGGAAATTACCCCAAGCCTACCTCAAAGATAATCAAAAGTATCCTTTAGTAAGGACTTTGTGAAAATAAATTCAATCTGGTCTTTTGTAGACACATATTCCAATCTTACTTATTTTTCACTAACCTTATCTCTCAAGAAATGGTATTTGACAGAAATATTCTTTGTCTTTGAATGTAACACAGGGTTCTTTGAAATATTGATAACACTTGAATTATTACAATAGATAGCAATAGTCTCATTAATATTTATTCGAATATCTTTCAACATTTGCTTCATCCATATCACTTATGTACAATTAATAACAACAACAACATATTCAGCTTCAATGGTATATTGTGATATACAATTTTGTTTCTTACTTGCCCATGAAACTAATCTCTTACCCAAGAATAATGATCCTTCACTTGTTCTCTTTCTATAATCCACATTACATACCCAATCTGCATCAGTAAATTCACTTAGTGTGAAATATTCATCCTTACCATACCATAAGATATAATCTACTATTCCCTTCAAGTATATGAATATCCTTTTAACAATAACAACATGTGATTCCTTCGGTTCTACTTGAAATCTTGAAACAATGCAAGCAACATTCATAATTTACAATCTAGTTTGTGTCAAGTATAATAAGCTATTGATCATTGATATGTATCTTGTTTTATTTTCATTAGGTGAATCATTGTCTTTTTTCAATTTTAAACCAGTAATCATAGGAGTACCAAAAGGTTTTGAATCATCCATACCAAATTTCTTCAACAACTCTTTCACATACTTGGACTAAGATATGAAAATACCTTTATTTGATTGTATCATTTGTAGGCCAAGAAATAATTTCATCTCACCTATCATAGACATATCAAACTCTTTATACATCTCATCAATTAATTATTTACTCAACTTGTCATTCCGACCAAAAATAATATCAACCACAAAGACTTCAACAATCAAAATATTATCATGTTCAACTTTAAAGTATAAGTTACTATCAACAGTACCTTTATTAAAACCAATCTTAAATAAATACTTATCTAACCTTGCATACTAGGATCTAGGGGCTTGTTTGAATCCATATAATTCTTTCTTCAACTGGAAATCCATGTCTTCTTCATCGGTCAAAGGAAAACCAACAAGCTACTCAATGTAGACTTCCTCTTCCAATTCTCCATTCAAAAATGTTGACTTAACATCCATTTGATATACCTTGAAATTTTTGTAAGTAGCATATGCAAGAAACCTCCTAACATATTCAATTCTAGCAATAGGAGAAAATCTCTCCTCAAAATCAATACCTTCCATCTATGAATGTCCCTTACAAACAAGTCTTGCTTTGTTCTAAACCACTTCACCATCTTCATTCAATTTTTTTCTAAATACCCATTTAGTATCGATCACATTCTTGTTCGAAAGTCTAGGAACAAGAATTTTTGTTTTGATCTTATCATTATATTCCAACTCTTCTTCCATAGCTTTAACTCAACTTTCATCTTTGCATGTTTCATCAACATCCTTAGGCTCAATTTTAGAAATCAAATAAAGTTCATTTCTAGAAATTCTTCCTCTAGTCTGAACGCCTTGATTATTATCACCAATAGTCTATTTTCCTAGATGATTCAACCTTACATACATTGGAGTCTTTGAATTTGCATTTGTAGATGACTCTTGTATTTCCAACTCTTCCTCATTTTCAAATTCTTCATCCTATTCCACCAAACCAAACTTATTCTAATTCTGATTCTATGCTTGCACAATCTAATTTTCTTCTTCTTCATCTAATTCATAATTACAAGATCTAATAGGTTTCTAATAACTTTCATCAACTTTAACATTAACACTTTCAATTATCTTCCTCAACCTATTTTTATAACATTTATATGCTTTAAATTTTGTAGAATAACCAAGAAAGATTCCTTCATCACTTCTAGGATCAAATTTTACTAAACCTTCATCTCTCTTAATATATCATTTGCTTCCAAAGATTCTAAAATACTTTATTGTAGGAATATGACCATACCAAAGATCATAAGGGGTCTTACTAGTACCATGGTTGATTTAAAATTGATTCAATGTATAGACTGCAATGATAACCGCTTCTCTCCAACAGATCTATGGTACATTTCCTTCAATAATCATAGTCCTCACAATGTCAAGTATTTTTCTATTTCTTCTCTCTGTAATGTCATTTTGTTGTGGGTTCACAAAGAATACCTTTGCCTCTTTATCCCATGATGTTCACAAAATGCATTAAACTCACTAGATATAAACTCTCCACCTCTATCAGATCTCAAACATTTCAGCTTCATACATGTTTCAATCTCAAGTATATCTTTAAAAATAATGAATTTATCAAATGCCTCATATTTTTCCTTCAAAAATGTAACTCACATCATCCTTGAATAATCATCAATGAATTAGATAAATTATCTATCTCCCTAATAATTTATAGTTCTAGTAGGACCACATAAATCAATATGCACCGAATCTAACAATCCAATTGAAGAATAGGTCTTACTTTTGAAAGTATATTTAGTTATCTTACCCAACTGACATTCCCTACACCTCGCATTAGTAGGCTTCAACAATTTAGGTAAATCTCTCACTGTATTTTTGGTACTATATTTTCTAATGTCGCATTAGTGTACATTACCTATGGACATTTTTTGAGTACTTGGTGAATATCATGTGACTTGATATTTTGAGGCCATTACACTGAGTACATGGTAAATATCATGTGACTTGATATTTTGTGGTCATTACTCCTGATATCATGAGATGATATCTCTATAAACTCTCATATTACATTGAGGTAATATCTCTTTTTACATTATTTTGAGTACTTGATGAATATCATGTGACTTGATATTCTGAGACCATTACTCCTAATATCATGAGATGATATATAATGGTGAATATATTCTGATCAAATATATTCTTAAACATGTCATTCTTGATATTACGCTGAGGTAATATCATATCATGTGTTTATCCTCCCTAGCTAAGAGGGAGTGTTGATGTTTTGTAGCTTTTGTCAGATAAATACTATGAGACTAAACTATTGAAGATATATATATATATATATATATATATATATATATATATATATATATATATATATATAATATGAGACATAGTATATAGATATATATCTAAAATACTATTAGGAGAAATTAATATAATAATTATTCAAAGATATTATATATAGATATATATATAATCAATTGTCTTTATATTAATCTCATAATATTGAATAGACATGCCCCGTCAAGTGGCATGTCTCTCCTAGCCTCATTCTCAATATAAATGAAAGAGAGATTTCTGCATTTGGAAAACACATACAACACAGGCAGTGTTATTACATTTGCAGTGATCCGAAAACATAAACACATGTCTATTTCTTCTTCACATTTTAACAAAATGCATGGGAAATATATATTATACAAGGATTTTTGTTAATGATCCTAGCAGTAACCTTCCTTATCATATTCCCTCAACTCAAATTCAGCCTCCTAATGTGCTTCAAAATGATTCTTTTCACAATCTCCAAACTATTATCCATGTTCTGGATGTTAGACATTTTTTAGATGTTTTCTCTTATGAACCTTTGGGTAATACTTCTTCTCTACCACCTAAACATGATGAGAATACTAATTCTCCTAAGAATAATAATCCTCCTACTATTCCTCCTTATACAAAACATGTGCATACACCTCAAGGTTAATCACCTTCTCCTTCTACACTCAAATCTACTTATACTACGTGATATGATATCACCACCTAACAAGGCTATAAGGGTTTGGGACTTGGTACTAATGAACAAGGTACTAAAGTTACTATTAATCCTCCTCAATTAGATCATATAAGTGGTTTACGTTTAATTCCTCTTACTCTTTCTCCGGAATAATTTCCTAGTTATCATATGATAGAAACATATAGCTATCATCAACATCCTAAACAAATAATTGATTCCTTTTATGAACATAAACCTCTTGATTTCCCTCCACCAATTACAGATGGTGTGCCTTCACCCTCTCACAATGCTCCTAAGGAAAATCATGCATCTCATGTTGAACATTTTTTCCATCTTCAACCCAACCCATTCTTTTTCCCACTTCAAATAATAATATATTTCACTATGATGATCATGTAGCTTTGGTCAAAATTATCTATAAGAATCTCAAGTATAATCCTAAGATAGTCATCCCTTATCAGAATCTCTCTAGAAACCAAAGACCTATTAAAGGTGATTTCTTGTGTTTTTATCATCACAACAACAAGCATTTACTTTGTGAATGTATTCATTTTAGACAATTTATTCAAGTATCCATTGATAGAAGTCTTGTTCATTCCACACTACATATTCTATGCTTTCTTTATAGCAAAGTTTTAAATTAGCATTTATTTATCCTATTGTGTTGATCTCCATTATACTTTTGTGATGAGAATGAAGGAAACATAATAGGGTCTTCCCCTCTTCTCTCTTCATTGGGGGGAAAGTGATTCTTCATTCTTTTCTTATGGGGTCTCTTTTCTCCCTTTATTTGAATGTTTCTCCAACAATTATATCCTTCCTATCTTACATTTGTCACAACCTTATGTCAACTAGGAAGTACATGAATTATAAACCATTTAGGGATATTCAAGGTGTCTTCCCTTCCTTTTCCTTTTGACATCCAATGTCCTTTGTGGATTTACATCTTTTATAGTATTTCATTCTTTCTTGCATACATTCATTGTTTAACATAAGTTGCAACCTTATGCTTTCTTAAAATAATATGAATATTACAAAAGATCTATCACTTATGGCTTATATTGAATCTTCTTTCTCCTTTCTTTCCAAGATGCATTATCTCTTTGTTGTTTCTCTCTTTTATACCATGGTGTCTTCCCATGTATGGACTTATTATTATGATATCTCTCTCTTACCAAGATTAGTATCTTACTTACAATTTCTCCCTTACTTAGGGTGTATATCTTGTATAATTGGGACAACCACACAAATGATAGGATGTGTATTTTCTTTCTCTCCTTCCATCTTTCTATGGTTTTTCATTATTTCATGATATATTATTGATGGCATAAGATACTTTTTTAAATGCAATATCTATGTCTCGCCATGGTATGTTTATCAGTAAATAATCATACACATGGGGGGAAGATTGCATGTGCATTCTTTATTTTGTCTAAGGATCTACTTTCCTTTGTACAATCGCACATGTTTATCATATGACATTCTTTTCCTATAAATCATTTTTTATTTTGATCAAAGATTCTCTCTTATACAAGAGGTGAATCCTTTGACCATCACCTCTTATTTACTTGCAAAACTATGTTCATTATAAACACATTCCCTTACTTGGTGATGCAAAGATTGTTATCCTTCAACAAGAATCCCTATTTCACCTTGTTATAAGAGGAGAAATGGGTGTATTTTTGTTCTATTCTCCCTCTTTGTCTCGAAGCTGTTATTTTTTTTCAAGAACTCCTCTTGAATGTAGGTGTCTTGTAAACAAGATCTCTTCCTTACTAGGGTCTCTTCTCACAAGTGAAATATCCTTTCATAATTATATATTTCTTAGTCTATAAGAGTTAATACTCTTAGCTAAGTTTATGGTATACATTGTTATTTTAAGGATATCTCCTTGTTGATTAGAAGTAGCTATCCTTGATTCTCTTCCTTATAATGTCTACTACATATCCATAATAAGGAGAGGGGATACATATAACCTCCCTTGTACATTCTCTTTCACATTTTCTTTATGTTTTTTTTATATAACCAATCCCCATGATGTAAGAGATCTGGATCCTTTCACAGGGCATACAAAAAGAAAACAATCCCCATGGATATAGAGAATATGTATCCATCTATTGGGTGCACATATACAAACCAATATTCATAGTTATAAGTGATCCATATCCATCCATGAAGTGCACATATACAAAAATATTCATGAATATAGTGGATCTATATCCATTCATGAGGTGCACATAGACAAATTTGCCAGTAGGAAAGGGATTTTTGATAGAATTGACTAACATGGAATACAACCTACTATAACTTTCACTTCCATCTTTGGTGTGGTTCACAATAAGACATACAATCTTACTCTGTGAGGTAATTCCACTCTCTCTTTTCTATCATGCTAGTAAATTAAATCATGGATTTGTTATCGTTATTGACGGTGCTCTTATTCTTCATATGTGATCACTTGTGCTATTGCAATATATTTCTAGACATGATATTAGTGGGTGAGGCATTTCTGGCCGAGGTCTCTTTCACTAGTTGATTTGGATTTTTTATTTTTTTTTAGTGTCTTTTGTCTTTGCTTTTTATTTTTATTTTTGCTCTGTTTTCGTGCCCTTATGAATGGATGTAGAGTTAGGATCCTTAGTTTGGGGGCTTATGTCCTTAAAATTAGTGATGTCTTATCTCTTTGAAATTCTCCACAATCTTCTTTCTCTTTCTTTTGTCTCTTCCTTTACCATGAGCATGTGCTTGTATCATACTCCTGCTAAAATGGGGGCTAAATGTATAGTCCTAAAAAGTAAGCACTTGCTTTTGTGTTCATTTTAGGAATCTTTTAGCCCTTTTTAGTATGCTCGTTATGATGGGACCTTAAACTACACCTAATTGCATACATAATTTGAATCAAGGTCCTATCCTCTCCTTCAATCTTTCTCAAAAATCTATGTTGGCTCTAATTTCTATCCACATTTTCCATTTACCCCTCCATTCACATGATTCATTTCCCTCTTGGGCACTATTTCATTCATTTATGACCTATTTTCCTGCTTATCTTTTTTATTCTCCTCAAACCACTTGACACCCCTTGAACCCTATAACTTTACCTTGAACTTAGCTCCCTCAAGGTATAGGTCAAACCTGGTTCAACCTATAAAGAAGTTTAAATTGGGTGGGTTCCAGGCCTAATGCAAGGTGTTTTCATTTTCCCACCCAGTGAAGTCAGCCTTTATGAATTTGGATCCTGAAACCACTATAAAAGGAGACTTATCCCCCTCATTTTCACACCTATTATTATGCAAGTTACCTACATGAAAGTGATCATCTACTCTCAATAAATAAAGAAATTTATTTGTGCATTCAAGGCATTCAAGTAAAAAAGTATTCATTTGAGGGCATTCATCAAGCATCAATCCTTCTATAGATCTATCTTCTTTCCTCATAGGAGACAAAGGAGTTGGAAATAAAAGGAGGAGATCTAAATTCATCCATTCAAGTATTCTTCTTCTTCTTCTTCTTCAATTGAATCTTGAGGTGAATTACAAGAATCTACTACATGAGATTTTGTCTTTCATGATTTCCTTTTGGTTTTTGTGTTGATTCAAGGCTATTGCATTAACATATTTGATCTCATATTAAGCACAATTACATGTATATGATATGATACATTTCCATTGTTAGATTCAATCTCTTCTACATGATAGCATTTCCTCTATTTCAATTTAAGGTTATGTTGGATGATTAAGAGTCGCCTTTATTTGAAATTTCCAATTTCATGTGTCTACAATGGTCAAAGCTTCACTCTGTTCACTTTCCTACCTTGTTGGTCCACCCAAAGCCTTTTCATTTGAGTCTGTCAAATCTAAGCTTTTGGCGTTGTTGGGATCAGTTCTGGTCTGTCATAAACCGATAACATACCCTTTCAAGTTATTTGAACCACTTTAAACCTCTTTGAACTCTGGTTCGAAGTAGTTCAAAGTAGTTCAATAGCGGCCTAAGTCTTTTATTGCTAACGATGTGTTCCCGTAGGAAAGCACGCGGCATTTTTCCTCTTATGAGATGTTGAACCTCTTTGAACCCCTTTGAACTCTGGTTCAAAGTAGTTCAAAGAAGTTCAGAAAGGATGCCGGCAGGATTCTTAATAATGTGACGACCTGACAAGATGGGCTGATTGACGTGGCATGATTCCATTTGCTGGGTCAGTACACGAAAACCAAGGAAATCACTTGCATGGGTGGAAAATATTTGGTTTGAGGGTAAATAATTATGATTGGAAAAGGTGGCAGATCCTGAAGATATAATTTGATTTGAAATCATTTATTGCTTAGCGTCACTTGGTATTGAAGGCCCGATTCATGCTCGCATAAAGCTGTATATCCCGCTCTTCAAACAGCAAATAAAAAGAAGCTGGGTAAGTCATTTTTTCCTATTATGCATTGCGGGATCTTGGCGCTGGAAAGGTGGTCTGGTTGAGTTCAAATCTTACAGGTATCTTTTTCGAGCTCTGCCCCTCATTTCTGGTTGTTGCTTAAAATTCAATATTTTGAGCAGTGAGCTGGTAGACTTTCATCTTCTTATGCAAATATGAAGTCTGTTATGCATTTCTTTGGAAATGTAAAGAATCTAGAATGTAGGGCTCCGGTCATAACAGACACAGATTTGTTAGGGGTTTTGGTTGACGCCATAACTTCAAAACTCTCTTCTCACGTTGACGAAGAGTTTGTTGTAGAAATTTTAGCCAGTGGTCTACTAGAAGCAGTCGCATTCCCACCTTCCGCCATTTGTCCAGAGTTAGTGCAGGAATGTATCAACAGATCTGATGTTAAATTGAAGAGTATTTTAAATGCGGATGGTCAAACCCTAATACCTATGAACCATGGAACCATTGCAGCAGTTTTCAAAATACCTGATGAGGGTCTTGTTAACTTCACCCCCACCCAGTCTCTGGCTCAATTTAGGGAAAATGATGACAGAAACAGAAGCCACATAGAAAGAAGATGGACAAAAACCAATTACAAAGGGGGGTCGCGGTTGCCCAAATCCCTCACTAAGGATCACATGAACCCCTTGGTACATGATCTTTTTGTCCTCCTCCACCAATTGAAAGGCTCAGAATAGGCCCTGTACTTCGATGAATGGATGTTCCATTTTGTGGAGATCGTTCTAGAAGGAAGACAACACATAGACTGGGCCGAGATCATAGCCGTATCTCTTAGGGATCAACTCAAGCAAAATCAAATGACCAAAGAAGGGCTTTATATGTCCTCATACCTAATGTACTGCTTGGCCTGCACTCAAAATCTATCTCCTATCCAGAAAGTTCCTTGGAATGAAAGCTTGTTTATTTATGAGTATTGCCCATTGTTGAGAAGAGATAAAGTTTTAGAGGATTACAGGACAGTACATG
>MU228163.1:1229937-1253979 GCA_018584345.1 Thuja plicata | reverse complement strand
CTATCCAGAAAGTTCCTTGGAATGAAAGCTTGTTTATTTATGAGTATTGCCCATTGTTGAGAAGAGATAAAGTTTTAGAGGATTACAGGACAGTACATGATGTGTTCTGGGGGAAATTGCACCAAGAGCTTGCTGGCAAGCCGAACCAGAGGATTTCGGACGATGCTCAAAAATTGGTCAAAGTATTTGGTAGCTTCTACATTCAATTTTCCCACTTCACATATATTCGGGTAGGTGGATTCAAAGAGGAACCCTTGAAGCTTCCTAGGTACGCTTTTGATTGTTTTGTTCTGGCAGAAGTTTGCAGACAGCTGTTTATTGTTATTAAAACTGCTCTCCCGGAAGACAAGTGGAATTCTTTGTTCCCAGTGAAACTAGGCCATTTAGTCTATAATAGTATGTTGGATGCATCCATTGTGGGGAGCAATTTACTGAACTTCCACATGCCCTTTTATGAACCAAGGACAAGATTTGATAGCAAAGGTTTTGCCAGGAAGACTCTAGGGCTAAGTAAATGCCCTTCCCCAAGTTATCATCTTGAGGATCTATGGGAAAATCTCGGTGATGAGAAAATGATCTGGGAGCGGGATCGAACCAGACTTACTGTATCTCAGATCAAGCTGTTGCAATTGAGGTTTGATATCAGAAGTATAGAAGAGGACAGTTCAGAGGTTCCTCATCCATCCGCCACCTGTTCCGAAGCAGAAGGTATCCCAATTATCGATTGGGGCAGAAAAGAATCCAGTGATATCAGACTCCGAGCCCGCAGCATTTTTGAAGAAACTGAGAATTGGATTATGGCAAGGAAGAAAGGAGTTCAACTCCTTACAAATACATGCCTCGATACTGGGTCACCTATTAAAAGTGTAAAACAAGTTCTTGCTAATGATTCTCCTTTGTTATCAAATGCAGGTGAAATAATATCATTGAAGGAGAAGACAGCCTCAGCGAAACACCCTACCGCACCAAGATCAAGGGTAAGGACAAGGTTAGAAAAGAAGAATTAGATGGCTTCAGAAGAACCTGATTATTTGGATGATGTCATTGAGCTCGATGATGAAGACCTCTCATTCACCCGCGATCACAAAGGGAAGGTTCAGGAAGTTCTCACACATTGTCAAGACCTATCTCAGGTTATAGACACACCTGTAAAGACTCCCGATAATCAAATTATGCCTAGTGTAGTTCCACCATGGCTCACTGAATCGGTTAGCAAGAGGAGAAGTTTCAAACCGCTGGCTATGCCAGTTAAAGAGATTGTTACAAGGTATGTTGCACGCACTCCAAAGGCTAAAAGAATGAAAAGCGATGTGAGGTTAACAACAGACACATCTACAGGGAAGATTACTGCCGAAATCGCCACAGTAAAGCCTATGGGAGAAACACAGGATCCTGAGCCTGAGGATTATGAAATAATAAAGATGGAGTTAGGGGTGCTAAACAGAGACTCCCGCGATCACATTTTCAAATTCTCCGTAGATCATATGTTAGGACAGTCGCAGAAAGATGGCAGGGAGAAACGTGAATTGAAGCAAATAGTCTAAACCATGGCAGAATTTCTCTCTTCATTGGCTGAAAATGGTGCGCTACCTTTGGCACAGGCCCATCAAGGATTTGACCCCAATTCGGTAGAAAATCAAAGGTTGGTCAAACAGGTACAGCAGGGTAGGACTTGGACAGAAGTAATAAAGGCATGGATAGATGGTATTATAGCAGAAGGAAGCGCTTTCATAAGGGAGTTAATGAGCACTCGTGTGGATGGCAAGATACTCCTGGGGGAGATTCAAACTTTGATCCCAATATGGGAAAGCGAGGCAAAAAATTGAGCAGAGGTTGTGAAGCGAGTACAGGAAATTGAAGATTATGGAGTAAAACAGTTTTTAATTGAAAATCCCATGAAGTTAGTTGACCCGTGTATGCTGTTTATCTTAAAGAAAAACTTTGGCTGGAAGAAAACATTGTTTGAAGCGGCTATTTCTTAGATGCGAGCCATGGAAAAAGAAGTGAAGGAAATTCACTCCGACACCTTGAAGGATATCAAAGTAGTGAACCCCTTAGGCATCTTACAACTGGAAGAGGGAAATCAGGGTGTCGATGAAATGATTAAGTCCTTCGTTGATGTAATGAATGCTTTCAAAGAGAGTGAAGCTCCAATGGTTCATGAGCTCACCAAAACCGCCAACATTGACGCTATGTTGATCTTGAGTCGGGGACAACTATCAAAACAGGCAGAGAAAATCCAGAAAATGCGGTGGGAGAAGAACGCGACGCACGCCAAGTTAGCCGCGTTAAAAAATCTGCACGCCCTGCCTACTCAGGAACTGCTCCGTGTCTTCCGGTCGTGGAAGCTGGTAAAGATGGCCACGTCAGCAGATACATAGGAAAACTGAACCAGATTCAGTTTTATTTTCTTAATTTATCCTGTTTTTAATCTTTTCTGAGAACTTTGTTATAACTGGTAACTGTTTCTTGCTTTGATTGTGTCCAAGAAGCCAGTTTTTTGGGAGGCTTTCTCGGGCTGTTAAACTATATAAGCTGGAGCTTAAAACTTTGCAGGGGTTAGAAGAAAATAGAGGGAAAAAGATAGAATTTAGAATAGTAGCAAAAATTCTTTCTTGTTTTACAATAGCTTAAATGACTGATGATATCTGGACTTTGAGCCAGTTATGCCTGAATACTCGTGCATGAATTTATTTTGATCTTTGAATCAGATGATGAAATATATATTCTACTTTGAGAGAGTTATATATTGAGCCTATGCATGCGTTATTCCATTTCAGTCATTTAGTTTTAGATTTCTGAATTCCAGTTTTCTGTAGATGAGTATTTAATTATTCTGAACTTCTTGGTCCGCTAGTTAGTTTAAAGTTATTCTGCAAATAGTTTCCCGTTCTTTTTTTAAGTTTTGCAAGTTTCCTTTGCTCTACCTCATCTGTCCAAGAATAGTTGAGAGATCTTTTCCTGCTTTTCAGTTAAAAGCTTATGTGTTAGATTGCAATATCCATTCATTGAAAATCTTTGGAAGAGAGCTGTACCTTTGTAAAATTCAGAGGGAAGCAAAGTAAATGCTTACCCAACTGTTGTTTAATGATTTGTTTTCAAGGGCATAGAGTTAGAAGATAAACATCAAGGTTTAAGGAGAACAAATCTGTTAGCCAACAGGTTAATTCCTAAATGGGGGCTTGACCAAGGCAAGCCTCGCACCCAAAAAACTTCCTCTTCTCTCTTATGTGTAGGCATAGGTTCAGAATGAAGATTTAATTGTAGATCTAAGTACCCATTTGAGAGAACTTTTTATCTGTTTTAGATTTCAACAGTGTCAGGTATAGGTCAAACCTTCAACGTATACCCTAGCATTTAGGTTGCAGATTCGAGTTATAGAATTGGAAACCCATTCTAGAGACTTTCCTAGATCCATTTTCTATTTCTGATTGTGAGCAGTTTGGGTATAGGTCAAACCTTCCACCTATACCTGGGTATGGGTTGAACCACTTTCAAATTGTTCCTCAGACAGAATAGAAAGTTGCAGATTCCAGAGTTGCAGATCATAGACTGTTGGATTCAGGTTCTGGTATATTTCAGGACTCTGTCACACAAAATTTCAGCATTTTGTACACTTTCTTCCTCGTCCATTTTTAGGTACACAAATTCTTTTACCTTCATCTTGCATCTAATTTATTAGATCTATTATTGTACCTTTCTCTTACATCTTTTAAGCATAATATTGTTTTATCTCTTTCTTCTATACATTTATCACAAAATGGAAGCCACCCTAAATTCTCCACTTAGATAAATCTTGTGTTTGTGCCTTTGCATCCCTTGGGTTGTACAAATAAGATTTGGCTTGAGGGTAGGATCTAGGGGCCCTTCCAAAGTATATGTGTGACTTGGTGGTCTACCATTGATCATCATTTAACCTTATACAATATATACATACACACACACACACACACACACACACACACACAATTTGTATATGTTATATCACAAATATGATAATATTATTTGCATGAAAATCAGATTAATATAGAAATTTTGATCTATCTCTGAATCGCTTCTTGGATCCAAAACAATTTTCTAACCTTTGTCAAACTTATATATGCAATGACCTGATTCTAATTCCAAATGGTAACTTGAATGTTGTTTTAGATATATCTTTAAGATCATGCAATCACTTTGCATGAATTTTCCTACTAGATGTTGTACAACTTGCCTACTTTTCCTGATTGAAATCTTTATAAGAATGCATTTTTTATATAAATATTTCCCTGATTTATATGTTTGAAATAGTAATACATGCTTCCATAGTGTAGACCTTTCCTACTCAACTTGAGCTCTTCAGATTAGGATAAGAGTAAACTATTAAAATATTCACATATCCTACCAAAAGTATTTGCATGTCCTTTTATATCTTTCATGTATGTTTTTTTAAAGGTTGTGACTCTTCTTTAATAAATAATATTTGTATTTATTGAACCATTGATCCCTAAACATGATCACACCTTTTGCAAGTGATTGTTGTCCTCACTAATTACTATTATCTTAGATATTAACAACAGTCATTTGTAAGGTATTTATTATTTTAGACAATTGCTTAAATTGAATCAATGCCTTCTCACATTATTTTATAAGTATATATTTAATATAATCGTTGATGTTAGTGAATGGCATTGTAGGCATGGGCTTACATGACCAATCATTATTTTGATCCACCTAAACATTGGATGTTTAGGTATAGGCTCATGAACCTTATGATAAACTATATTAGACAATGACATTTGGATTAAAGTAATTTAGATTGATTTCATATGGTGACGATGATCTTATAAGAGTTGGTTGTGTTATTTTCCATCAAATTTGTAAGTTATGAAGGCATACTTTAAATTGTACTAATTTTATGTCATTCAATTAGGATAGGAAAATATTCAATTATCTAATGGTATTGTAATGAAAAGGAATGCCTATGTTATTTTTCATTTCGTTCTTATGTCATGAAGGTACTTAAATATTGGATTGGAAGAAATACATTTACCTTGTTGTATTGTTATGAAAATAAATACATATGATAGGTGGATTAGAATGATGGACGTGCAATGTCCGTGAAAGATATATGAAAAACTTTTTTTTTAATTATATGCATTCTAACGAGTAAACTTTGACCTATAAATTTTTAACTTTAAATATTATGTTGGTTGTATTTCAAGTTGCTTCAAGTATATGTTGAACATATTGATGGGTTCAATTGAGTGTGCAAGTAATTTTGATGGTCAATAGAAATTCAAAAGTCTTCAAGAAAACAAAAGTGATTTACCTAAGAATACTTGACATTAGTCCATATGGAGGCACTAATGACTCTATTTGTTTCAATTTTTGTAATTGAAATGTTGGGTTATTTTTATTATGTTTGAATTGTCTTAAATTTGATTATGCAAATGTTGATCCAATAGTGTAATTGTTTCAAATAAATAAGTATTTCCCTTTGATTCTTACGTATATAAAGCAATGCTACTTTCTTCTATTTGTCATCTTGCATTATCAATCCTACTTGAATTGATTATTCTCAAGAAGACTATAGAAGTTGATATCCTTAAAACAATCATGATATATGATATTATGAAAATAATTTTTGGTGTTAAAACAAGATGAAAATTCCAACATAAAGAAACCAAAAAGATCTTACTTATATTGAGCACACACAAAAACATAATTTTTGCAGCTTGTATGTCCAAAAGATTTAGTTGTTCTATGTTGCACTATAGTTGAAGGTGAGATTCTAGGAACAATTATCAATGAGGGATTCATAGAAGCACCTAAGAGATGCAACAAAAAAAAAGGATATTGTTTTAGTTTTTGAAGGTCTCTAAATTGATTAAACCGTTCTATAAAACTGTTGATACTAAAACCTACAATTTTGTAGACTTGGATAATAATCCATCATATATTGAATGCTTAAATCATAAATGTAGTAGATAATAGTGTACATAATGAATTTACATTCCATTACATTATAAGTTAAAGCTCATGTAAAAAAAAATGTGCAACTTTTTATTACATCAACATTTCATATCAAACTTTTGATCGATCATTGGGATAATAACAAATGATAACAATATTGTAGAAATGGCCCTTAAAATAAATGTAAAAGAAGATACAAAAGCTAAATAAAAAGTGTTACAATTAGGTGTTGTACAACTTGAAATCGATGTAAGATTGTGTACATTTAATATTAGTAGTATGTTGTCATATTTGGGCCCTCATGGTTGAGGCCAATGTACTTGAGAGGAATCTTGAGATGCTTACCATATATGACACAATAACCCACTTATAAGGAACTACATTTGAAGAAATACTACTTTATTTCATGCTTAATCATTGTCCTAACATGTTCAAGATCACTTCTCCCTTTGATTTGGATGCCACAGTCAATGCTTTGTAACTGTTGCCTGGTGAAATCTGCACCTGTGCCAAGTTTAACAAACAAATTGGTATTTCAGAGTAACATGGAAACACTCCTACGTTGGTGGGATTTTCCTAATTTTGGAGTGAATCTTCAGGTTCTAGACTAGTCCCTATTTGATATCTCACCTATGTCCAGATGCAAGAAAAAATAAAGCTTTGAAGGAAAAGGGATAGAAATTGCAGAAATAAATTGACCTATTCTATTAGGTGATGCACCAAAGTTGACATAATTGTAATCAATATTTTAACTCAACAAAGCCCCCAAAAAAGAGACAAAGTTTTAGCAATTGACACTAATTTTTGATTAGACAACTTACATATAAGTGTTTTATAAGAAGGATTTGCAATTTTCTTCAAATACAAGTTAAAGGGATGAACAATCTTCACAGTTAACTAGATTCTGAAAACTTAGAGATCACAACTTATAACATATGCAAGATGTAATAATATTCACTTAGAGATGCATAACTAAGACATATACTTGCATGATCAAAAAATAGATTCAATAAAAGAAGAAATCAAATCAAGATTGCATACAATAAAGTGAACACCAAATAGGTCTCTAAAAGCTCTAGTCTTTATTCAAAAATAACTTCAAAGGAAAACTATTGTCATACAATTACAGTGAGCCACCACTGCATGAGAAACCAAAGGACTCGAAGAATAATCACTATTATTACATCCAGAAGTGGAAGCCCCTCTAAGAAGGATTTCCACTCATATTTATGCCTTTTTGGCCAACTACATTTTGGGAACCAATAATTATTGAATCAGATTATGTTTACAAACCCATTTTTTGAGCTCATCAAATATCTTCAAAAGGCTCAAAAAAGAATCATCAATTAAAACCCTCCCATACCATCATAAATGCAGCATTATCCTGATCAAGACTTATCATGGAAAAAATAGATAACTTATAATATTCAATCTGGAACTTGTTTTCAACGCCAAAAAATTCATATCCTTCTGTCAATATGATCCATCTACCAAACTTTGCAACCTAATTTTATAACCCTATCCATTAAACCCTTCAACGCTCACTTCACGCACGAGAAAAAAATTAGATCCTACTTCTTTTAAAACCTAACCATTGATATCCCCTTATTTGTTTAAATATTATTCGTTAAACTTGAGTTTATCATTTTTTAAACTCCATCGAGCAATCTTCACAATTAACAAGACCACCTAAGACATGTGGCACAATCTCGCTAGCTCACAGGCTCTGGCATAATATTCTTTCTCATCCTACAACCTAGCAACTACCTCAAATCCCCAGGACACATGACAACAATTGCCTATTCCCTTGACTGCCTCATACTCTCGCAACCTCTTGACAACCATTAGTTGCTAGCTCGCAAACGTTGTATGCTACATCTCTTAACTATTGTGACCTCATGACTATGGTTACTCTCCAGCTCACGACCTTTATCATTGACTGCCAGCTAACCTCGTGACTAGTAACCATTTATTTTTAGTCGCCAACTCTCAACCTTTAACATTAACTATCAACTAACCTCCTGACCTTGCGAAAATGACCACTCGCCAACTTGTGACCGTTATCTCATACCGCCATCCAACCTTGCGACTGCCTTTACATCTTCCATGTGTCACATGTTAGAATGAATTTAGAATAACTGAGAGGGGGGTGAATCAGTTATCCTCGGGTCTAGATGTGCCCATTTAAACTTTATACCAATTTGAACAACTCAGATCTGCTCGGCAGTGATAACATAACTCAACAATATACATATGTAGTTTACTGTTCAAATATAATTAGCTTGCAAAATCTTAACAGTAAAACAAAACATAAACTTTCACACAAGTTGACACCGGTATTTAACATGGAAACCCAATATGGGGAAAACCACCAATAACATGCTATCAAGTTTTCACTCTTCTAAAGTGATGCCCTGTTAGGAGCCAACCCTATTAAAGGTTACAAAACACATTGCTAAATGTGACCTGGTTAAAGGATTTAATCACCCTGTCAGGAGTGGCCTTGTTAGAGGACTTAGAACATTCCACTTGAATGTCACCTTGATAAAAGGATTTATACAATGATTGTTAGGTCAACCTGGTTAAAGGATTTTGACTGATACAATGGTTAGAAATTAATCAGTAGGTGTGATCTGATACATACAACTTACTTTGAAAATCTAGATCCAATTCAGCTCTAATGCTAATTCACTGAGTGGCCTCCATTCTCATTTCAATCTTCAAATCTGCTTGGAAATCTGTCAAGCAATCACTTATGCAACTCTTTGCTTCTCTGCTCAACCTTCTCTTCTTAGATCATGTCAATTAGTCAATTAACTATGCAATCCTCTTGCATACTCTTTCATACCTTTGAATAACCCCTTGAGGTTATCTTATACCTCTTCATCTAGGTAAAATAAATCTTTGTCGCTTAATCAAGATCGTAGATCTTAGGTTAGGTCAGATCCAACGGATCTTTCCATCATTACATTTAATTTATTTCTCCAAAGCAATCACTAATTGAAATCTTTGATCCATGCATTAGTTACGGTTACTCATGCATTTAAATAGTATGGATCAATCATGCTTATCCTTAATTAACTTTTACATATCCCAATAAAATCAACTATGTCGGCCAGAGATCTCAAATCTCAATAATTACCAAAATATTGTTGCTTGGACAACACTGTGCTCCACGACAATTTACTGATGCTTGGTCAACAATAAAAATTATGCTTGAAATACACTAGTGCTCGGTCGACACAAACTTGCTTGGAAAAAATTGTTCTTAGTAAACTGACATCAAAAGATAAACAACACATTACTTTGTCAATGTGCCAACTGATCAAGCACCCTTGTGATTTCCCATAACTCAACCATTCCACTTGGTCTTCTTGTTAAATCTCCTTCATCAATCAATAGATATGGTACTCCAAAAAAATAGAAATAGTCTTACCAATTAAGGTTTGACATCAATGACAAAACAACAATTGTTTCCATTTTAGCTTTCCAACAATCTCCCTCTTTGGCATTGATGGCAACACTAAACAACAAAACTATAATTTTCCAACCATAGTTACCATACAATCCAAAAATTCTGCCTGTGTTCCTTGATATGAACAAATATTCATTAATTTCCTTAGCTTCATTATGATTCTCATCTTGTAAAACTTTTCTCACTCTGTGTCTATGATCACACTGATATCTTTATGTTTCTGTTTGTCTGTAGACTCCCTCGTTCATTAATCTCTCTCTCTTTTCTCTAAGTATAGTAGATTCTCCCTGTTTTAGTAAACTTCTCCCTCTATCTTTCTTAGTATATTTCTCCCTCTTTGACAACAATGCCAAAGACGTTGACATCTTCATCATGCAGATTCTTTTGTTCTAAGCTCTGATACCAATTGTTAGAATGAATTTAGAATAACTGAGAGGGGGGGTGAATCAGTTATCCTCGGGTCTAGATGTGCCCATTTAAACTTTATACTAATTTGAACAACTCAGATCTTCTCGGCAGTGATAGCATAAGTCAACAACATACATATGTAGTTTACTGTTCAAATATAATCATCTTGCAGAATCTTAACAGCAAAACACAACATAAACATTCACACAAGTTGACACCAGTATTTAATGTGGAAACCCAATATGGGAAAAACCACCAATAACATGCTATCAAGTTTTCACTCTTCTGAAGTGATGCCATGTTAGGAACCAACCCTGTTAAAGGTTACAAAACACATTGCTAAATGTGACCTGGTTAAAGGATTTAATCACCCTGTCAGGAGTGGCCTTGTTAGAGGACTTAGAACATTCCACCTGAATGTCACCTTGAAAAAAGGATTTATACAATGATTGTTAGGTCAACCTGGTTAAAGAATTTTTACTGATAAAATGGTTACAAAGTAATCAACAGGTGTGATCTGATACATACAACTTACTTTGCAAATCCAGATCCAATTTAGCTCTAATGCTAATTCACTAACTGGCCTCCATCCTCATTTCAATCTTCAAATCTTCTTGGAAATCCGTCAAGCAATCACTTATGCAACTCTCTGCTTCTCTGCTCAGCCTTCTCTGCTTAGATCATACCAATCAGTCAATTAACCATGCAATCCTCTTGCATACTCTTTCATACCTTTGAATAACCCCTTGAGGTTATCTTATACCTCTTCATTAGGTAAAATAAATCTTAGCCACTTAATCAAGATCGTAGATCTTAGGTTAGGTCAGATCCAACAGAACTTTCCATCATTACATTTAATTTATTTCTCCAAAGCAATCACTAATTGAAATCTTTGATCCATGCATTAATTACAGTTACCCATGCATTTAAATAGTGTGGATCAATCGTGTTTATCCTTAATTAACTTTTACATATCCCAATAAAATCAACTATGTCGTCCAGAGATCGCAAATCTCAATAATTACCAAAATATTGTTGCTCGGCCAACACTGTGTTCCTCAGAAATTTACTGATGCTCGGTCGACACTAGAAATTATGCTCAGCATACACTGGTGCTCGGTCGACACAAAATTGCTCGGCACAAAATATTCTCAGTAAACTGTCATTGAAAGATAAACAACACATTACTTTGCCAATGTGCCAACTGATCAAGTACCCTTGTGATTTCCCATAACTCAAGCATTCCACTTGGTCTTCTTGTTAAATATCCTTCATCAATCAATAGATATGGTACTCAAATAGATAGCAATAGTCTTACCAATTAAGGTTTGACATCAATGACAAAACAACAATTGTTTCTATTGTAGCTTTCCAACAATCTTTCCAACATCACAATCTCATGATCTTGTGACATATTTCTCTGACTGTCATCTTATATCACAAGCTCATGACAGTATGCCACCTGTCACTACCAGGATCACAACTTGCTTTGCAACCCATGCCACATGGTGCACCTTGGTTTTTTGTTGATCTACCATATCACCACAATGTGGGCATGGCCCTACAAAATTCTCCAAGTTGACCACCACATCACCACCCGCGCATGAGAACTCCTTGCCAAAAGGCGGATACCTTTTGGAACTTAATACTTGTGTGTTGGTATATAAAAATACCAAGTTAGCCTTTAACACAGGTAATATAGGATATATGCCTATTCATCTAGGCCAGTCAAAACTTTGGTCTATCCCTGGGTTAATCATCTTCTGATGAATATTACGCTTCATTGATGGATCTACAATAGGTAGTACGCTGGGCTCAACCCTCATGGGAGGCCATTTTACCTATGTACTTCTTCATCTGATTTGAAACACAATGGCTTTACCTATAGGCTAAAAAAATGGTAGAAATGACTAAGACATATTATGACCCATTTAAAAGTATCTGGAATTGCATTTGAAAAGGTGAGAAAATATTAAATAATTAATGACATGAGTGATGTCATATACTATAACAATGCCTTGATATCGACATGTATGTATTTTATACGGTATTAATGATATGATTTATCTCTATCATAATTTTAAAAGGTTTCTGATTTTATTTGGAGTTTTAGTGCTAGGGCACGACAAACATTAGGGAATAGCTCCATTTTTAGGATCTAAGCAGCAACAGTTACCGTGTGAAGCTGAACCATTTTTTTTTCAAAACCACATATATAGAAATGTATCTTGTGCTCATTGTGCAAATAAAAGAGATAGGAAAAATGATGGAAGAAAGTTCATTTTCTCTAGCACATTGAAATATCATAGATGTTTCCACTCCCTTATTTTGATTTTGTTAAAAATCAAAAAAATTATTGTTTTATTTTTCAAACTTTTGTGAGTAGAATGCTTGTTCTGGTTATAAATTTTCAAGGGTTTCATATTTTGTTTTGTTTTTTACTGTGTGAATCAAGTATGGAAACCTCTAATAAAAGCATTATCATTTGGTTTAAATGGTTTAAGATTTGTGCCAGATTCACCCCAATTCATCATTCCTTGTTGTTCTTTATTTAAATCAAAAGTGTTATTTATGTTATGTTTGTTGATGTGTCACCTAAACCCTTGTGATTTTCATTTTGAACAAGAAAAAGAGTCTTTGAGTTCAATCCTTTGAGTGTATAAACCCTTGTTAAATTTTTGAGTCTGTTACATACAAACAAAACATTTTTATCACTTTGCTTTAAGTCTAAGTTTTTTAAAAACTTTAGTTTAGGTAAAATTCTTGTAGATATTTATGTGGTTTGAATTACCCTACCCAAATGTGTACAGTATAGATCATTTTATATTTTTCTATGGTTTGGATTTGATTAATCTGATATTTGACTTGGTAATTAGATTATATGATATTTCTCCTATGATTAATATAAATATTATTTTTCTTTTTAGGTCTGTACATACAGATTGTCATTATCTTAGATGAAGTTTGAGATTAATGAACAAGTTTTAGTTGACTACAAATCAGTTACATGGAGTTACAAAACAATTTTTATTTTAGATGACAATTTTTTTTTAAGAATTTTGAGTATTACATGTTACTTGTTGAAGGAATCCTATTTGTGATGAAGACACAAAGATATCTTGGTCTTTTATTCTGATAAGAGTTAGTTTATTTTGTGAAGTAAGTAAAGGAAGATACACATATACAAGGTGTACAATATTGTATAAAAGGAATCTCATTTTTTAAATTACTCTATTAAAGAAACTTTGATGAGCAATGATCTTTTAGAAGCATATTAAAAAGGTATAAAGATGAGTATTGTATCCATTTGGTATAATATTGTGTATAAACTCCTACTTATGCACAATAATATATTGTATGAGATTATTGGTTTTATGTTTTATTTTTTATTATGAGTCTCAGGTGATGTGAGACCAGAATATGTTTAGTAATGAAATAGAGATAAAAATCTGTATTTGAGAAATGAAATTTGTAAAATTGTAAAAAGCTAGTGAGGCACATTTTGCTCATGAGACACAGAAATTTCCAGTGAGGCACATAGAAATAACCAGTGGGGTATTAAAAATACTGGCAGTGATATAGCAATTTTCAGTGAGACAAGAAATTTTCTAGAGAGGCATTGTATAAATTAGTTTATCAGATAATCCAGTGAGGCAATTCGAGTGGTTTTTTTCCCCGTGAGGGTTTTCACTCAGGATAATTCTTTGTGTAAAATTCTTATGTGATTATCTTTTGTTCATTTTAGTTTTATTTCATTGATAATTGAATAAGTAAAATATAGGTGTGTTTTAAAACATATATATTTTCTTAGACACCGATTCAATCCCCCCCCCNCCGATTCAACCCCCCCCCCCCCCCCCTCAATGTCTATTTCACTCCAATGGTGATAGGTAGGATTTAATTCACATCCATAAAACTCTTTTCTATTTTAATGATTTTCATTATCCTCAAATAATTTCATGATGAAGGAAAGGTCGTTTAAAAACAAGATACATGCATTGTCTTGGTGGATTCTCTTGCTCTTTCATAGGATTATTGTTTCTCCCATAATTTTTTATTGTTTAATGATCTCCATGACTATCTCATAGTTGTATGGACTGCTCTTAGAAACCTAATGATTATGTTACATGGTCCTTATATTATCTTAGAGTATATTAACTGACACTATCTTTGAATCTTCATTTAATCTTATAAACTAAGATTCATCAACTATGAAAGGAGAAAATTTGAATCTTTGAGAAGTTGGCATAGTATAAAATAGGGCAACCATAAATATATGCTAGAGTTAGATTCATAAGGAAAAGCTACAGTATGGTGTTGGAGTGGTGTACATGAAAGAAAAGTTCAATAAAATAATGATTCATGAGCTCATAAGGTTATATAATAGTGAAAATATAGAAAAACAAAATGAGAATGGTGTTTTCCACTATTAATACAATAGAATGAAGATAAAAATAATCCAATTGATGTTTGATGCCATGGAATAGTCATATATCAGTGTGTTATATAACAATTGTGTTGGCAGGGGATACTCATCCAAACAAGGAAAACCAATCCACTAATGACAATGCCTTTTTAAGCAATCACAAAGGCTACAACCACAAGTGGAGACAAAAAATAAAGAAAGAATGGTCAATGACCAAAGGAAGACAAGAACAAATATAAGATAGTAATATCATTTTCATTGTGACAATCTGAAATAGTTAAGGTTTTGAAAATGTAATCTTGAATGATACCATCATGGTTTCCATTCATCAATGTATGCTCATTGTGAAAATTAAGAGCACAAACAATGGTACAAGGAGAACATGACAATGTTATACGATGAGTGTTGATAGTCATTCAATGTTGTTACTATTACCATTTTTTATCCTACCAATAAAGCTATGGTGTTTTGAATCACACGAAGACGTACGTGGGTAAAATGGGTTCCCATGAGGGTTGAGCCCAGCATACTACCTGTTGCAGAGCCAACAATTAAGTGGAATATCCATCAAAAGATGATTAACCTAGGGAAATTTTAGAGTTTTGACTGGCCTATGAATAGGCATATATCCCAAATTGTCTGTGTTAAAGGCTAACTTGGTATTTTTATATACCAACACACAACTGTTAAGTGCCAAAAGGTATGTGCCTTTTGACAAGCAATTCTTACACACGGGTGGTGATGTGGTAGTCAAATTGGAGAATTTTGTGGGGTTGTGCCCATGTGGAGGTGACATTGAAGATCAATGACAAACCAAGGTGCACCATGTGGCGTGGGTTGTGAAGAAAGTTGTGATCCTGGTAGTGACAGGTGGCATACTATTGCGAGCTTGTGAGATAGGATGACTGTTAGAGAAATATGGTGCAAGATCATGAGATTGTGACACATGGAAGATGCAAAGGTAGTTGCAAGGTCATGAGGTTGGCTAGTGGTCTAAGATAATGATCGCGAGCTGGAGAATGGTCATTTTTGCAAGGTTGCGAGGTTAGCTGATAATCAATGTTAAAGGTCGAAAGTTGATGACTAACAGAAAATGGTTACTAGTTGCAAGTTTGCGAGGTTAGCTGGTATTCAATGATAAATTTCATGAGATAGAGAGTAACCATAGTCATGAGGTCACAGTAGTTGAGAGATGTAGCATGTAGCAGTCACGAGCTAGCGACTGTCAGTTATTATGAGGTCATGAAAGTATAAGGTAGTCAAGGAAATAGGCCATGAGTTAGCGAGGTTTTTCCATGTTTCCTACGGATGTGTGGTAGTCTCTAGGTTGGAGGATGAAAAATAACATTCGATCAAAGTTCACGATCCAGCGAGATTGTGCCACATGTCCTATGTGGTCTAGTTAATTGTGAATATTGCTTGATGGAGTTTAAAAAATTATAACCCTGAGATCGACGAATAATATTTAAACAGATAAGGGGAGATCAATGGTCAGGTTTTAAAAGAACTAGGATTTGATTTTTTTCTTGCATGCGAAGTGACCGTTGAATTTTTTAATGGTTAGGGTTGTAAAGCTAGGTTGCAGAGCTGGGTAGATGGATCATATCGACAGAAGGATATGATTTTTTCAACGTCGAAAGCAAGTTATAGATTGAATATTATAAATTTTCTATTTTTTTCCATGGCAAGCCTTGATTAGGATAAGGCTTCATTTATGATGGTATGGGAGGGTTTTAATTGATGATTATTTTTTGAGCCTTTTGAAGATATTTGATGAGCTCAAAAAATGGCTTTGTAAGAAGAATTTGATTCCATAGTTATTGCTTTCCTAAATTTAGTTGGCCAAAAATAAATAAATATGGGTGGAAATCCTTCTTAGAAGGGATTCCACAGATGTAATAACAGTGATTATTCTCCGATTCCTCTAGTTTCACATGCTGTGGTGGCTCACTGTAATTGCATGACAGTAGTTTTCCTCTGAAGTTCTTTTTGAATAAAGACTAAAATTTTCAAAGACCTATTTGGTGTTCACTTTATTGTATGCAGACTTGATTTTATGTCTTCTTGTATTAAATCTATTTTTTTATCATGCAAGTATATGTCTAAGTTATGCATCTCTAATTGAATAGTATTACATCTTGCATAGGTTATAAGTTGTGATCTCTAAGTTTTCATAATCTAGTTAATTGTAAAGTTTGTTCATCCCTTTAACCTGTATTTGAAGAAAAATGAAAATTTTTCTTATAAAACACTTATATGTAAGTTGTCCATTCCACAATTAGTTTCAATTGTTGAAACTTTATCTCTTTTGTTTGAGGGGCTTCCTTGTGTTAAAATCTTGATTACAGTTATGTCAACTTTGGTGCATCACCTAATAGAATAAGTCAGTTTATTTCTACATTTGTTATCCCTTTTCCTTCAAAGCTTTAGTTTTTCTTGCATCTAGACATAGGTGAGACATCAAATAGGAATTGACCTAGAACCCAAAGATTCACTCCAAAATTAGGAAAATCTCACCAATGTAGGAGTGTTTCCATGTTACTACGAAATACCAATTTGTTTGTTAAACTTGGTGCGGATGCAAATTTCAGCAATCAACATCCACTTATAGTGACTCATACAGTACAAGGTGCATTGAGTAATCCAAAAACCAAATAATTAGGTCTCATTATGATTAATAAATATATAAAACCAATCATGTTTTGTATCATTGAACTGATCATTGGATCATTTGTAACTATCATCATAGTATCATGCTCATATATATTTGCACATGTTTATGTGAAATAATCAATTTCAAATTCTTATACTCATGCTCTTATCATCTTGTTAAATTGAGATCAATATCAGAGAGTGTCAATTGTTTAAATTATACTCAAGTGTCATGAATCGTAACATAAACCAAGTATTGTATTCATGACCTCAAATGTGCAATTAATTATGTATCAAATATTGAAGCCAGGTAACTCATATATGAGACCATGTATCATAAGAATGTAATTGCTTGAGATAAGAATATCATAATGTCAATAAATTGATCATGCATCAAATTGCAATCAATGCAAAAATAAACTAATCATTATCATGTATGCTTAAAGACCTTCTCATCAAAGTGTATGTCACCTTATAAATAAACATGAGGTGTATGTCATCAATAGAATGCAAGCCAATCCCATGTATAATGAACTATTCCATGTCAAATAATGCAACGATGATCACCTTACAAGTTATGAGCGTATTTACTAAATGTTACTTAATGCAACTAGTATTTGATCAACTGAAAGAGTGCAATCAATATGTTGATCAACTAAAAGAGTGCAACCAATATCAATGCAATTTTGTACTAAAACATACAAAGCTAAATGCAATGCTCCTTACACACCATGTTAGTGCTTTTGGCATCAAGGAAAATATAGAGAGGCAATAATCACCACAATTCCATGCTTGAAACTTAAGGCTTGAAAACCTCCTCTAACGATGTTGATATTTTCATAAAGAATCAATGTTCTCTATATGTAGTTCATTGTCCTCTTTATGAAAAACCTTTTTGTTGCCTTAAAACTCAATGTTCTTCATCATATATGAGTATTCTATTCCCTTAAAGCAAGTTTTTATTGAAAGATATGTTGCTCTCTATATGCTGGATTTGCCTTTGCCTTCATCAAACCCATGGATTCTCCTTTTTGCAAATCTATTGTTCAAATGTTAAACCGGAGATACTCCATGCATGGATCTGGTGTTAACTCCTCAAAATTGCTTGATCAAAATCATACACAACTTTTTACTTCCAAATAAATGAATTAGAAATTTTTAGATGCATGCATTAATACAAAAACAATAATATATGACTAAATAAACAACTAAAAATTGCATATAAATGACTAATTTTGGTAACGTGGCCATTAGTAGTTTATTGTCATTCATTTATCTTGCAACCAAATTTATTACTAAACTATTTTAGTCATCTATTTGGTCATCGATTTAGTTTTTGGTTTAGTCATTGATTTAGTCATGGGTAGTGATTTATTTAGTCATTTGTTTAGTCATAGATTTAGTCGTTACTTTAGTCATATAGTTAGTCCTTAATTTGGTTATTAATTTAGTCATTAATTTATTTATATATTTATTCATATTAGGTCATGATGACTACAATCCTTCTTGTAAATCATGTGCTCTTCCATTGAACCAGTACCCTTTAAAGAATAATTATACCATGTATAATCATAAAATAAGAGTATGATATCTCTGAAAAACATTCAAGAAATTCATGATGTGATCTTGCAGATTCATACTGGTCATTAAAACACTTGGATAATAATGTCAAAACCAATTAAAACTAAACGTCAAAACTTGAATTCATAATAGCCTCAATTCCTAATTCAAGTCAAAATTAGATAGAAGGTAACCTAGGAATTTAACCTGCAGGGAAAGAAAAATCATCCTGGAATAACACAAGCAACATTACAAAGTTCTTTCCAACTAGAAAAAACATGTGCCATGATTCAATGTTGCAATTGACATGGATCTTTTTGAAGATACAATAGCAAGATAATGTTTGAATATCCAAAGTGTGAACTACAATAATAGTAAAATTTTACATTAAGATTGTTTAAGCTAAAGAGATGGTGATCTAATTCTTTAGTTTTTATTTATGTTGTTAGAATGAATTTAGAATAACTGAGAGGGGGGGTGAATTAGTTATCCTTAGGTATAGATGTATCAATTGAAACTTTATACCACTTTAAACAACTCAGATCTACTCGGCAGTGATAGCATAAGTCAACAACATAAATATGCAGTTTACTGCTCAAATGTAATCAGCTAAACTTAACAGTAAAACACAACATAAACATTCACACAAGTTGACACTAGTATTTAACGTGGAAACCCAATTTGGGAAAAACCACCAATAACTTTCTATAAAGTTTTCACTCTTCTGAAGTGAGCTATGTTAGGAGCCAACCCTGTTAAAGGTTACAAAACACATTGCTAAATGTGACCTGGTTAAAGGATTTAATCACCCTGTCAAGAGTGGCCTTGTTAGAGGAATTAGAACATTCCACTTGATTGTCACCTTTCTAAAAGGATTTATACAATGACTATTAGGTCAACCTGTTTAAAGGATTTTGACTAATATAATGGTTAAAAAGTAATCAGAAGGTGTGACCTAATACATACAACTTACTTTGCAAATCCAAATCCAATTCATCTCTAATGCTAATTCACTGAGTGGCCTCCATTCTCATTTCAATCTTCAGATCTTCTTGGAAATCCTTCAAGCAATCACTTATGCAACTCTCTACTTCTCTGCTCAGCCTTCTCTACTTAGATCATGCAAATTAGTCAATTAACAATGCAATCCTCTTGCATACTCTTCATATATCTAAATAACCCCTTGAGGTTATCGTATACCTCTTCATATAGGTAAAATAAATCTTTTCCACTTAATCAAGATCGTAGATCTTAGGTTAGGTCAGATCCAACTGATCTTTCCATCATTACATTTAATTTATTTCTCCAAAGCAATCACTAATTAAATCTTTGATTTGTGCATTAATTACGGTTACCTGTGCATTTAAATAGTGTGGATCAATCATTCTTATCCTTAATTAACTTTACATATCCCAATAAAATCAATTATGTCGGCTAGAGATCTCAAATCTCAATAATTACCAAAATATTGCTGCTCGGCCAACACTGTGTTCTTCCGCTCGATCATCACTATTTTCCTCAACAATTTACTAACACTCGGTCAACACTAGAAATTATGCTTGGAATACACTGGTGCTCAGTCGATACAAACTTTCTTGGCATAAACTATTCTTAGTAAACTGTCATCAAAAGATAAACAACACATTACTTTGCCAATGTGCCAACTGATCAAGTACCCTTGTGATTTCCCATAACTCAACCATTTCACTTGGTCTTCTTATTAAATCTCCTTCATCAATAAATAGATATGGTACTCAAACAGATAGCAATAGTCTTACCAATTAAGGTTTGACATCAATGAAAAAATAATAATTGTTTCCATTGTAACTTTCCAACAATCTCCCTCTTTGGCATTGATGGCAACACTAAACAATAAAACAATAATTTTACAAACATAGTTACCATACAATCCAAAAAAGTTTGCATGTGTTCCTTGATATGAACAAATCTTCATTAATTTCCTTAGCTTCATTCTGATTCTCATCTTGTAAAACATTACTTCCTCTATATCTTTATTCACACTGATATATTTCTTCTTTCTATTTATGTTCATATGTAGACTCCCTCTTTCAGTAAAACTCTCCCTTTATATTTAAGTATAGTAAACTCTCCATCTTTCAGTAAACTCTCCCTCTTTGACAAAAATGCCAAAGACGTTGACATCTTCATCATGCAGATTCTTCTGTTCTAAGCTTTGTATCATGTTGTTCATGTCATCTTGCTTATGACTGATCCTCTTTTAAGTTCAAGTCTTACTTTCATAGCTTTAGGCAGCATCCTAAAGTGTGACTGTCTGTGCATCAATGTATCAAATATTCTGAGCATAATATTTGATGCAACGGTACTATTTTGAACTAATTATCCTTAGTTAGGGGAATCACCCCTAATTTACCTTGCAGATACACATGAGCATCCTTGGGTAGTGCCTTTGTAAATATGTCTGCTAATTGTTCCTTAGTATTCACATATTCCAGTCTCACTTCCTTTTTCTGAACTAGCTCCCTCAAGTAATGATACTTGATAGCTATATGCTTTGTCTTAGAGTGCATTACATGGTTCTTAGAAATATTAATGGCACTGATGTTATTGCAATATAGGACAACTGGTTCTATGATCTCTTTCATGCCTTTCGGTAGTATCTTCAACCACACAATATTAGAACAATTCACTGATGTTTCCACATACTCGACTTCAGCTGTAGATTGTGAGGTGCAATTCTATTTCTTTCTTGTACATGAAACAAATCTTTTCCCAGAAGAAATGCTCCATGTGTGGTGCTTTTCCTGTCATCCACATTTCTAGCCCAATCAGAGTCAGTGTAAACTCTAAGCTCAAACTTATCATTCCTTTTGTAGTACAGACCATATTCATCTGTTCCTTTCAAATATCTCAAGATTCTTTTTACTGCGATCATATGAGTTTCCTTAGGATTGGCAGAAAATCTTGAAACAATTCCAACAACCAAAGTTATATCAGGTCTATTATGCACAACATATTGCAGCTTTCCAATCATTGATCTGTAAAGGGTTTGATTCACGTTTTTTGTATCATCATTTTTTGTTAAATTTTGTCTAGTAGTCATGGGTGTACTCACTGGTTTTGAATCTTCCATTCCAAAAAAATTTAGTATCACCTTGACATATTTTGATTGAGTAATATAGATACCATTCTTCATCTGGTATATTTGTAATCCAACAAAAACAATTATCTCACCAAACATAGACATCTCAAATTTAGTTTGCATCTCTTTTGCAAATGCTTGACATAACACATCTTGTCCACTAAATATAATGTCATCAACAAAAATTTCAGCCAATAAAGTACCTTTACTTTTCTCTATCTTCAAATACAGATTGTTCTTGTCATTGGTTCTTGCAAATCCAATCTTTATCAAGTAATTGTGCAATCTTTCATACCATGCTCTTGGTGCTTGCTTCAATCCATATAGTGCCTTGTGTAGTTTTCAAACCATGTTCCTCTTACTTGGGTCAACAAATCCATCAGCTTGTTCAATGTACACTTCTTCTTCTAATATCCCATTTAGGAATGTTGACTTCACATCCATCTGATAAACTTTAAAACCTTTGTAGGTTGCATATGCAAGTAAGGTTCCAATTCCTTCCAACCTTGCAACTGGGGTGAATGTTTCTCCATAATCAATTCCTTCCTCTTGTGCATAACCCTTGCATACCAGTCTAGATTTTTTTTTTGGTTACCTCTCCATGTTCATTCAGCTTATTACTGAATACCCACTTAGTACCAATTACATTTTTATCATTTTTCCTAGGTACAAGTGTCCAAGAATTGTTCTTCTCAATTTGTTCAATTTCTTCATTCATGGCTTGAATCCATTTTTCATTGTCTAAGGCATCGTTTACTATTTTGGGCTCAAAATCACATAACAAGCATGTACCATCTTTCAACTTACTTCTTTTCATAACTGTATAATCCTTTGATCCTATGATTTGATCAGGTTTGTGGTGCCTCCTTACATACTTTTCTAGATTAGGCTCTTGTCTTGCTTCAGATTCATTATTCTCATTTAATTCAGGTTGATTCTATGACTTGGCATCTCCATCAGACATCTCGACAATTACCTCCTGTTGCCCAGCATCCTCATTTTGTGACTTAGTAGGTGCTAGTTGTTGCTCGGCAACCTCACTCTTAGGTTTAGGTAATGTATTAGAATATTCCTCGTCCAGATAGATAAATGATTTGTAACTTTCAGGTTCTTGTGTGCTTTCAGCTTCATTTCTTTTTGCATACTCATCAATTCTAACATTTGCACTTTCCACAATTTTGTTAGTGTTAGAATTCAAACACTTATATGCTTTACTCTTAGTTGAATAACCAAGAAATATGTCTTCCTCACCTTTAGCATCAAGTTTTCCATTTCTGTTATCCTTTAGTATGAAAAATTTGCTTCCAGAAACTTTGAAATATTTTACATTAGGTGCATATCCATACCAAAGCTCATAAGGTGTAGCAGTAGTACCTTTTTTAACTTGTACTCTATTCAGGGCATAGACTGTCGTACTTATAGCTTCTCTCCAATATTTTTGTGCAACATTTTTCTCCATCATTAATGTTCTGGCACAATCCATAATAGATCTATTTCTTCTCTCAGCAATACCATTCTATGGTGGTGTCCTAGGTGCGGACATCTATCTTTTTATCCCTCAGTCATTGCAGAACTTGTTAAACTCATTAGAAATAAACTCACCTCCTCTGTCCGATCTCAAACATTTCAGACTTTTACCTATCTCCTTTTCAACTTTTGCCAAGTACCACTTAAATAACTGAAATGCATCAATTTTTTCTTTAAGAAACATATCAGTCATCATTCTTGAGTAATCATCAACAAATAGAATGAAATATCTATCTCCACAGTAACTTTTCTCACCAATGGGACCACAAAGGTCAGTATGAACTAATTCCAGAATTTCCTCAGAAGTATGAGTCTTTCTCTTGAAACTATATTTAGTCATCTTTCCCAATTGACATTGCTTACACATTGCATTTTCAGGTTTCTTTAACTTAGGCAGCCCTCTAATCTTTTATAATTTGCTTATGCTTACCAAGTTATCAAAGTTTACATGACACAACCTTTTATGTCATAACCAAACATCATTATATTGTGCAAACAAGCATGTCTGATCAGCTAAATCTAGATAGAACAAGTTACCTTTTGTTTGCTCACCACTTCCAACTAGTTCTCCAGTAGCAACATAGATCTTTGCCTTCTTGTGATGGAATTCAACTCTGTAACCAGAAGTATTCATTTGTGCAACACTCAATAAATTATAATTAAGATCATCAACCCAGTATACATTGTCACATATGATCTTGTCAGTCAAGTTAATTGATCCTTTCCCTTTAACAAGACATGGTGCATCATTACCAAATTTAACATAATCGCCATTGCACTGATCTAGGGTTTCAAATTTATCTTTATCACCAGTCATGTGATGTGAACAACCACTGTCAATAATCCAATGGTCACCTTTACTCATATAAGAAATTAATGCAATTTTCTCATCATCATCAGAATCATCTTTCATAGCAA
>MU228163.1:1176601-1187580 GCA_018584345.1 Thuja plicata | reverse complement strand
GCTAGATCTAGGGTTTGAATGATGAATCTTGAATGCTTGAACCAAATCCCTTCAAAGGCTTGAAAGCTTGAATCCTTGATCTTCAATGGAGAACTTGAATGCTTGAGAGGAAGACTTGAACACCTTGGGAGCTTGAAAACATGTAGAAAAATGGATGCTTGAACAAAATCTTGGCTAGAGCTTTTTGCACTTAGAAGACTTAGAGAAAATGAGAGGAGAAGGCTTCCTTTTATATGAAATTAGGGCACAATCTTCTAAGGAGGCCGACATAGGAGAATTAAATTCAAATTAGACCCATGCCCCTAGAAGAGGACCTATATTAAATATAATTTAGGAATCCCCACTTCAGAGCCTGAAACAGTCGACCCGGAAGCGGGAGAGAACTTTTTGCAAAGACCGACATCCGGGAAACTATGGGATTCTAGGTTTGAGACCCTGGGACAGGGTTGAGGTTGGCCCTGTCCTAGGATAGGGCTGAGGTTTACCCTATCTTAGGGAAGGGATGAGTTCGACCCTGTCCTAGGAGGTCGACCCTATCCCTGTATCCCAGAAACAGAGTCCTGCAACCCAGAATGCAGAAATCAGTCCCGAAAATGGTATAAGGAGGAGCAGATCAGGGGGGATGATGCAGAAATGAGGGGATGATGTAATGGAGGACAAATACATCTCCTAAGGAGGGATAAATGCTCTTAACATGGAATTTCTTCCATTTTAAGATGATACAATATATAATCTTTTCTTGATTGACATGTGTTGCATGATAATCAATTATGTTATCGTAATATTGAAGAGACATCATCACAATACACTAAGACAAACTATGATGATCATTGAAAATATATTTTCTTAACTATAATGTAGTGACTAATCATGGTTGATATAAGTTTATATAGAATAAATCAAGTTTGAACAACATATTATATACAAACACATATGAAATTTAAGCACATAGAAAATGACTACTCATAACACAAGATTGTCTTGAGTGGAAAACCCTTTGGGTAAAATACCACTCAAAATGACTCACTGGCTTAATCTAGAAATATCTTGTATACTACCTCACTAGCTAAAAAGTTGTCTCGCTGACAATATCAAAGCCTCACTGGTTACAAATATGCCTCACTAACTAATGATGAAACTTGTCTCATTGACATGATCATCTACAACTTATTCTTATACATGAATGAATTGATTACAAAGGGTTGCTCTATTTTACTAAATCACATAAAATATAGAACAAACTGAAAGTTCCTAACACAATGAATGATTGATCACATATATAGACTTTGTGTATCAATAATTAATTATACCAAGAATTATTTAAACATTTTCTATATCTGCTATCTATAGACAAAATATATCACAGATACGAGTGAGCAATTCACACAGTTCACCTCTTTATCTACATATTAAAAACAATTTTCTTATATTATATATATAAGCATCTCTAATAAATTGATTCCTTAAAAATTGATTACAAACTAATTCCAAACTATTTATAAATATGTATTATGTCATGGCTTGATGTGAATACATATATTAAATCATATCTAACACAATCTTTTGTAAAATGACCAAGATGATTACAGTTAAAACATGTGACATTACTCTCTTTATATGCCATCACATCTTTCTTTGCAGACATCCAACATTTTTTTTTGCTTTATCACCATAATTATGACACGAGTAACAATATCCATAGAATTTGGTGTCATTGTATCTTATTGAATGATTGTCTCAAAGTAGAAAATCATGAAATTTTTTTTGTTCTTTGTTTAACTTCAACAACTTTATCTTTTGATTTCTTATTAGCTCTAGTCTCAAAAGAAGTAGAATGACTTGAATCTAATTTTCCTTTGGATGTATTGTTAACTTTAAAGTATTGTTCCTTGATGTTTATTTTTGAAGAAACAAAAACAATATCATCCTTTGACTTATCTTGACTTGAAAAAGTTTGATCAACTTCATATCCTAGCCTAGTAGAATCACTAGAGTGTTTTTGTTTATATAACATGTCATTCAGAGCATTAATACTCTCCTCATACTTATTATATTTATCTAACTGAAACTTATGATTTTCAAGACCTCCTTTTAAAGCAATAATTTCTTCTTCAATTTTAGAGCACACAATAGTTTTTACTTCAAGACTAGACTTAGTACTATTTGTTGTCTTTTTAAATTCTTCTATTTCCAACTTTAGACTAAAGACAAGTTTATCATATTCTTCATAATCTAAAGCAAGTTTTGTAAGCTTTGAAAGTACCTTGTCATTGGCATCTCTTTCTTGTTCAAGTTTTTGTTCTAATCTTTGATTCTTTTTCTTGTGTAGCTTTATTGTATCTAGAGCACTCAACAATTCACCTTCTAAATTAATCACACATCCATGTTCATAATCATCTTCACGTACAAAAAGAACTAGTTTTTTATCAATACACAAGGTTGGCTCATTCAATACTTCATTATTTGGCTTAACCAAAGTTTGTTTTTCAATTTTTTGTTTGTCATCCTTTCTTTCTTTGTTTATTTTAATTTTTTCTATACTTGACACTCCAAGACCAGGAAACACCTAGAAATTTTTTTTATCAAGGGTTTGGCTCTGATACCAATTGTTGGAGTGAAGTAGACATTTAGAGGAGGTTGAATCAATGTCTAATAAATTTGAACTATTTTAGAACAAACTTTTGAACTTTAAACTTCAACATAAGAAAAATTAATGATTATATATATATATATACATCTTCATAACCTTTTCTTGATTGACATATGTTGCATGATAATGAATTTTGATATCACAATAATGAAGAGACATCATCACAATACACTAAGATAAACTACGATGATCATTGAAAAGATATATTTTTAACTATAATGTAGTGACTCGTCATTGTTGATATAATTTTATGAAGGATAACTCAAGATTGAACAACATATGATAGACAAATACATATGAAAGTTAAGCACGTAGAAAATGACTACTCATAACACAAAATTGTCCTGAGTGGAAAACCCTTTGGGTAAAAAACCACTTGAAATGTCTCACTATCTTAATATGGAAATATCTTCTATTCTACCTTGCTAGCTACAAAGCAATCTCACTAACAATATCAAAAACTCACTGGATAATGAACCTCACTAGTTATAAATATGCCTCACTGACTAATGATCAAACTTGTCTCACTAACATGATTATTTATAACTTATTCTTATACATGAATGAATTGATTACAGAGGGTTTCTCTATTTTACTAAAACACATCAAATATAGAAAACAACTTAAAGTTCCTAACATAATGAATGATTGATCACATATATAGAATTTTTGTATCAATAATTCATTATGCTAAGAAGCGTTTAAACATTTTATGTATCTACTATCTATAGAAAAAATATCACAGATATGAGTGATCAATTCATATAGTTCACCTCTTTGTCTGCATATTAAAAATAATCTTCTTCTATTATATATATAAGCATCTCTGATAAATTGATTCCTTAAAAAATGATTACAAACTAATTCCAAACTGTTTATCAATATGTATTATGCCATGGCTTGATGTAGTCATCAAATCTCTGTCATTTTATATATATTAATCGCATGATTATTCTAAACAACATAACATGAATTTCCTTTTAAAAAAACAATATATCTTAAATCATAAAATGAATCAACTACAAAATGTAACTGAATATGTCTTTCAAAATAAACCAAAATCATGTCACCATATTATATCTATATGGCGTTTACCTCCGCCATCACAACTGACTTATGAACCATAGTTATGCTTGGATTTTATAATGCAATACTATATTTTAAACATATATCATGCATGACATCATAGCATATCATCAACCAATAACTGTACTACAATGAAGACATCATGCACTTGACATACATAATGATTTAAATGAAGACACGTTAAACCGAACCAATAAACCTTGACGAGGGTTTAAATACCAAACTTTGAATGTGTTTTGAATGTCAAATGAATGTGATACGAATGCATGTCTGTCACATTGTCAACAAAGACATCGTTCCAAACAAAGGAGTAACACAACGGTTACAATAGCAACTAAAAATGCATACATTGATCTTGAGACAAGTCTGACAAGGGTTTTAGTGAGCATCAAAAATATTTACTATTGGGGTTGATAAAAAAATAACCCCACAGCTCCCAAGAATCACCTGCATGCAAACACCTATCACAGAAAGAGAGAATCAAAAGCTATGGAGGACAAAAACAACAGATCTGTGAAAGAGGAAACATCCTCAATTGATTCGGGACCTTTTTGTACAAGGTTTTGGGACCTTTCAAATCCTACTTTTACTTAATTAGAACATCCTTAATTGATTCAATAAAAATGGAATTGACATTACAAAATATAAAGAGATCAATCCTTATAAAGTAGATCGAACACCAAAAGGTGGAGAAACCTAGGTTGCATGAATAATTAATAAAAGAATTAATCAGAACATGCCTAAATTTTAGCTTAAGTAAACTAGAGATAAAAAGATGACTTAATAATTAAATCAGTAATGATTTAACTAATAAGTGAATAAGGTGTCTTAATAATTAAATCAATAATGATTTAATTAATAAGTGAAAATACCTTTTTACTCTAACACCCCCCTTAAGCTAAACTTAGGGGGAAGCTAAAAATCTAAAAACAACTACTGAAAGCAGGAAATGGGTCCTGACAACAAGGCTTGATCAGGTACCCAAGTACAAAAAATCTATGTAAAGAGGAGAAAAAGGAGAACATTCAGTGGGAAAAAACCCTCTCCGAAAATAGATGAAAACTAGTGAAGGCCTGAAGAAGCCTCCAACTAGAGAATGTCCCAGAAGAATAGGAACAAAGGAAGAACATGTACAACACCTATGAAGCATGAAGCTACAAACACTGTCAAAGAATAACTCCTGGAACCTCCACTGTAATAGAACATGATTAGGTAGAGAGTACTATAAACAAAGCCTAAAGAGATGATCAATCAAAGATAAAAGGATGCCTCCAAAATATGAATGAAAGAGTGTTCATATGGTAAATGATCCATCTCACAGAAATGCATAGGTACTCAGCCACTGCATCCGCCTAGTACGTAGGAAAAAATAATTAATACATAGATCACTTCATCGAACCAAGGAAACATTAGAACCAACATGAGATACCCCCGTAATATTGAGTAGGGAGAGGCATGACATGTACACTGAATTAGACAATCACAAATAACTGCATGATGAAGAACATACAAAAACATATAAAGGATGGTGTCGTGGAAGGATCACTATCTTGACACACATCATGAGGCTAATGTTGTGGAAGGAACACTCACTTGACAAAGGTAGATGGAAAACAAAGCAAACATCAAACCCCACAAGGCACTTTATAATATATTGTGAGTATAATCAAGCACAAAATGCGTAGGATCTCAAGCATGCATTAGATGGCACTTTATTTCAATGCATTTGCAAAAAAAAAGAAATGTGATAGAAATAGATGTATACAATATCTAGGAATGACATAAAGCTGTAGAAACATGAATAACAGCTAAAAAGAAGTCACCCCATGCACATAAAATGATCTAAGGACCTGAAACATCCAAGATATCCACCAGATTGCAAAAACACAAAAATATGAATAAAAAAACCTGGAGAAGAACCTGGGTGTGAGACCCATGAAATACGATAAAGCACTGAACCAACTTTCCAATGCCATGTGAAAGTCTAAAACCAGAGTCCAGATGAGAAATATATGGCTCCTAGAACCCTAAATTTGACTGGCAAACAAATACGCAAGACAGAAAAATTAGAAAATCTAACCTCTATATTTAGATAGAGCTCGGAAAGAGCTTTCCAATGATATAAGATAGGTCAAAATCTAATATCGTATGCGCAAGATATGAGAAAAAAACCACAAGGTGCTCATTATGATAAAAAAGGTGTTGATACCATATTGGAGTTGATGAAAAACACTACCCCATAGCACCCAAAAATCACCTGCATGCAAACACTTGTCACAAAAATAGAGAAGCAAAATCTATGGAGGCCAAAAGCAACAGATCTGTGAAAGAGGAAACATCCTCAATTGAATCAATAAAAAATAGAATTGGCATTACAAAATACAAAGAGATCAATACTTATAAAGGAGATCAAACACAAAAAGGTGGAGAAACCTAGGTTGCATGAATAATTAATAAAAGAATTAATTATAACATGCCAAAGTTTAGCTTAAGTAAACTAGAGATAAAAAAAGATGACTTAATAATTAAATCAATAATGATTTAATTAATAAGTGAATAAGGTGTCTTAATAATTAAATCAATAATGATTTAATTAATAAGTGAAAATACCCTTTTACTCTAACATTTACAAGATAAATTATACAAACTCAAAGAAAAGACATCTTTTTTCTATTGAGAAAAAACAAAACCCACGATTATGTGAACATAAATCAACTTCAAATTCATGGGTATGCAACAAAAACATATGCATGATAAGTACATAAAGACGTGATAAAACAAAACCTTAAAAAATGATTAACAAAAACTAAAGACTATAAAAGGGAACTGAAACACCCGAACAAAAAAATGCCACGCTAGTTTCTTTGGAAAATCTCAGTAATCTCTCTACTTTGAAACCTCTTCAAAACCAAATATCAACTTCCACCACACTAGAGTAGCTCAAGACGAGAACATACTGTAACTGCTCAACATTGTTCCCTACACGGGCTGAGAATGTATTGTAATTGCTCAAATGAGGGCATCAAAATGAAAACATTGACATAGTGTTAGGATAAGAATCCATTCACTGTCATAATTAAGGTTCATAAACGCCAATAGATGTGGCATTTTTTCACATCCTTTTTACATCTTTTTAACTAACACAAAGAACTTCTCAAAGTGAAGGATGGCTAGGGGGCGACCAAAAGGCCTTCCTAGAAACTCTTTATACTAATGCCTTGGTCATAAACATCGACCATTATTCTTACACTTATAGCCATCAAATTCAAGCTCTAAACACATTTTTCAATTTAGATAGGCATCAAACTCCGAAGCACGATCACTATGGTCAAACTCTAGCTCTCAATGACCAAGACCTAGAGACCTAGAGCATCATCCGAAATATATGGAGAAAAAAATGAACCCACAACCTACAACTATTTGAAGGGCCACCAAGATTCTATATGTAACATCCCCCCAATAAGTGTCCTTGAATAATAGTAGAGTGCTAATGAATGATAAGCGTGCAGAGTTATTTACGGGGAAAATTGCAAGTACAGTTTGGGGGAGGAGTACCCACCTTTATATTTTATATTGGGGGGGTGTCAACCCAACCTTATGAGTATTCAGACTATAACAACTTCGATGAACGGTCACTAATTTTTGACAGTTATATGATTCCAGGAGAGGATTTAGAATTGGGGCAATTGCGTTTACACATTTCTTGAAAGCCACAATAGATTTCTTAGCAATGATAATAGTTTCTACCGACATTTGAAATCACACAAAACCAATGATCTAAATATTTAATTGGAAGTAAACTTTAAAAAAAAGAGATCTACATACAAATTACATATTAAGAAATGCCCTGAAATAGTCTAAGAGCAAGATATTCATATCATAATTCTCGAATAGGACGTGGAGACAATTTTATAGAAAAAAGGACTAATTGATTATATATGTCTTGAAAATAATCTTATTTCTGGATTACCAATAGAACCATTACCGATCATTTGAGAAAAATATTCAAATTCATCACAGACAAGATGCATTTGAACAAGTTTTTGAGAAAATAATGCAGTTTAATTGTTGATAAATATGTATGTGTGCATTTTCAGGTGAACAAATACACATGGACACTTTCAGCCCACGATTTGTGGAAGTGCAAAAGAAAGAAACTATGTGAATTTTTATTTTTTTAAAAAATTATGGTATGTTTCAGTAGTGAGCCATTAGCATTTCAAATCGTCCTAAATAATGATCTCAAAAAAAGCAAATACAATGACTCATCTTTTTTAACCAACATTGTTGGGTACATAATCTTCTGAGAATTATGGACCCAAGTGGGGCTTTCTTATAGGTATGCCTAATTCTAGGATGTAATTTATTGCCATTGGACTATGAGGGGGGCTTAAGCTCTATGGATTATGATCAAATTTGAAAGAAAAAAGAATAGAGAAGTAATAGTATTTATTTAGTCACTTTTTGTTTGTCTGACCAATTATTTAGTTGTGATTTTACCCCATGACCAAATTAGTCATTTATAATTGTGAATTGCAAAAAATAGTAGAATTTGATTATTTTTAGTCACATGACTAAATTTTCTAGTCACGTGACTAAAATTTTTAGTCACATAGTCATTTATTTTCCAAATTCTACTAGCAATGGGTTTATTGTTCTTCACACTGGGTTTGATTGAGTTACAAGAGTTAAAACAACATGTGAGTTGTAATTGGTTCTAAAATGAGGAGGATGTTGCAAACAAAATACAGTCACTTCCAAGCAACTAATTTATGTTTAGTAAAATTACTCAAGAAGTTGTATTCTATAAACAAGATGTTTAAAAGAAAACAAAAATGAATCTATTGACTATTTCTTTTCAACAAATTGTGACTGTATATTATGAAAACATCAATTCAATTAAATATATAAAAAATATCACACAAATTGTAACTATTCATTAAAAAATGAATCAAAATAAACAACGACCTCCAACTGTTTGTAATTTTAAGCAATTAATTGTAGTGAGATTAACAGATAACATGTGATTATTAATTTAAAAAACTGGTCACAAATAAGAAAAATTGTCGGCTATTTACTTTCTTTAAAACTACCAGAGCAATGTAACAATTTGGTGTTTGGGGACTCCCTTAAAGGTGGTATTCCACTTATGTTCAAGCACCCACACCACAATTCTACTAAAGAGAAAGAACGAGTGTGTTGCAATCCAAACTAATTATGTAATGGGTCTATTAAGAATATACAAGCCTGGTATATTCCGAGTGAAGGTAAAGAGAAAGAACGAGTCTCTATCATTTGTAAAGTATTTATTTGACTTGTAAAATGTTTGATTTATATGGAGTCAATTTCCATATTATATAAGGATATAAACATTAAAAGATGTTATTTTCATTCTAGAAACTTCTATCATGTCCTCAATTGGATGTACAAGCCTCTATAATCCCTCATCAACGATCTTATATGGACATGTTGTCTATGAAAAAAAATATATGACAATGGCACAATGTCTCTATAGTTTGATTGTTACTATATATTTGGGTTTCAAACTCCAGCAAAACAGTGTTAAAAAGTATAAACTATTGATTGAGCCATAAAGATGTAGTGTTTGCAAAATTATAATTGATTTCCATGGTTGACAAATCCATTGTTGATAACTTAAATAGGGATGGTCAACTCAAAAAAAAATGATTTAAGATGAATCGTTTCCATTCATTTACTATTTTTCAAGTAGTCGATTTTGGTTTTGGTATTGTTCATTGTTTCAACAATTTTTTTGAGGTTGTATTAAATTTGAGTTGGTCCATACAAAACATAGGTATCTCATTATATCCTTAAAGCATCCAAATATTTAAATGTTAAACCATAAAATCATTTTCCTAAACAAATAGATAAATGATTATCATCAATTTAATACTAGTCATAGAAAATAAACTCTTCATGATTTCATTTTGTTATATTCCACAAGTATAAATATTTAAAGTATGTTAAGAGTGCTCTAGGTCTATAAATAGGAAAGTGACAGACCTAAAATTATTGTATAAAATAAGAGATCTGAGTTGAAAAGGAAACTAAGGCAAAAGGGAAGAAGAAAACAAAATGAAATCATGACTAGAGGGTTTTTTGTGACCACACACTCACAATTAAAGACCTCAAGGTAGTAGTTTTCTCAATGGCCATTGGTAAGGCTCTTGGGTGTGATGACTTGCCTTCTGAATTTTATAAAGCCTTCTAGCCTTGTGTGGGACTTGACTTACATAAGGTGTACATCGAGGATTTCAATTCTCAATCTCTAGAACAATTAGTCAACAAAGGGAATATTAATGTCATACCTAAGACAAAAAACCCTAAAGACATCTAAAACTCATTGTTTGCCACCTTGCTTAACATCTCCTACAAGATTATTACCAAGGCCTTGAGTCTTAAGATTCATTATTTACTTCTCAAGATTGCTCAATTAGAATAAATTGGTTTCATAAAGTTAAGATTTATTTTAGACAATATTATTATTGTGTGGGAAGGCATGAAATGGGCCCACAACTCCATACAAAGCACCATCTTCCTTAAAATTGACTTTTCCAAGACCCTTGACCTGTTTAATGGCCTTTTATCTTATCCATAATGGGTGCCCTTGGATTTTTCCCTCATTTTACCCATTTTGTGAAAATGATTCTTGGGGATGCCTCAATGTGTATCACTATCAACAATTGATAGTCTTCGGCTTTTGAATTTTTAGATATATCCACATATGATGTCCTTTAGATCCCTCGTATATTTTGTGTTAGTAATAACTAAGAGGGAGGGAGTGAATCAGTGGCCTCAAAAATATTCCAATAATCAACTCAAAAACTTAGTACCACAATTTTAAGCCTCTAGTTATCTTCATTCCTATAAGATGAATGCCTCCAAATATTATAATCAAATTACTACTGCTCGGAATGCTTTGTAAAACCTTCTACTGTAAGTTTACCGAATAGCAGTCTGTTAATTTACCAAAAGACAGTAAATTATCTAGAGTATACCGATCAATCCAGTTAAGCTATGTGTAATGCAAAACACTAAAGTAATGACTCATAAATACATTGACATGTGGATTTTTAATGTGGAAACCCTGTTAATGGAAAAACCACTTGGGACCGGTAACCCAAAATTTTCACTCTTCTAAAGTGAGCTCGGTGAAGAGCCAACCCTGTTAAAGGTTACAAACACACTGTTAGGTGTGACCTTGTTAGAGGATTTAAAATTT
>MU228163.1:1156387-1171404 GCA_018584345.1 Thuja plicata | reverse complement strand
TAGATTAATCAAGCTAGGGGATTGGTTCTTTTGCAAGTGAGAAAATGATTTAGGACTTTATTTAATTCCTAGTAAATTAATCATTTTAGCCATGTATTTGATCGATTATTAATTTTGGCTAAAACAACTAACTTAGTGATTTTGATCACCTTAGGAAATTAAATTGATTCGAAGAATTATGCCAAGCAGTAACAGAGTTGTTTGGACATAATCGAGGGTATGATCACACTTAGGAAAAATAGGGTCTATAGTCATAGCAAAACCAAATCTAGGTGGTTACATTTGCCCCTCTTTGAATTGATGTGCGAGCAGCGCATTGATTCAAAGAAAGTTTTTGATTTTTGACTTCAGAAAGATTGAGAATTCCATTCTTGGTTGTCGAACGAAATGCTGATGAGATCATTCTCGCACTTGATTGAACTAAACTGATAGAATTGACTTTGAACTTGGTTGTCACCCAAAGGTCATTAAAATATCTTAAAGATACCAATTCTGAACTTGGTTGTCGTCCAAAATTGATAATACTATTTTCAAACTTAGTTGTCATCCAAAATCCAGTATGAAGCTGCTAGGAGCTTAATAAGAATCTTTTAAAATGAGGAAACACAAGATATCCAGCTTATGAGAACCAAAGCTTTCTATCAAACAATTCTAACTTAGTCAAGGAAACTGTTATGCCCCTAGTTTGTTTGATAACGAAGTCATTTTAATGTTGTTTCGAGCAAAAATTTAATTGCTGATAGTGTGATCATGCCCCCTCGAGAACAAAATCGAATGGGAAAAGAATAAAATCCATTTGAAAAAAAGATATATCACTTGAAGCGATTGATTGAACCGGGAAGGAATCTAGTAGAAGAAAAGAGGATGCATTTTCAAAGAAAACGCAAAATTACCAAGTTCATGACACAAAAGTGTGAATTCTGCATATGAGAAAATGATGTCTAACCAAGACATTCGATGAATGATGTGCGTTGGGATGATATAGAACTCATAAAATTGCCGATATGAACCTTGCATTTCATTTTTAGGACCCATGAGCAATTCTGCATTTTTTGGACCAGACGGGATTTTCACTGTATAGTGCAGAACGGCGTATGCACGTTCGATTTCATTCCCGATAGATCAATGGGAGAAAGAAAACTAGAGTAACAACTGTGTGGAAGAGGTTTTGGAGCCTCTGGAATGCTCAAAATTCCAACATATATGTCAAAAATTACCTTTTCACTATTCATTTTTACATTCACTCATAGTAAATTCAGAGCTCTGCAGAGAAGATGGTGCTCTCGTTGCGACGACATCATTTTGAGCTCAATCGGCGACACCAGCGGCCAGCCGAGTATGCGCCATCGGTAAGTACTTGAAAACCTACCTTATCAATTCAGCATTTCACTTTTTCATGTTATCTAGGAATAGTTATAGGGCTTTAAAAACTAGATCGAATCCGGGATTCCAGATCGCATGCCAAAAACATGCATCGCATCCCGGGTTTTCTGAATCACACCCTGTGATATCCAGATTCTAGGTCGCATCCAAACTTTTCTGGATCGCACCCGGTTTTAGCAATTGTTAGCCCTTTTTTAGAAAGAAATTTGGCTAGTGTTGTACCCTGCTGGTCAGGGTCGTACCCAGTTTTTAGGGTCGTATCCAGCAAATCATGGATCGCACCCAGTATGACCCATCACATCCAAATTTTTTAGGTTTGCATCTAGTAAACTAGATCACACCCGGTCATTTAGAATTGTATCTGGTATTTTGGACTTAGCTTTGTCTGTCGTTGTGAAGTTTTGACCGCGTTTTATGTCTTTGAGTACTTAGCTTTTCTATTGTCTGTATTTTTGCGAATAGATAGAGTACTCATGTATCTTTTGAACCTGTAATTGGCTTTGTGTATAGATCCTTTTTGATGTAGTTTCCTTTATAGGACCGCATCCAGACCGTGTCCTTGTCTTGGGTAGTCATCTGACGAATGATGAGATTGACACAGTAGCCCACTGTGGTTTGAGATATCTGATTGATTTACCCGACATTAGGGTAAATCGAGGGTTGTTGACTGCACTTTCTGAGAGATGGGATTTGGAGCACAACACCTTCCACTTGCCGACTGGGGAGATGACTGTGACTCCCAAGGATGTATGGAGGATCCTACGTGTTCCAGTGATGGGGCGCGAGGTGCGCTTTGAGTCGATGTTTGCAGTGGCCATAGGGGCGGCGCGAAGATTCTTCGTGGATGATGCGATTGCACAGAGGCACATCTCTTGGGATTATATGTGCAATCACTATGATCATTTACCAGTGTACCTTGAAGGTTTTATTGGAAGCATTATGATGCCAGATAGGGGTCAGCACGGGTTTCTTATCGGCTGGGTCGATATGTTAGAGTAGATGGTAGGACACCATTGCAAACTTGCTTGGGGTGGCTGTATCCTTGGCCAAATGTATAGGGAGTTGCACAAGATAGTGTACCAGTACACTAGGAGCATGACTGTAGGAGTCTTGATTTTAAAAATATGGGCCTGGGAGCACATCCCAGTCACACAACCCATCGTAGTGAGGCAGCGGGCACCTAAGCTCCCTTTTGTATATATGTATGCAGGTTTGATACAGAAGCCCTATCTAGGCAAGGTGGAGTACTGGAGAGGCCTCTTTGATGATCTTACTGCAGTAGTATGGCACCCATATCTAGAGTGTGAGGATTGGGTCGCTGATAGGGGCAGATCCTGTTTGTTTTTTAGAGCAGGTACCTCATCGGTCGTACCCAATATGTGATTGAGAGATTCTTTCCTTTGAGAGTGTTGCGACAGTACGGTCGAAGACAGGGCCAGAGTGGTGATACTACCATCTATGCACATATTAAAGATGAGGTATGATCATGGGGAGCACAGTTATTATATGAGACTGCCCACCAGGACATCCGGGACATGGTAGGTATAGACTGGGACCAGTGCCTTGATGTGATTGATGCAAGTTGTACCTGGGGTTATGCAGTAGAGATGCAGGAGTATCCATTCCTGAGATTTACTATACCAAAGGAGACCATTCCTCACATAGAGGACCCTTTGGATTATGATAATGCTGAGGATCAGCCTGCCCGAGGTCGAGGAGGTGCACAAAGGGAGAGGGCGCTTGGGAGGAGAGGTGGAGGGAGAGATGGAGGATGATATGGTAGGAGAGATGGGAGGCATCCTCCTCTGGATGATGGCAATGACAGAGATGATAGGGGTGGTGGTGGTGTGGCTGTTGATATAGGTGGTGCTAGTGGTAGTGGAAAGGGTAGGCACCAGAGATTTAGATTTTTAGCTCTTCAGAGGGATCCTGGTCCGCTCCTTACTAGGGATCAGCAGAGATAGAGGCAGCAGGGGTCACAAGATAGACCACAAGACAGGGGACAGGACAGGCCTTAGGGCCAGGATATAGGTAGAGATGGAGATCCTCTTTCTAGGTGTGAGCAGGAGAGAGAGCAGCTCCGCACTAGGATCACAGCCTTAGAGGCTCGGATCACTACTGCAGATGCCTTACTGGAAGACAGGGATACACAGCTTGAGCGTCTAAGAGTAGAGAGGGATAGACAGGGTGATATGCTCAGAGTCGAGAGAGATGCACACGCCCGGACAATAGTTCATCAAGGATAGAGGACCACATATTACTATGCCCTTTATCATGCAGCCGTTTCGGAGGGTCAGAGAGCACCTTCCTTTTCACGATTAGCTCAGTAGTCAGAGGGGGCCATGCCACCTCTAGCAGCTCCATTTGTACCACCTCCTCCTCCTCCAAATCAGGGAGAGGGGGTAGGGAAGAGTTGATATTTTGTACCATCTGTATCACATGTGTATTTTTGAGATTATACTTGTATATCTGGATCCTGCTGAGATCCCCTCTTTTGTACTATGACTTTGTATTGATGTATATTTGATTCTTTATGGTACTCTGATTCTGATACTCTTTATGCATATTGTTCCATATTGTGATCTGGACCATGTTGTGATATGATATATATCTGATGCAGCTTCCTGATTCTGACATGTTTCATGAGTTCTATTTTCTTTGATAGATATGATAGATGTGATTCGCACATGTGATGTATGTTTTACCTTGGTCTCATGATGAGTTAGATTTTGTAGATGATGACATCATTTATGCATTTTGTTAGATGTATCACTGATATAAATATGTTTCAAATGGTATTATGTGGGATATGCAAATGGATGTTTTTGATTTGTCCTTTATGCAAAATAGATGTATGGATGCACTTAGGATGGAAAAATAAACACAATGTATGAATGCTTTATGTTTGTATTTTCCTTTTCCACTTTATATGAATGCAAAATGTATGCTATGGAGGTGGAATGATATTTGATATTAGTGATAATGATGTTTTTAACTTGGATTTAGAAGAAGAAAAATTGAATTAATTTAGAGCTCCAAATGTCTTAATGTTTTTTCTTTCTTGTTTATGCTTTATGCAATGTTTAAAATGCAATGATATGAAGACTCTTAAGACTTTGTCACTGATATGCAAATGTATAGCTTTTTATCATCTTTGGGCACTCTTTCGGAACAGATACCATCTCATAGTACAACCATCACTAATACCCACTGATATCATGAAAGTATGAATACTATATTTTATTGGAATGTCGGAAATAGACCTATGCATCAAGGCATAGAAGCCAGGACAACAAAATAGTCACCTTCCTTTTAATATACCAGATTCTGCGTAAGGCAAGATAGTGGACCCACAATGACCTTGAAAATTCATATCCTTGGGTACATTATGCCTCATATACCTTAGTGAGAATCTGGATCAAAAAAATAGACAAGGATATTGTTTCAAACTCACCGTAGTGTACACATAACAAAGATCGAGATATATGCAGCTATCCACCCATAGTGGCAGCTCTTACCATAAACATCCAAGTTAGGTGAAATTTATAGGATCCTTTTAAAACAACCACCATACACAGAAAACCAAGAAAACATTATGCCCCCTATCCTTGTGACTCTTTGTCTTTGCACAGACGTCATTGAGTAACTAAGAAGACATAATAAATCATCAATTGTGAATCAATCAAATAAAATTTATAATTACTTAGATGCCCCTAGTTGAAAACATCATCAGGACATAAAAGAATCATAATCAAACCATTATTAAACTATGTGTTTAAGTAGTACTTGTTCATTTATTTGTCAAACACAGTAAAGATTCATCAATCAGAAAATTGGAATACAAGCAATATGGTGTTTCACGTCTATGCATTGATAGGATAATCCATCCATGTTTGTGATCCAATATAGCCTTGTAAGAACTTCGTTAATGTAAATGTCATGTTAGGATATGTGATGTTTGAAAAGACATTCTCATTTTGAAAAAGTGACATTGTTTTACATGTATCAAGAAACATTGTGTTCGCAAGGCAAACCATCCTAGAGAAACCTAGCAACTGCAACCTACCATGCCCCCAGTGTAGAATGACTTATCCCCTGAGACGTAAATGCAAACAAATCCCAAGCGAGGATAAGATAGACAATTAGGAAACGAAGTTAGCGTTTGAGCACATGTGTAATTATGAAGGCCTAGTGTCAGCAATGTATTGATAGATGGAGTGCAGAACACAAGTAACGCCTAATTGCCAGGTTTTCACCACTTGGAAAGATCTTTTCTTTTCTTTTTGCTACCAAGATGCCTATTTTACCAGGTGCTCATTAAGGCACTTTTCTCTTTTTCAATTTTTTTGCTATTTTTGCTTTTTTTGAATGTTTTTGTAGTATCAAGGTGCCTATTTACTAGGTTTTCACCAAGGATACCCTTTCCTCAGGACCTTTTCCACTATTTCTGGATTTCTTCAGGATCAAATTTCTGAATGTTTTTGGTATTTTCTGAAAAAAAATTGTTGTATAGGCTTTGCTAGCCAAACATCAAGCATAGAACCACTTTAAATGTAGAGTGTTGATAGGATCTGGAAGAACGTCTCCCTCAGGTGTAGCTAATTGATAAGCTCCAGTCCCAAAAGTAGCAGTGATAACATAAGGTCCCAGCTAGTTAGGTTCAAATTTCCCTTTTTGTTCTTTGTTAGGCTGGTTCTTAGGATTCTCCTTTAGGAGGAGATCTCCCACTTCAAACTTGTGTGGCTTTACCTTTTTATTGTACCCTTTGGACATGTGTGCTTGATATACTTTGAGGTGATCGAACACTTATTGTCTGCGCTCATCTAGTAGGTCTAAAGAATTAACCCGATCAATGCAGTATTTCTCATCAGTAACCAGACCTTGTAAAGATATCCGCAAAGATGGAATTTCAACCTCGATAGGTAGTACTGCCTTAGCACCATAGACTAGAGAAAATGACATGGCTCCAGTTGGTGTCCTTATGCTTGTTCTATAGGCCCATAGTGTCGGATTCAGTTGTAGATGCCAGTCTCTGCCAGACTTACTTACAGTTCTGTTTAGGATTTTTAGAATATTTTTATTTGATGCCTCAGCTTGTCCATTACCTTGAGGGTAATATATTGAGGAACAATGTTGAGTGATATGGAATTTTTCACAAAGGTCATCAATGTCTTGATTTTTAAATTGGCTCCCATTGTCTATTACAACTGAAGAGGGTATCCCATATCTACAAATAATGTAGTTCAAATTGAACATAGCCACATGTTTTCCAGTGGCTTTGATTAGCAGCACGACCTCAACCCACTTTGTGAAATACTCAGTGGCTGTAATGATGAATTTGTGTCCATTTGAAGAATTAGGATATATTTGTCCAACCAAGTCAAAGGCCCATTGCTGAAATGGCCAATGTGTGATAAAAGGTATAAGTTCTTTGGCAGGAGCATGGATGAGATTCCCATGCGTTTGGCATTTAAGACATGTTTTTGAGAATTGAATAGCATCTTTTTCTATGGTAGGCCAGTAATAGCCTACTCTTAGCAGTTTCTTTGCTAATGAAAAGTCGTTCGAGTGTGATCCACATACACCTTCGTGGACTTCTTTTAATGCTAGATCAGACTCTTCGAGTTCTAAACACCTAAGAAGTGTACCATCGAGACCTCATTGATATAAGTTATTAGTTATGAGGACATAACGCAATGATGTCCTAATCAGAGCTCTCTTCTCATTTCTGGATAGATTAGAAAGAATTGTTTGGTCCGTAAGGTAGGTAATGATACTCACATACCGAGATTGGTCTAGTGTGTTCAAAGCACATATAACTTGGTATTCAGGGGTATCAAAGGCAGGATAGGATAGTTCTTCCACCAAGAAGTCATAGCAGAATTGATGTTCTTCTAGTTGCAACATGGATGCCAAGGTAGCCATAGCATCTACAGCTTTTTTCTCTAATCTTGGTATCTACTGGAAGGTGATGAAGACAAAATACTTCTTTAAGTCGTCAACCAGTTGTCTGTAGGGAATCAAATTCTCATCTTTCATTTGGTACTCCCCATTGACCTAATAGATAATTAGTTGGGAGTCAACATATATGTGTAATTCTATAATCTTCCACTCCATAGCTAGCTTAAGACCGTTTACCAATGCTTCATACTCTGAAATATTGTTGGTGCATGGAAACATCAATTTGTAAGACTTGGGAATCTTGTAACCTTGAGGAGTTATGAATAGGACACCTGCTCTAGAGCCTTGTTGAGTGAATGAACCATCAAAGTACATCTTCCATGGGTATTTAGTTAGATGCATGATTATTTCATCAGGGAATTCAATTGTTAAAAGTTCATCATCCTCGAGTGGTGAATCAACCAATTGATCTACAAGGACTTGTCCTTTAATATCTCTCCTTTCAACATATTCAATGTCAAACTCACTTAGAATCAGGACCCATTTTGCCAAACGCCCTATTAATGTTGTTCTACTTAGGAGATATTTTAGAGGATCTATCTTAGCAATGAGCCTCACTGTATGAGAGAGCATGTAGTGCCTTAATTTTTGTGATGCGAAGACGACTGCTAAGCATGCTTTTTCAATAATGTTGTAATTGAGCTCATAGGTGCCTAGTGTTCTACTAATGTAGTAGATAGCTCTTTCTTTCTTTGTTTCATCCTCTTGAGATAATAAGAATCCTAATGATGTAGATGTAGCTGAAATGTATAGGAGTAAAGGCTTCCCATGAATAGGCACCATAAGAATAGGAGGAGTAGCCAAGTATCCTTTCAATTCCCTAAAGTTTGCTTCACAATTTTCGTCCCATTTAAAGGTAACCCCTTTATGTAGAAATTTAGTAAAGGGTTGCACCCCATCTGCAAGTTGGGACATGAATCTCCTAATGGACTGGAGTCTCCCTTGTAGTGTCCTCATTTGACTGATGTTGCGTGGAGGAGCCATCTCTAGTATAGCTTTCACTTTTGCAGGATCTACCTCAATTCCCTTTTCTGAAACAATGAATCCTAGGAGCTTCCCTGATTAGACCCCAAAGGCACATTTCTTTGGGTTGAGCCCGAGTTGGAACCGTTCCATATGATCTAGTATCTTTCTTAAGTCATCAATGTGAGTACCTCTTTCTTTGGATTTAGCCAATGTGTCATCCACGTAGTCCTCCATATTCTTGTGCATCATGTCATGGAATATAGTTGTCATGGCTCTTTGATATGGTGCACCGACATTCTTTAACCCAAATGGCATGACGTTCCAGTAAAAGGTCCCCCATGCGCATGTAAATGCAGTTTTCTCCTGATCCACAGGGGCAATTTTGATTTGGTTATAGCCCGAGAATCCATCCATTAAAGAATACATCTGGTAGCCTACTGTGAGGTCTACGATCATGTCAATGTTAGGTAGAGGGAAGTCATCTTTCGTATATGCTTTGTTTAAGTCTCTGAAGTCTATACAGATTATGATAGATTTATCAGTTTTAGACATAGGGACCACATTAGAGATCCATCCTGCATAGGCAATGACTGATAAATCCGACTTTCAATAACTTCTCTAGCTCTTCTTTTACTAATAATGCAGTATGAGGACGCATCTTTCTAAGTTTTTGTTTTGCGGACTTGATTCCGGGAGCTATAGATAAGTGGTGCATGATTAGATTAAGATCCAGCCCTAGCATATCGATATAAGACCATGCAAAGTTAATATTCTTCTCTTTCAGGAATTCCATGAAGTGTGTCTTCTCTTCTTCAGACAAGGATTGTGCAAGATGGACTATTTGAGGATTTTCAACAGTGCCCAAATTTACTGGTTGTGTTGGTTCAATCAATACTAATGACCTTTCTTGAAAGTGTTCAGGGAGGATATCAAGAGTCTCATCCTTTTGCACCTCTGAGAGGTTTTCACCATTAGATGTGTCTTTTCTTTTTACTATTTTGGGATCTGATACTACCACAAAGTGGTTTTCACCATCAATCCTCTTTTTCTTTTTATTTTTCAATTTTTGACTGAGAAACCTGATATCCTCCTGTGACATGTTCTTGCTCCTTGCATTGGTGGAAGAAGGGTAAGGTTCACAAGCATTGAGATAACAAGCTAGGGTGTGGTCGTTAGGAAAGTCGAGGATAGGAGTAGGATCTATTTCAGTCCAATCAATTAGGTTTGGAAGTATTAACAATAGGGAGTTAGACTCTGGGAAGGACAACATCGTGCGAGCATCAAGACCATTAACCGACATGACATGTTCCGTTAAGTTAATTTCTTCAATGTTTAGATCAGTAAGAGTGAGATCATTGTTAAAAGGGTTGATGTTAGTTATATTCAGACCAAACTCTAGTGACCTGTCAATAGAAATATCATCATCATCTCTCTGTAAAAGGAGGCTTCTTACTTGTAGCCTATGAAATTATTCTAGACTTATGTAATCACCAGTTTCTTCATCAATGATCGGGGGAAGGAACTCTTCTTCTACTTCAGGATTATCAGTGTCATTGGGAGGAGTGTTAGGTTGTTTACGAGGAGCTGAGGGTGCCACAAACATGTGGATTGTATCTATTCCAATATCTTTAGTGGTGATAGATAGCTCATCTCATTCATAGTCATGAGAGTCAGTGATCTCATCATCGGATCTGTTTAAGTATTCAGCAATGGTTATTTGATGTACCCGGTTAGCTACCTGTGGACCAAAGTGTGGTAGATCAAGGATATGTGAAACTGTGACCAATTGCCCCCAGTTAGGATGTAAATCTTGTTGTCAGGGTGTCTCTTGAGTAACCATTTCTATTAATGATATCTCTGGACCAGCCGTTATGGTGTCTCCTACCTCTTGAATGGGAGGTTGTGCTAACAAAGGGGTGTGAAGATCTCATGGTACCTCGAAGCTAGATATATAGCATTCTCCTTGGTAGTTCAGATCCTCTTTGCCAACATGTAATAATATTTCATAGGACCACTGCTCTAGTTCATCTATTTCATCACTCCCTTTATCTGAGTCTGGACTCCCTTTTGAAGCAGCTTAATTAGTTTTAGTATTAAAACCCAGTCCTATTTTATCTCTAGTATTCCAAAACTCTATGGGTATAGGTTCAATAAGCCCTTGTCCTATGTTGTTTAGAGGTCCTTTTCCTTTGTATCCCATTTGTTTGAGGAAATCATATCCCTTGTCATACTGTGTTGGGGATATCTCCACATGTTTAACCTCAGCTTCTACCAGTTCTCCTTTGTAAAGCCAATCCAAGACTTCCTATTCTTCTGTGTTATCTAAAGAAGATGTAGATGCCTTTACCATGCCAGTCACTTTGTGTACTTCTATCTCCTTGGATGTTGTAGGTGTGAATGTCAAGGAAGGTTTTTCGTAGGATCTTGGTGACACTGGAAGTTCTGTCAGTGAGGGAGTTAGGTCTAGTTTGTACTCTCCCATACCTGTTTCTTCAAGTTTTAAGGTTTTACCAAAACTCTTCATAACCATGTCCTTGGTATTTTCAGGAGTGATCTTATCCATAGCCTCCTTTTTATGCGGGATCATACTACCAGCCTTGATATTGTTACAAGTGTATTTAGCATCTGCAGGAATTGTAACTTCTACTCCATTATATGGGAACTTTATGCACTGGTGGTAAGTGGATGGAACAGCTTGCATTTCGTGAATCCATGGTCTCCCTAACATGATGTTGTAGGCTAAGGGTAGATCCAGTACCTGACATGTGAAATTCCTCTCAATTGGGTCGACTCTGATAGGTAGAACAATAAGACCTTTGGATGATCTCTCTTCCTTGTCATAAGATTTGATAGTTATTTTGCTTCTAGATTCAATTGTCTATTCTAAGAGACCCAGTCTCCTGATTAGAATAATTGTACAGATATTCAATCTTGCACCTCCATCTATCAACACGCGTCTAACACGGGATTTATGAATAAGGACTTCAATATGGAGGGGTTGATTATGGGGATGTGTCAATGACTTATCATCCTCTTCAGAAAAGGAGAGGTAATGTGGCGCTGAGATGTGATTGACCATCGCTTGGAATTTGTCTATATCAATATCCTTTGGGATGTTAGTAGTATGTAGAGCCTATTCTAGGATTTCCCTATGTACTGTGGATATTTTGAGCAACTCAAAAATGGAAATTTTGGCAGAGGTTCATTGCAATTGGTCTACCAAGTCATACTTTGCTCCAGGAATAGTAACCACGTGTTTTGTTGTTGGTTTAGGAATAGTAATGATAGGAACCTTGGACGTTGATGCTGGTTTTGGGGGTCCTTTGATCATGACCTGTGCTTGGTTGTGTGTCACTGCATTTGAGTGGAATGAAACACCTTTGATTGTGACCACATTAATTGACTTAGTCTTACTGTCTAACATATTGATCACATTGTCATTATTAGAATAGGTGTAGTTGACTTCGTTACCTTTCCCTTTAGATGTTTCTCCTTTGTCATAATTAGGGAAGGGTTTATTGAATGATGTATGATCCTCATTAGTAGTGTGTCCATCCACTTTGATCTTACCGCCTTCAATGAGGTCTTGAATGCCATGCTTAAGCTTAAGGCAATTATTAGTCTTGTGTCCTTTGTTTTTGTGGAAGACACAATAGGAATTATCATCCCACCACCTTGGTTTGACCATTGGTTCCCATGGTTTGGAATCTGGGATTGTGAGAACTTTGTTATCCAATAGCGGTTTTAGAACAGTCTCAAGAGGCTCTCCCAAAGGAGTGAATGTCCTTTGAGGTTTTGAAGTCCATGTCTGACCCTTGCTGTTATCATTGTTTGCTTTGGGTATGGTAGTCGTTGCTTTGTCATCCTTGCTTGCTTGCATGCTACTAGTCAGATTGAACACCTCGAGTTTAGGGTTAATGTTTGAGGCATCAACTACTCCGTTATTAACAACATTTTTGTTTTGCTTCCACCATTTAGGCTTGGAGTTGGAGTTGTTGGTTTTGTTTTCATTTTGAAGGGTGATCTCTCCCCTTTTGACCATGACTTCCTCAATACGGAGGGAATTCTTAATCATTTTGTCGAAGCTTGGTGAGTCTTGCATTTGTAACACGTAGTTCAATTTAGGCACCAGGTTATTAATGAAGATCTCCATCTTCTCTGATTCGGGAATGACCCTTGAATATCATGCAAAGATCTTCCTCCATCTTTGTAGAAAGTGTGTAAATGATTCACCAGTCTTCTATTTGGTATTACATAGGTCCATCATGGTCACATCATGCTGTATGTTATAGTAGTAATGTTGGATAAAGCGTTGAATCAGCTCCTCAAATGTTTTGACCTTAGAGTTCAGTTTTGAGAAGCACACCATGGCATTACCTCCTAGAATTCCTGGAAATAGTCGCATGAGGTATATAGGTTTGTGCATGTATTCTATGCTCAAAGCACAAAATTCCCTTACATGATCGTGTGGATCAGTTTCTCCTGTGTAATTTTCATACTTCGGTCTTGCCACGTTGGGAGGAAATGGGACCATAGTGATACTCTTGTCAAAAGGAAATGAACAAATGGTGTCCAAAGAGTATTTTGTTTTGGGTTTCTCTTTCTCCTGTTTGAGATTTGTAAGATCTGTTTGCATCAATGTGAGCTATTCGGCAAGGATAGATATAGGAGTTGGTACCTTCTCATTGAGTTGTTCCACATCATAATCCTTAGGTAATTTGACTCCTGTGGATGATAGATGGAGGAAGTATTTCTCTTTATCTTCGTCAATCATTTTCTCCATTATTTTATGGAATCTCTTGCTCTGTTTGAGTTTTTCATATTCTTCTTCAATGATTTAATTCTCACTACCTGATTCAAATAGAGGACGGTCGAACTTGGGTTCTTCTTCTTCATCCGTATCTTCGGGCTTTTGGTATTTGTCATTGTTATATTCCTCAAAAGCCTCACTCCATCTGCGAGTGTCGCTATCCATTTGTGGGGAGTCTAGATCAAGTAGGGAACTACGAGATGTTTCCCCTTGAAAGTGTGGTATTTTAGGAGGTACTTTCGATCCTTTAGGCATGTACTTGTTGTGTCTTGTGTTAACCATGAAGTTGGTCCTCAACTTTGTCAATGTTTCCCAATAGTGCAAGTGAGAGTTTCAAACCGTTCAAGTGGGTGCATCTAGGTAAGATTAATTGTTTATTGTTGGTGGATGTAAATGATTCCAGTGTCAGAGGGTCAGATTGCCCTGATAGTGAGCTGGGAATCAAGTTTTTGGTAGAAAGCGGGTACACCACACGTATTGAACTGATCATGAAAGACTAACTAAGCATGCAAGGTAGATGTTTGAAAAAGTTTTGAAACTTCAACAGGGAGACCAGAAAAGACAAAAGGAACTAGCTAAAGAGACAAAAGGGTATCCTAATCCACTAAGCTTTTCTGAGGGGTAGGTTTGTAAGTGCCCACTATCCCAGATACAAGCCTCCAGATGTGACCCAGGAAACCCTAGATGCGAACTTATGATGCCCCAGATGCGGATCTTTAATACCAGATGCAAACCAAGATCCTAAATGCAACCTAATGCTGACCAAATGATACTCAGGAAACCAGATATAGACCAAAAAATCCAGGATACAAACTTATGATGGATTGTCATTTTTTGATTGATTTCTGGAAAGTACATTTTCAAAGTGCGTGAATTTGTTTGTTTCTAGATTGCATTAGGAGGTGTCGTAATGTGTGAAAAACATTTGTTCTACAGGGTTTGAAATTTGTTGATTGTCTTGAGGAGCTTATCTTTTTAATGGTTTTTTGAACACATCAAACAGCGTTGCATTGTTAGGGAGGAAAAACAGGCACACATTTTGTTCCTATTCTCTAGGTGGAGGATGAAAATCTTTGCTTGTTGACTTAGGCACACACTCAAATGCTAATCAGAATAAAACCATCACCAAGCACACAATGGCTCCAATCATGATGTTGTATTAGTTGACTCCAAATGCAAGTGAGGGCACGATATGACGAGTGTCTTGGGGCAATTAATTTTTGCCTTGCACAAAGATTATCACCCTTTTGGGGATGAATCAAGAATTCTTTCAGTTCAAGTTGTTGTCTATTATTGGGCAATCCATTCGAAACCGTCCCACATAGAATTGCACAAGGCAAAATTGAGGTGTATAGCCCTATGAGTACCTGAATATATGTAGCCTCGCAAGAAAGATTCAAGTGGATCCACTTTACATATACCTAAGCATGTTCAAGGAATGATGTCAAAATTCCATGAACAAAACCGGCTCCGTCTTCCGAGGCTTTAGCCTATGAGGAAGCAACTATTTATAGTGAGTTGGAAGGTTGGCGTAAAACCTGTCCTCACTTGGGTCATTCCTGGGAGATTTTTTTCCTCAACCGAAAGGCCCTCTACTATTAAATATGCGCACAAAGGATTGGCGAGCTTTAGATGTCTGGATTTCTGATTCTTCCGAAGAAGAAGAGCATACTCTCCTAATCTAAGCCATTTTCTCCCAAAACAAAGGCAAGCAAAATAGTTATTTCCCTCAAGCAATGTTGTGCCTAATTTAGATGTTCCTATTTAATGAAAACAGGATGCTTGAAAATAAAGTTTGCCTTGTTCAATTAGCTACAATATTTAATGAGTTTTCTTGTTCAATTTCTGTGTCCCAAAAGAAGTTATAAGATGTAGTTGTTTAGTTATCCCACAATCT
>MU228163.1:1129701-1141607 GCA_018584345.1 Thuja plicata | reverse complement strand
AGTACTGATTCCCATGGTTGAGAACTCTATTGTTGATAACTTAAACAGGGACAGTCAATTGAAAAGAATATGCTTTAAGATGTCTGGTTTCCATGCTTTTTACTGCTCTTTAAGCAGTCAGTTTTGGTTTTGGTATTGTTCATTATTTCATCAAATTTTCTAGACGTTGTGTTTATTCTAAGTTCGTCCATACAAAACACAGGCATCTCATCATATCCTCAAAGCACCCATATTTAAATGGTAAACCATAAAATCCTTTTCTTAAATAAATAGATAAATGGTAAACCATAAAATCCTTTTCCTAAATAAATAGATAAATGATTATCATCAATTCAATACTAGTCATAGGAAATAAACCCTTCACAATTTAACAATAGAGTCCTTTATCAATTTAAACCTTAACAATTTATTAAAGGATAGGATTTTATTATTGTTTTTGATATTAATAAGCAGCAAAAACTAGGGTGCTAACCCCTTACAGTTCAACAGCCTAAAGGCGTACAATCACAACACACTAACAACAAATAAACATAAATAAATAGCTTAGAACAAAGCTAATAAAAGATAAACATAGGCCATAGGTCAGCAACCTATACACATGAAAGTTAGCATCACTGTATCGAGTACCACCAGTCAAAAGAGAACAAACAAAAAAGCTATCTAAAAACATACCAGTATAGCCGAAGCTGTAGCATAAACAACAAGAGTTCAAAGAGCCACTCAGACTGAAACTAAAAATATACAAGAAAGCCCCAAGGGGGTAAGGGGTCTGAACCCCACTAGGCCTTACGTGAAGATTTAATATCATAGCCCAATTGATGCAATGCATTGCACCAGTGGTCAGTGAGGAATTTGAACAAATCCTTGTAGTGACCTTCCTCCTGTTCATCTTCATCCAAAATCTTGCGGTACAATAGGTAGAAAAAGGTTGCCAAGTTGTGCATTACAAGAAGACTGACTTTGGAGATGCTTTCAAGCTTCCTTTCGGCTTCACTCACTCTATTTTAAAGACTGTTACCTCATTTTGCAGGCTTGCCAAATTAGCAGTTGAAGCCACGTCAAAGTTGGACACGATAGGTTTCTCAAAACAGGGCGGTATATTGGTACCAAGATCAGTAGGCTCCTCTTTCATTTTGTTAGAAGTGTTTGAGCTATTGGAGGTGGATTTATACGAGCTACCACTATCATCAGTCTCCATATCATCATCCTCCGTGTTCTTGATTTTCTCAGTCCCGTCATCAGCAACTTGGTTCCCTTGTTCTGTGTCTTCCTCAGAGTCATAATCCACAAGCAACTTTTTTCCTTTCTTTGCAGATCTATTAGCCAGTCTATTAGATCTTTGAGGGGTGCTATGCTCCACTTCCTCATCACCATCCATGTTAACCTCCTAAACAAAGAATTTGGCTTTTTTGGCCGAGGGGAGGGTTTCTGCCTTTCCTCTTGGAGGTTGATGGTGATGAATCTTTTCCCTTAGGTCGAGTCTCAGGCGCAACAACGTTAGAATTTTGAAATTCAGGGGTGCTCAATCGAGAGGCAATTTTGCTAGCTCTTGATTTTTTAATATCTTTTTCTTAGTCTAGCCAGGCATGTCAACAATACCAACAAGTGGGGAGGACTGTGACACATGTGACACAGGGGCCTTATAGACAACGATGGGTTTCAGAGGGCAAAGGGCCAAGTGAAAATTGAACAACCTAAAAATGAGGTCCTAGTGCAAGTAAGTTGGTTTCTTACCTTGACGGATACTATCCTTGACAAGAATTCTCAAGCGAATTCAACAGGAAAAATGGAAAAGAGATGATTTCATGATTCCTAGAGTGATTAAGAAGCGACATAAGGTAAAAATAGTAAACTTTAAAACATCCTTCTAGCGTAAAATACCTCATGATCATATAAAAAACCTTGTCCCAAGGAGAAGGTAGCTCCAACCTATCGTAACTGCCTTGCCTCTTAACTAACCTTCACTACCCTTTAAGAACCTATTAAGACTGTCATTGTCCACTACACGACTAGTTTTCTTCCATTTCCTACCCTTGTTAGAAAATCCAGTGGCCTTAGCAATGACCTATTCACTTATTTCAAAGGAATTGCCCCCAACTAAAACCCTTATGTTATCCCAGGAGCTAGCAATCTGTGCAGAAAGTCCCTCATCAAACCCATTAATGGATTCAATAAAATTAGTAACCCCACCCTCCTTGTAGATGTGACATATTGTGGTGTCATTCTTGAAGTCGTCTGATTTTCCCGGCTCAATGTGGTTGCGGTCACCCAAAATGCCTTCCATAGACCAGTTTGACTTGGACAACCCTTTAACAACATTAATGATAATTTTGGAATCACCCTCAATTGAGAGTGCTCTAATCCCCATGGAGAGCGCAATCTTAATACCCCCAAAAAGGCCCATTCCCTTTGCTTGGTTGTTCGTATGTCTGGGCAACACACCATTGAAAGCTGTCATCAACATCCCAGAATGGTCTCTAATCATTCCACTCACAACGACCAAGCCTTCAAAATGATTTGTTGTGTCGTCAAAATTTAATTTGGAGTAGAATAGATAGGGGGAGTCCATTTTGTGTTTTTCTTTTTGAGTTTTTTAGACGGTTCAAACTTCCCAAATGACTCCTGTAAGCCCTAATTCCTAGCCACTTGACGATCATTGAGAGAGGGAGGAATGGGAGGACAAGGCCCCCTTACGACTCTTAAATTCTCTAACAATATCTTGTGGAAGGTGCAAAAGACCACCTCAGGTGGGCATTCCTTTTCACAAAAGAACTTGTTATTCCTTTCTTTCCAGATTGCCCAACCCAAATGCAGAGGGACTTGCCGCCACAATTGGTTGATATTTTTAATTAAAGGAGATCCCTTGCCTATTGAAGGCCATTTGCTGAACATCCCTGTTCATCACCGAATGGGTTTGGAGAAGTTGTAGAGTTCTCTGCCACAACTCACATGCAAAGAGGCAATGTATGAGAAGACGGTTTACTGACTCCTCATTTTGTTTGCATAGGATGCAATGGTTCGACAACCATAACCCACGTTTAATGAGATTGTCCTGTTTAAGGATCTTATCATGCATGATCCTCCCCCAGAGAATAGGTTGATCTTAGGGATTAATTGAGAGTTCCAAACCTTTTTCCACATTTCATTCTGGTTACCCTCATCAATGAGTATAAGATAGGCAGATCTCATCGTGAATTCACCACTGGCATTATTCTTCCAAACAAAGGTATCCTCCCTCGGGAAAATTGGGATTCTCTCCTCCTCAAGTCTCCTTTGTAAATCTAGTGCTGGAGGCCTTGACAACAGAGTTGGATGTTTTTCTAGGATCGAGACTGGTCCATATAGTTTTCAACCTAGCCCCCAAAGAATCGTTTGGCCATCATACAGCTCGCGAAAGTTAGGGAGCAAGGAGAGGGGTGTGTCACCCAACCAACAGTCCTCCTAGAAACGGGTTGTCAAACCATCACCAATCCTCCACTTCAAGCCTTGAAGAAGCAGGGACGTACAATTGAGTATACTGTTCCAAATTTTGGACCCTGTGGGGTGTCAATGCATGTTCAGAAAACGATAAAATTTTCCCATATTCAAGTACTTAGCAAACATAATGTCACACCATTTGGCTTTATGTTTGGCAAGATTCTATCCAACCATCGTAAGGACAACCTTGTTGAGGTGGGAGATTCTCCTAACTCCCAAATCTTCCATAGATTTTGGCTAGTAAACAGAGTCCCATTTAACCAAAGCCATCTGCTTCTTTTCTTCCATTCTAAACCATAGGAAGTTTCTCTGGATTCTCTCCAATTTATCAGCCCAAATGTTAAATATTCTATAGAGTGACAAGAATTATACAAGGATTCCTTGCAAGGACTGTATGAGGAGTTGTAGCTTACCCGCGTTGCTTAGGAGTTTGCCTTTCTGACCAGCTAGCTTACGTTGCATTCTTTCTAGGATTGTATTCCAAAAGGAGTTTGACACTTCCTTAACAAGGAGTGGTAGTCCCAGGTAAGTATAAGGCAGATCTGCAGACTGGCATCCAAGGTTATTCCTAACTTAGTTCTGTAGGGAATATTGTGTATTGAAGAAATAGACTTTTCTTTTAACATAGTTGATACTTTGCTCTGACACCAAAGCATATTGGGTGAGGAGGCGTTTCCAGCTTCTAGCTTCAAGCATTGACGCAACACCAAAGAGGATTGTGTTCATCAAAAAACTATTGTAATACCACCGAGGGCAAGGTAGAAGTAGGGCACACCCCAAGGATTTTATTTTCACTTAGCATACATAGAAAACTTCTTCCTAGATCCTCTATCAACAGGATAAACAGGTAGGGGACAAAGGTTCACCCTGCCTTAGACCTTTGGCAATGCCAAAATAACCCCTCGGGACCCCATTGACTAGGATAGAGTAACAAACAATAGTCAGACATTCCTTGATCAACACAATCACCTTCCTGTCAAAACCAAATCTTTCAAGTACGCATTTTATTATTGTTATATTCCACCAATATAAATATTTAATCTGTGTTGGGAGAGTTCTAGGTCCAGAAATAGGAGAGGGACATGGGAAAGAGATGGACCTGAAACATTTTAAAAATTGTTGTATAAAATAATAGATCTAAGTTGAAAAGGAAACTAAGTCAAAGGGAAGAAGAAAACAAAATGAAATGGTGCCAATTTTTCAGGTAGATAAAACATTTTTTCAATATCACCTGAGAAGAGAAGTACATCTACCGTACTCTGGTTTCCAAACCCTGCCAACTCATCCAAAAACGGATTTTTTTACCAAAGTAGTTCCTCTTAAGGATTCTACCAATAGGAAGATAAAGTATTGTGCTTACCATAAATAAACACACTGGACATTTATAAAAGAATGCTGTGTTGTAAAATCAAAGATGATCAACACCCTCTAGCTGAAAGCTGTTAATTCAGAGGTTTGGCTCTTCAGTTGCCACAATCATAATTGTCATTTAATTCTTAGTTGATTGATATGGCTAAAAGAAGACAATAACAACTACAATGAACAAGATACAAGGATTGACACAATTGTGACAGTTTTACTCGTACTATGTATTTACCAAGCTATACAAGGAGCAAAATATAAAGGTGTCTTTTTAAACATAGAAATGACATGCAAATTTTGATTTCAGTTTAGTTGGAAGTCTGGTGCACAACACATGAAATTAGAGAAACTTAGTGTGTTGAAAAGGCAATGAATTGAATTAAGGAAAAAAGCACAATAAATGCATCTGACAATGCTATGTAAGTGATATTTTTATTTAAGCCAAAAGTAATTTAAAAGGTAGCAATCTCTGAGAAGAGATGTGAAGCTACAAAACTGATTATTAAATTCTTATGACCCTACCTGTACAGCTATTTTTAGCAGGACATAAACATCTAAAAGTGGAAAATGAAGGAATTCAACCTGTAATCCATTCGACAAGCATTCTCCTCAAATGTTGAGAGGATTTTGTTGCAACTTTAACCCATTAAAACACGAGATTTCAGTTTCCCCAAAATTTTGGAATTTTATACAATTATATGTTCTGGAAGTTTGGAGAGTCAAACTTTTTCTGGCCAAAGGCTTTGTTGCAACTTCAAAACCATCAAAACAGGGGATTTCAGTTTCCCCAAAATTTTTGGAATTTTATACAATTATATGTTTTGCAAGTTTGGAGGGTCAAACTTTTCCTGGCCAGAATGCATGCCAAAGCAACCAGTTTGGTTGTGTCTAGATCATAATCCAGGTTTTGAAAATACTGAATGGTTTCAAATTCCTGTCAACAGTGTAGTAATTCGTGTTAGTGAAGATGACCTAGTAGTTTTTCAGTATTTAATAAAAAAAGGCACACCAAACTTTCACCGTATCACTTTTCAATTTCTAAAAATAGAAATAATATGTTTGTCTTCTCTAAAAATAGAAATATTATTCTACTTAAAAATACTAATAGGAATACTTCTTGTTACTTTTTTTTGTCTTCATAAAAATGAGAATACTACATGTGATTTTTTTTTCTAAAATTAGAAATGCTGTATATGATTTTCTCTATGGGACTTGCTACTTAGATGATGTTCTAGTAAATTAACAAGTGCCCTTTAGATAATTTCATGGTATTCTTGAGGTTATATCTTGTGGGTATTTTTGCATACTATGAAGTAAAGTTATTATGGAGATAAGTTGTCCCGGAAAGATATGCTTACAAGTCAACATTATAAGTGAATACAAAGAAATAGCTAAAATGAGATGTAACTATCTACTTAGCACTGAATTCATCTCCAAGAGAGCTATGTTATTGATAGATTGACTCAATCATACTCATAATCTAAGTGACAGCATTCGTTGAACTTCATCCATGAATTCGAATTTTGACAAATCTTTACCCTTGCCAAACTTCATCCGAATATTATGATTTTTAATATAATATTGTCTTATTTTGAATTAATATTGAGTTATATATTTAAATTATTTAGCAATGTAAAAGTATTCTGACAATTTTGTGGATATATTACTTATATAACTTTTTTTTTTATTAGGTGAATTTAATGTTATTTTTTTCCCCAAATTTTTAGCTTTGCCAAACTTCATCCATATTTTATGATGGTCGAACTCGAATTCAAACCTTGTGACTTAGCTCATAATGGTTACAGTTAAAAATTAAAGTTGAAACCATGATTTGGAGTCTTGTAGTGTCTTTAGCTAGAATGCAAAGCTGGCTTGAAAATTTGGAGCTGGTTTTGGCTCCATTAGATCCTGAGGTGTGACTAGAATTTGAGTTTATGAGATTGACCATTCCCAATTCAACTTGACTCTTCATAATCCTAGGAATGATCCAGACCCCAGGGCATATTTGTAAAACACTGTAAATTGTGAGAATTAGATGTCATATACAAGCAAGACATACAGAAAATCAGAGGTGATAAATATTGATTAAGAAAGATGCATAGAAAGGATAATTGGACTTGAAAGGAAAAAAATAATAAATTTGCAGTTTTATACATTGAAAATGGGAACTGTTGAGGCATATTTATGGCTGGCTATCTTCCACTAGCTATGTCTATGTCTTGTCATCTGATATATATGACATGTCATGCAATTAGAGAAAGATGCATAGAAGAGGTAATAGAACTAGAAAAGATAAGTCTTTTGCTATGTGCCTTCCCTACCTGACATACTCTGGAGTAGATGTATGGTTATCTATCTTCCTAGCTATCCTTACACTCTGTATGTTCTGTTGTAAATTGGAATACATAAATATATATTTGTGTAACTATATTAACCTATATCAATATGATGTTACAAAGCTGCGGAGGCTAAAATAACTATTATGGAAGTTGAGATGGTTGAGCTTCTGCAGGAATCTCCACCTTCTAAGTTTTACAATGCGTGACATTAGCTGTAAAGGATCTCAACCCTAAGATATCAAAAAAAGAATCCTTTGAGTGATAAGGGAGGGTTCACCTGATAAGGATGAAAGTGACAACATTGTCTACACTTGGCAATACTGTGTGTTTTGAGTGATCCTTAATGGTGTGATCTATAGGTTGGATTCCTGACAATGCTGATGATGAAGACTGCATAAGGTTTTGTGCATGCTTGGATGCTGCCACATCTAACCTGCCTAGATTACCTTGCACCATTGGAAACGTGTGGGGGTCTAGTGGATTTGGATTGATATTCTTGGAAGCAGTGGGGACCTCTGGAGTTTTTTTGGCAGCACATCATAAAAGTGGAGTTGGCCCTACCCAGGCCACGAGAATGGGCTTGGCAGTATTGCTGGACTTGTATTTGGAGAATCCACTTGAATAAGACAAAATTCATCAAGGAAATTAAGATCAGTATTAGGATGCTGCACTGTGACAGTAGTATTTGTTGAAAAGCCTGTTTGCATTGTTTTCTGTTCTTCACAGATCATTAGCTCCATCCATGTCAGATACATGATCTCTTTCTTTAAATTCTTGGTGAAAATGGGTTTGATTCATATCGAAATATTTTAAATCTCATCAACCCTCAATCCCTGTCTATTTTAACAGTATACAGCTTCAGTGTGCTTTGTTAATAAACTCTTTAAGGATTTACTCTGTGAGTCTGAAGGCTTATCTGCTTTAGTAGTTAGAAATTGAAATGACAAGAATCTAGTTTCAGAAACAGTTGTAATTATAGCTTGTATTTCGAAAGATACAAATTGAAATTTGAACCCTATTATGGTTTTTTCTTTTAAAATATTTATTTTATTTATGATTTATGATTTGGGCATTCTCAGCAGTCATGGTACTTGTAAAGGGGAAATACACTTGGTGTTGCTTCACTACTTTCATGTTGAGATTTGTCTATCATGGCAATTTGTCTAATGTTTCTCTTTTGATTGAATTTACAGATGAACTCGATGTCACCAAAGGCTTTTGCCTCAGCCGTCAATGACATAAGATCAGTAGTTAGCTTGAATGACAGGATGGCAGGATCTGCACCAGGTAATGGTTCCTAAGCGGCTGTTGGGGAGGATCTGGTTGCTATGACAAAATGTCGACAGCAAGCAAGGAATCTAATGTCACAATAGGACAGTGGTACTTCAAAGAAAACTGTCTGTTGTATGAGTTCCATGCCTGTTAGTACTGTATCTTCAGGGGGGAGTGTAATCAATAGTCTTCAGCAGCATAATAATCAGGAGTCTCCAGAAATGGAGTCAACAGCAACTTCTAGAATCAAGAGGCCCAGAATGGAGGTAAGTCATATATTTATATAGTTAAAAGACAGGCAAACATTCTTTGTAGTTATTTGAATTTCCATATCCTAAAACTAGCTTGAAGTTGTACTCTACACGTGTAGGTTTGATGTTACTTTGTTATTATGTAATTTGCCCCATCTATTCCCCCAAATTGCTTTTTCAGTTTCTGGAAATGATCTTTTAAATTCTAAGAGTACTTATGTAATAAACATCAAGTTTTCAGTCCATGAGATTTATTTAGAGAGCTTCTGAAAAAAACTGTGTTTTATTTGTTTCATGCATCAACATTTTGGATCATCCTCTGTGAATTCACGATCCATCATCAGGATGATAAGTAATGGCAAATGAATCAAAACAATGACAAATGTTTCATACTCCATGATTTATTTGCCAGTGTTTCTCATCCTAATGTTGGGTCATGGAGTATGATCTGAAATGCTACCAAAAAAATATTGAATGTAGTCTTTTCTCAGAAGCTCTCCTAATTAATGTTTCCATGTTATCGAAGTAGTTGTGTTGTGTGCTTTATCATGCTTCTTGTGTTATGTATTCCTGCCCCATATGGCCCTTCTGGTTTTTCGCAATCGCTAAAAGTTTAAAACAATTGGAGGCTGAAACTGGTGCATGCTTACAACACGTGCAAGTGTATGCTTGAAGCTTCTTTTTAATCAGCACATTATATTAATGTTGTTGCATTGATTTTATTGTAGTATATTCAAGTTTTTTATCATTTTGGTTCATGTTCCGTGCTTAACTGATGTTATGTTTATACAATTGACGACCTACTCTAGGCTCTAATAGAGAGGTAATGTTTTGGGAAAATGCACAGATATGAACACAAGCGGAATACCTTACTGAAGAATATTTCTTGAATTTTCTTTGTATTTTCCTAAGAATAATAATATATTAATAATGATGGAGAGCATATTTTTCATGCTAGGTTGGGCTTTAACTTCGGAAACTATATATGCTAAGTTAGAAACTAGAAAACACCATATTTGGTATGCATGAACTAGTATTGCATGCATTGATTCTGTCTCATGTGGCTTTTCTTTTCATTCTTATTTTTGCAGATGAGCCATGCCCTGCAAGATGAATTACAAGAAATAAATCAACAGTTGATAGATACTGTAGCCAATGTCAGTGAAGATGACAATGATGCAGCTGCTGCTGAAGGGAAAGATGGGATCGTTGTCAAGTGTTCCTATAATGCAATAGCATTGAGTCCAAACATGAAGTCACGTTATAGATCATCTTTGATGGTGTGTCCAGCTTCCCTTGAAATTTTTTATTGTTGTGCTTTGGAAGCACAAAATTACTTTATTATAATTTTGTTACATTGAATATCAGTTTTTACAGCGAGACATTTTTTGGAAATTGAATGTCCATAGAATTTTTTTATACAATTTTGGCCCATACATTCTGATGTGGCTCAAGTTCTTATTTTGTGTTGGAAATGAAATCACAGTTTTTCACAAGCTATAGATCTTGACATTTTTTTTTCCATTCTATGTTTTATGTGTGATTACAGACACCCATTTCATCATTACACCTGCTTATTCCAGCAAATTATCCGAATTGTTCTCCTGTGCTTTTAGACAAGGCTCCAATTGAATCATTGTGAGTGGGTAGTAATTGAAAGGCTTTGTAAGATTTAGCTGTGTACTTCCTGATTTTTTCACTTGTGTATTCTTATGGTTAGTCATACATATTTTATCATGTTTATTTCCTGACAGCAATGAGTATGAGGACCTGTCTTCTTGAGCAAAAGCAAAGTTCCATGCAGCTGTACGGAGCCTCCCACAACCAATGTCATTAATGTTATTGGCAAAAACCTGGGATATCTGTGCTCGGAGTACAGTAGCTGAATATGCACATCAGAGTGGCGGAGGAAGTTTCAGCTCAAGGTTTGGTACATGGGAGAATTGTGCAAGTGCTTAAATATATTGTATTCTGGTGATGAAGCTTTGTATATTTGTTATCTTAAATGTCTACACGTAACACAAATTGTATGCCTTATGTATTGCTCACTTTGCAGAAGTGCCTTCTTTGATGTTATGCTTAGTGTATAAAGAGCATGGAAAAAATTAACCATTGTGATAATAATGGTTTTAGTGAAGTGTGGAAAAAATACAGCAAACTTGTGTTTTCTGGGTCATTCCTATTTACATATAGTGTCTGTTAAAATTAGTTGGCTGGCCGGTGCAAATTATCTCAGTAACCGGCATTTTAGTTAGTACCATCCCACTTTAATTTTGAGGAAACAAAATAACATCATAGGCAATCATGGCAGAACTCAGATATCAAGCCTAATTTTAATAGGTTAACACAACAAAGAATTCAAGACAAAAAATTTGCACGTGGGAAATGGTTTAGATCTTGGATATATTAAAGGATTGACCATTAAAAGCTTCCATGGAAATCTATTTTGCATCTAAGAAGGTTTCTGATTTCCACGATGTGCATTTGGTATAACAATGCAGGACAGATCATCGTGGTGCTGTCACTACAGGTAAATTCTACAGTATTGTATGGCACGTCAGAATTTGCAATAGGAGCAAAGTAAAAATCTTTACCCCCTAATTTTTAATTTACTTTTGGCCCATAGCACTTGGGAGTGTCATATTGTTTATAATCCTTAATGGATGAGTACTACTTTGAGTTCCTCAGAAAGCATTTTCTGTTGTTTTTACACATCAATTATTTGCACTATTTATGGGCAGTACCCTGTTATGTCCATGTATTCAGATTATTGTCCATTTTTTAGGTTTATAGAATATTGCTATCCAAATCTTACTGTTCTCATTGGTGGATACCTATCTTGGTTCACTGACCGTGAAACATGACATCGCATTTAATTCATGGCAATGGTCTACGGTTTTCCATGTGTTGGATAACCAATGATAGGTTAATGTTTTGATTTCATTGTTTCGTGCATTTGATGTGGCTATTGAGGAAATTTGACTCTGTGTTGGTTTTTTTTATGCCACTGTCAAAATATTCCTCTGAATGATTCCTTGTTAGCGGTGCTAATAATATTATTGATTTGTTATCTGAGGTGATGGTTAGTTTGCTGCAACTTAAAAACATGATAAATTATCCATATGGTTAGCAGTTACATAACAATACAAGTTTTTGGTGGATAATTTAATTTTACAACAATCCTGGCAATAAAGATTGCAAAGAA
>MU228163.1:1077330-1090156 GCA_018584345.1 Thuja plicata | reverse complement strand
TTCATCGGTGTCTGCAGAATTCTTTAGCTCTCCCTCAGCTTGATTGATCAGGACTGCATGAAGTTAATCCTTCATCAGTTTCTCTTCAGCATCTTCTATCAGTTCACTCCCCCGTGTATCTGATTGCGTATTGACCACACACTTGAGAATAAATTATGCTTGTCTCTTAAATATACATGATTTTCCTTAATTCTAGGTTCTTGATTTTTTATTCTTGGCGTGAAAAACAATCCAACCAAATTGATTTAAGGCTTTAACTCCTGATTTATCTCATAGTTATCTTCTTGCCAACTGTACAAATCACTTACTTAACTGTGGTCAAATAAAATAAATAAAACTAGTTAAGTCTATCCTTTAGCTCTGCCAGCTAGATATTTTGTCATTTTCTGATCTCTCTGTTCCGTTGGTTAATTCTGCAGTTCATCACTGGTGACAAATGCCAGTTCCGTCGGTGTCGCTTCAGTTAGCTTCGGGATCTCCATCCGCTGGGCAACACTGTTTTTACCTCGTCGGGTATCATGTGATTCTGCGTTGTTGGGCAATACTGTCTTCTGCTTGTCGGGCATCACTGTGACTTTAATGTCTGTCTTTACCGATGGTGTGCACTCCGACGGTGTAGTCTATCACTTAGTGAATACTAGACTTTTATGCATTGCTGGAAGCATAACCTTTGTTCCATTGATTCTCTGAAGTCTTTGGCATGATCATACATATGATATCAAGTTGACATCAATGACAATACAAACCATTAACTGATTTAATGTCTTGCATCATCTTCAACTTAATATAGTCAATCATTTAATCAGTTACATGTCATCAATAATCAATGCCTACTTTTTGTAAGAAGCTAGAAGTTACAAGGAATTGATCTCGCATGATAGAATTCAAAAGAACAAGAGTAAAGTTAGGTTGCCTTTCCCGATCATCCTTGGAAATTCACTTGAATCGTGTCTTTCACTTCAGTTAGAGGAGGCCTCTGATGAAGAGTTACAATTTCACCGTCTTGGGACATAAGCATCATGCATAAATTTTGATCCTTACCATCAAATAAAATAAGCTTTTGGGAGGAAATACATACACAAGGTACACCATGAGGATTATTAGACAAATGCTATGGATGATTTTGAAATTAGAAAGAGGAAGTGTTCTAGATTGTCAATGCAAACTATTAGGACTTGCCAATTACTCTATGTTCTGGATCAACTCAAAGATGATGGGAATTATCTTCGAGATCATTATAAAGGAGAAAAGGATAAACCTCTTCCCTCACCTAACTAGATAGAGGAGAGATAGCCAATTTGGATACATTGATGAGGCTTGTTATGAGATACACACAGAGATGGGTGGAACATCAAGTCAATAAGCTAAGAGCAAGAAAGATCCCCTTGACCTATGATTTCATGGAAGACTCGGAGCCACAACCTTGCGAAGATGAATCATGAATCATCCAAGGAAGCACAAGAAGACAGTGATGAAGAATAATGAAAAAGACAAGAAGATGAAAGTAATTAGGCACGGAAAGATAGAGTTGAGGCTTCTCAAGCAAGAGGGACAAAGAGAAAAGAGGTTTCAAGTGGAGAACCATCGTAGAAAAGGTAGAGGTCAGGATTCACTCATTCATCGGCTAGCACATCTTCAGTGCAAAGGAATGTAGCATCTCTTGTAGAAAATGAAAAGCCAAAAGGACTTGGAATGGATTCGAGAGTTCCAAAAAGGTCGAAGTGCAACTAAATCCTTTGGGTCTATTCAACAACATGACCAAGGGAAAGATCCCCCTTAAAGCATGGAAGCTCATTTTGATGATCAAGTGTTGGAACAAGGAACAATTCCAGTCAAGGAGGTTCAGGAAGATGTGGGTATAAGTTTTCCAAATAATTGTATTGATGAAGAAATGATATTAGCGCCTCTAGAAATTCAAGAAGTTGAAGAAATAAATGAAGATGTTAAAGAGATAAATCAACAAGCTGAAGAGATAAATGAAGATGTTGAGGAACTCATGGAACCTGAATGGTAGAAAGAGAATGAAGAAGAAAGCTATAATAAATATTAATCTAACTACTAATGGGGAAGATCTCCTACGAAGGATTGGTAAAACTATGGAAAAGAGGCCAGCATAGAAATATTCAAAGATCATAAAGGAGAGTTTTGGATCTCGCACAATGCAAGTGGAAATTCTTAGAGTTGACAAGACAAAAGAGGACATCACTCTGGAAGATTACAAATTTATGACCTTTGACTTGTGGCCAACGACAAGAGAGCAAGAAGTTGAAGAATTTGATGAGCACGCGAAAACAATTAAAGAAAGATTGAGAAAAGAAGAATCAGCTGAAGGCAGAAAACAAGGAATTAAGGGATTGCATACGACACTTGATGAATCCAATTCAACAAGTTGAAGAAACATTTGTTCCTCTTGCAGCACTCGCAAAAGAATCAATTAAAGATTTGGAAGGAATGAAGTTGACGGCACAAGAAGCAAAGAAATGGGTTGACAACATTTTTGAAAGAGCAAATGGATTTGTTGAGGAGTTTATGCATGTATATGGGAGAGTTGTGGCTATGCAAGATAGGATTCAAATCTTGCTTGAATTGTGTGAAGATTTCTAGCATGTCCAAGAGAAGACTAATACATGTTAGCCTACATTGATGGATGTTCCCAAGCAAACCTTGGTGGAAGGAGGTGTTGTTGAGCGTTGTTTTGACACAAGCCAACTTGCTAGGATCTCAAGATTTGATTTCCTCTCTTGAAAGAATAACAAAGTTATTCCCAAGGTTCTCCGGGGTCGGGTCACAACCTGCTTGGTTACTCAGTTGAAGATAAATGTGATTGTTCACGAGGAGGCCTTTGATGTTACGTTTAAGACCGTAAATTGCAAAATATTGATAATTCTCTCTTTTTTTTGGTATTTTCTATTTTAACAAGTATGGGTGTTGTACATAAAATACAATTTTGTGTTTTCAAGATGGTAATTTTCAGAATTAATGACAACGTTTTAAAGAGGGAAGGGTAACGAGAAATAAAGCAAATTGCGAGAAAAGTGAAATCCTAAGGACATAAACCGCCGTAAACCCTTCCTTGCGAATTAAATGCTGGAGAGATTTGGAACAACCCACGAAGCATAAATCAGACCAAGTCACAATTCACTACTCCCCGGATACAAGCATTTGGAGACAAGACGTATTCACTCGTGCAAGATATTCAAAAATCTATCAAATCGTGAAGCCACCAAGATGTACGCACCCACAAGACAGATTTATTGTTAAGCCCAAAGATGATCTCCTCCACGCATTCATCACAGCAAGGTAGATATACAACAACAAACTCCAACTAAAAGTAGCACGAATTCGAAACACAATAACACAAAGGGCTCTCTGAAAATAAAAAATAATGCAAGCATACATTCAATAAATTCGCATAGATAGCAGTAATTCACACACCATGAATGAAGCACCCAATGTAGATCTTTATTGTATTAAAAAGTTGGCCTTTTACATTGCTTTTTGATTACAATATATAGAGTTTTGATCTACAACTCTCATTTTCGGAGTTAGGTTATCAGAGAGTTTAAACTAGAGAACAAAGGTTAAAACTAGAACTTTACTGAAGGGAAACTACTGCTAACTGATACTATATAACTTGCATGGATTCTTAAATCCATTTACCATCCATTTTCTCATGCAAAGAGGGCAAAATCTATCAAAGAAGAGAGAGAGAAAAAAGGTGAATTCCTCCTGTGAACTGGGAATCTTCTTCTTGATTCTGGTGGTCCTTCTTGGATTCTTCATTTGGAACTGTTTCTGGCAGTGGGAGCTGATAGGAAACCTTGAGTCTTCCCAAAACGAACTCAAGTTGTCCATTAATCTGATCTGGAGTCTAACTGGTGTTTGAAAAAGTGACCTCGCTGAAAACCCCCAGTTTTTTGGACCCCAAAACTTTTAATGCCTATGAAATTTCCCAAGTGCCTCTCAAACTCAAAATTCGGAGGTCTCAACACTTTGGACTTGTCGCGGGCTGAAAGGCCGAAAAAACTTGAGGAGGCCGAAAGGCCAAAATCCTCAAAGGCTGAAAGGCCAAAAAATACCACTTGCTTTCGGGGCCAAATGGCCGAAAAATCGGAGGCCGAAAGGCCGGAAACTCTTCCTTGGCAGAATTTTGGCCAAGTGTTGAAAATATTGCCCCATCAGCCCGGTAATTGAACCTTGGAGCCTTATCCATTGAAGACCTCTGGGTGAGCTGCTCGGAGCCTCTGCACTATCTCCTGGACTTCTTAAAAATTGATCTCTTTTCTTTTTATCTTAGTGACCCTTCATTCTTGCTTCTTTCTGAAGATAGTCAGTTCAGAAGCGAAGAACGTGATCTCTTCTTCGTGCTGCAACATTCTTTGCATTTCTTCTTTCATTTAAAAAGAGTTGCTGCAAGGCCTCCTTGGTACTAACTCCGGCCAGAATGTCCTTGAACTGTTGGACCACCTCCTTGGAAGGACGTAGAGCCTGTTGGCTTTCATCCCGGTAGACGTTGAGGCCAACCCCCGTGAAGAAGGTATCTATATCTTCGATCCATTTTATGACCTCCTCCTGTTTTTCATCTATAAGGGCCTGGTGCTTCTTGTAGGCCTTAATTATTTTGGTCATTTGTTTGACCCAAGTCTCAAATTTATCCAATTCTTCGCCCTTATAAACTTTTACCAAAATTTGGAAGCGTTGCTTTCGAATTATCTCCAAATCTTGGAGAGCTGCTTGCCACTTAACTACCTCTGCATCCACACCCCCATCGTCTTCCACGAGGTCAATGAGTGAATTAACCTCAACCAATATGGTCTTGTATGGCCTAAATATTGATGGAATTGCCTTCTCCCCGAATTGTCTGAAGTCATTTATCCAATCAGTGCTTGCCTGGATGAAAGAGGGAGTCAAACTTGCTGGCAAATCTGGTGTAGCCCTTTTATCAAGCATGGCTTGTAGTGAAGCCTTTAAAAAATTTGGGTCAATAGGTCCCACCATCTTTTGGATGAACCCTTTTAATGCCTCATTTTGGTCTGCTAAAGCATTGATGGTTTCTTCATCTTTATTCATGAACCCTAGAGCATGCTTCAACCCTAAAGTTGCTAGTGTCTTGCTCCCTTCTCTTGTAGGTTCGCCCAAATCTACCTCCTTGAATGTATAACCTTCTAATGAAACTGTCGTCTGAGAAGTGCTCGGGGCAGGGATAGCTATCTGGGCTTTCCAATGACCCCCAGTGTCTTGAGTTACATATGACATGATCTTACCTGGTGGAAAGCTTGTCTCACAGATGTCATACTTGTGTCCTCTCCATCTAATTCACTGGTGTAGGTTCTTCTCCTAGGTTGTATCTCCTTGGTAAACCAAGTAGGTTTATCGGATGTAGTTACAGGTTCATATGGTGCAACCTGGAGGATCGAAGTGAGGCTTTATATTTCCGGCTCTGTTTCTTTTTCTGATTCCTTTTCTTGCCCTTTTCCTTGTTCATTCCCTCCTTCCTTCATTCCTTCCCCTTCAGCATCCACATCCATTTCTCCTTCTTCCTTCTCCCCTTCTACCCCTGCTGGTTTAGCTACCACGTTTCCTCCTTTGTCCAATGCCTCTTCCTCCGAAGTGTCAGTTGATACCTTTGACCTCAGACCGGTTATGGCCTCCAGTGTGGACTGAATATGTGTCTTTAATACTTACTGCTCCTTCGGTTTCCTGGGTGGCGCATGTTGGAGGGATTAATGTTGGTGGGGTAGGTGTTGATATGGCTGGAGTGGGAGATGGGAGAATGGTAGTAGAGTAGGGCGGATTTGGCGTAGGAGTGGGTGTTGGGGTTGTAATTAATGGTGGTGAAGTAGGAATTGGAAGTGGTAGAGAAGTTAGTGGGGTAGGTATATGAGGGGGTGGAGTGGAAACATAACTCCCTCTAGCTACATTGTCTATTACTAAACTTTGAGTTACCCCACTGTCTTGGGTTTTAGGCCCTGGAGCAGAATCAGAGCTTACTAGTGGAGCAGGAACATTCACCGGAGGATTGGTGAACTGGACCGGTGGAGGAGTAAGGGCTACCTGAGGTTGTATGAGCGGTGGTCCCCCGGTTATGTATCTTGGCCATGTTCCGAAAAGCCCTCAAGTCCTTCAAAGTCAGAAAGCATAAACTCATCTGACCCTAAGGCATCCAAAGGATTATCCTATTCTTTGGGATCCTCTTTATGTTTCTTGGTGGTCTCTTTTTCTCTCCTCTTTTGCAACCTCGTCTTCCAGACCAGGGGCTCATTTGCGTCCTCCTCCTCAGGCTCTTCTTGTACAGTTTCTAACCGCGGAGATTCGGAACTTCTCTTCCTCTTATATGTTTTCTTCTCCTCGGTGGGGGAAGATTGGCCAGAAGTAGATGGGCCTTCTCCTGATTGGGGTTGTGACAGTCCTGCTGGTGGGTCAATCTGGCCCGTCATTCTAGTTTTCTTTGGCCTAGGATTAGAGCCATATTAAACTGGTCATTCATGACCATACACCATTCTTGGCTTCTAAGGGAGAACCTTCTTATATTTAGGAGTCGTTGACTTCTCTCCTCGTTGTTTCTCTACTTTCCTAGAGGGCTCCATTAATTTTTTCACTGTGATCGGACTCATCCGGTGTGGCTTCTTGATCCAAGATATAGTGGTCTTTATCACGTGCCTTGCCCTGAAGTCTATGTCATCATTTTCATCCTTGTCCACCTTGGCATTCATGATTGGCCGGTCATACACCTTATCTTTTGTGTAAATGTCTTCTAAGACCTCCTCTGAATCACATTCCCATACCTTCGAGGAAATAGGAACCTTCAACACCTCTTTTGCCAGAGCTAGGTTCATTCTGCAGTAATCTCAGATCCTGACCTCATGATCATCTATACAGTTTATCCAATGATCTTCCAGATGTGGCTCATGTACGTATAATTTGTTGATGATATGGCTATAAGTACCTATAGGATCAAAGTGGGCTCGTACTGTCTTGTAAATCTGTAAGGGACAATCATCCCATTCAAAAGAAAGGGATTTGCAAACCTTCATATCCTGTAGTGTATAGGGTCCCAAAGAGATGGGAAAGTCCCAACAGTGCTTCTTCTTATGTTTTATGTGCTCGTATGCATCCGCGAGATGCCTGGCCATCTCCAATATGATTATCCAGTCGGATGGGTACCTGGGCAACTTCTTTGGTGGAAAGGTTGTTCCGGCTATCCTGATATATGTGAACGTCCTGAACTAGATAAAATAGGCCCCAATGGCCCTTACCTTAGCAAAAGCCTCTTCTGACATCCTTTTAGCAAAGCCACCCTCAATAGATCGGATGACTGCGAATATGAATGCATCATTGACTATCCTGTAATCCAGGGAATCCTCTAGCATGTTTGCTCCTTTTACCAGTTGCGGGTATACAAGATGGGGCCATGCATTTGGATCATTCAGACTTCCCCTCTTGGTGAGACCAGGATAATCTGCCCGTGCAACTAGTAGATACACCATGCAAGTGCTCATGTAAAACTTGGGGTTATGTTTTACGGCTGTCAATTGCTCATCCAGATTGTCACTGATGATGGTGCCCCTGTCGAATCTTGCCTTCCGTTCCCGGATCCTTTCTATCAATAGGATCATCCAGTGCTCGAGTTGGGTGGACTGTGGTAACCCATACACCCTGCTTATCATTGTTATAGCTGCCTAGATATCATCCTTCATATAACCTCTCCGGAGGTCTATCTTGTCCAGTTTGTTCTTGGGAAGTGGTTGCTTGAGGTATTCCTTATTCATCATCTCGTTTACGGCTTGCTCCCTGTTGCCAAACCACTTAGTCTCCTTTTCAATATAAAATTCATAGAATTTGTCTATGCCTTTGTGAAGGTGAAAGACGTCCTCAATGATATTCGGCCTGATGTCTAGCACCACCTGATTCTCGAAGTTTACTACCACCCTCTTATCTGAATCGTAATGATGAGCTAGGGTGATGATCAATTTTGAAGATGAAACAACCACGGGGTGTGCGGCTGCATTTACTAGCCTAGATAGGACTAATGAGGTACAATCCTCGGATCTGTTCGCCCGTTGGGAGCACTGAGTCAGGAATTCATTCCAATCCACATTCTCGATGTTGGTGTCAGTTAGCTCATGTTTGTTCCCCACCTTTGAGCTAGGGGGATTCCCCTTGTATTGATACTTCATTGGGGGTGTTATCTTGGGTTCAGTCATTCCTACAAGAAAGACAAATATCAGTAGCTTATTGAACGAAGCCAAAAAAAATTTTTTAACTAGGAAAGCAAACAAAGAGAGCTAAAGAAAAACAACTAAGTGCATGTTTTCGCACTTTCATACCTTTTGGTGTTTCGGACACCGAAAACTAGTTCGGAGACCGAAAAGTCTGAAAGTGCGAACATGCATATGGAAGGGCCAAGTCCATTAGGAATTTTGGAGTTTCGGACACCGAACTGGTAGGGGCTTGCTCAAGAACGCCGAATCGTCTGAACATGGTGAGGAATTCGGATGGACTAATCGGAGGTCTCGCTTTCGGCTTTTCGGACTTTCGGATGTCCGAAAGGCCAAAACGTCTTAAACGACACTTGGCGAAAGTGAAGATCCAGTTTTCGGCCTTTCAGAGGCCGAGAAACTGCGGCAAGCGCTGCGACTGACAAAAACACAAGACCCTAAACCTAGATCTAATGACACCAGAAAACCCTAGGGCCGACTGGGAGGGACGTCCTTGTCGACGCACGAAGACACAAAAGCCTGAAAAGGCGATGAAATGAAGTGCCCTAGGCTGGATAGGCACTAGGGGCATCGAAAAGACCTAAACCTAAGTAAACCCGAAAGCACCAAGCGAGGAAGAGCGAAGAGAGCCTACCTCGAACGATCGAGCAAAGGGAGGGCAACCAGGCAGCTTGGAAGAGGAGGTGGTCGGCGAGGAGAAGCAGATGGAACGTGAGCGAGAGAACACACACATAAAAATACAAAGTGAAACGAAAAAAGGAGGTTACGCCTTTTATAACCCGCGGGCTGACGTCAGCGGTTTCGGGCTTTTGGACCCTGAAAGGCTGAAAATGCCGAAGGAGGACCAAGAACCTTTCGGCCTTTCGGTGTTTTCGGAGTCCAAAATCAGTGAAAGGTCTGGTCTTCGGCCTTTCGGCTGTTTCAGCATTTCGGAGGACCTAAGTCCTCCGAAAGGCCGAAAAAGGGTTCTCCTTTCCTATGGTTGGGTTTCAACGATCATCTGTGGTGGTTGACTGGGTTTCTACGAGGGGCGGACACGACGAAAGGAGGAAAAGACAAACAAGAAAGGGGGGTCCCCATGGTCAGAGGACCTAAAATGGGGTGTGTGTTGTGGACCCACAACAGGTGTGTTAGAAGTGAATCAAGCATGTGATTTCCACTGCTGGTACCATGTGTTGGAGTTAAGGAAGGACATTCTTGAGAAGGTAAATAATGACTACATGAAGTTGAAGGGAATTATCCAACATATTAAAGATGATATCCTCATTTTAGTAACACTTATGTTTGGGCAAGAAGTGAATGATGATAGAGATATAAATGTGGAGCAATTGAGAGAAAAGATGAAAGCTACCTACTTCAAGGCTACAAGTTCTATCTTGGAAAATCATTTTGGTGATGCTACTACATTCATCACCTTCATGAATACTTGCCAAGATTGCGGATCCAAATGGGAAAAGGTCTTCACGACATGTACATCTGACTCGGTGCTCATTGAACACAAGGACTCAGTGCTCATTGAACACAAGGCAGAGGTTACGCCAAGGGCACCAATGGAAGAGCTCGACCTCATCATGCCCAAGTTCATTGAATTTTCCCTTAAAGAAAAGAATAAAGGAAACATGCTTCTAGAAGATAGTTTGTTATGATCATTTGTGGCATGGAATTTTCCTATTCGCCCCTAGAAGATGCTTTATTTTCATTGGTTTGCATTTAATGTTTGTAAGTGATAGTTACGACAAATCCTAATTAGGGTTTGAATTATCTCAACTATTGATCTTGAATCAATCTGAGCCCTTGATTGTAATTGAAATCTTTATAGAAATGCTTTCTCATTTCATTTGTGGAAGAGAAGAAACTTATTGTGAAATAGTTGTTGAGATACTGCCAAAATATATGCAAACTCATTTAACTTTGGTGAATACATGTGTTCTTTTGGGTGTTAACATTGTTTCCTGCTTCTCAATTAGTTAGAATTCGATTATGTTGAATAGTTGAATGGAAGACATTGTTGTTGATTGATGGTGAAACCTCTTATGCTCATACCGTTTGAAACTTGTCGATTGCAAGCTGCAGTGCATGGTTAGTTTGAACCAATTTCAAAGTTTAACTTCAATTACTTCACGCTCATTGATTCACATGTCTAATGGTGTTGATGTATATAAGTGATTTGAAAATCATTCACATATCCTTGGGAGATTGCATCAACTTTCCGTAGTTGTTCCAATTGGCGAAGCAAAGTTTGGTTTGGCTTCACTAAGTCATCGATAGTCTCTTGCATTGGTAGAAGTAGATAAGATCTCTAAACTCAATCCCTTTTTGTATTTTATTTCAAAATCATTGTTAGGATAGTTGAAGAGTCTACTTTGCAAAATCATCTATCATTTGAAGGAAGTTGATAAATTCATAAAAGAATAGCATAAGTCCCTTTGTGAGAATCAACATATCACATCATATAAATTGAGTTGTATTTAACATGAAGTCGCTAGTATGCATTGTAAACCTTGGGGTTGCCTTATTTGATTGCACATTTGTTACATTGTTTAGCATTTAAAGTTTCCATGTTCAAGAGAGGATAGGATACTAAGTATTTTAATCTGCACATTGGAGTGGTCATAAAACTCACATCAACAAATACATCATAGCCAAGGACAATAACTTAAACAAGGGTTGGTCAATCAAGCTATGTTAAGGAACAAACGTTCTTCCCAAAGTTGGAGCCTTTGCATGGACTGCCTTACACAAAAAGATGCTGACAAGATAAAGACTCCAAAAGATCGAAATAATGGTATCTCATAGGTGTCCATTATGTAAGGAACAAGAAGAAATTGTAGATCATCTCCTAGTCAATTGTAAAATAGTGCATCGATGCTGGATGCATTTTTGTAATAAATTGGGTTGGCCAGGACCATTACAAAACGATTTAATGGAATTTTCAAAGAATGGTCCAATCTACACAAGGGAGATATCTAGAAAGGACTTTGGCAAGAAATTCCAACACAGGTCGTTTGGAACTTATGGAAGGAACGTATTCATAGAATATTTAAAAGTTTAAACAAAAAGAATCTCTCATGGATAGAATCAGGAGCAGGCTTCACAATCAAAGACAAGAAAGGAAACATAAAATGGGCAAGCTCAATTAAACTCCCGGAAGGTACAAATAATGAAGCCAAATATGCAGCAATGATACTCAAAATACAAACATGCATAGACAAGTCAATCACAGACTTGGACATCGAAGGAGACTCTTTAGTCGCTATTAAAAGCAGCACAATTTTTCAGCAGAATTACCCAACTTTTAAAATTAATACCAATTGTTTTATTATCACATACATATCGCGAAGCCAACACAGTAGCAAACTTTTAGCAAAAGACCAAGTTCAAATATCAATCATTTCAAATGATGTGAGGGACTGGCCGGGACTTGACAACTTAATAATGAAAGATTCCCCATAAGTAGACTCTCTCTTTTAAAAGCTAGTCGTACCAAAACACAGTGCATATGGCAGGAGATAACTCCACTATGCATAAATCGCAGTATAAACTGACACAAAATCCAAAAAATTCTGAGACTAATGGCCTCTCAGGAAAAACCCAATGTTATGCAAAGTCTCAAACATTCGGAAGCTTCGAGTCACCAAAACCTTGTCCATATATACACACTTTTTTTATTTTCTATCACTAACTAGAGCTAACAAAAATGGTGAGTGTTTTCAGTGTTGCGTGCAGGTGCATGTAGGATGGAGAGGATGAAAGAATGGCCCGTTTATTTACCTGCTCAAATGAACTGCCAACCGTGGACACTGTCAACAAAGTATTGGGTGGAAATACTTGGGCCTGACGTAGGGGCACATTTACGATGGCGAGATTTATGCCGGATTACTGACACCCATTATATATGAAATGGGAAATACCATGGCAAGGCAGATTGTAGTTAGAAGACTGGTGGCAATGGACTACTATTAAGCTGCACTTGATAATGTGCACAAAGTGCGTGCAAGTTAAACCACATTTTGGTGTGCTGGCAGCCATTTTCAACCTCCAAGCTAAGGGAAAGAAGGGGAAGATGAAAAAGCCTGGTCATTATTCAAGAAAGGAATCATAAAGCCAAATATGGAAGATCTCTACTCCCTTTTAGCTGAAAATTAAGACCACTTCTATCATTGAAATCAGTGGTGGCATTATTTTCTTAAACCACCAACTATAATTTTCTATATATTTTTTTTTTTATATTAATATAGGGAGCTGCCCCCATAAGTTAGCATTTGCCTAAAAACATTAAAATAAATCAATAAATAAAGCAAGTAGAAAACAAAACTAGTATAGATATATTAAAAACATATTTGTAATATCTATTTGGAGTTATTTATTTATTCAAGAATTAACTATTTTTACATTGGAACTATGTGAAAATTATTAATTTTTTTATTTACTATATTTTTATTTTAAGAGCTATTTTATTTACTTAAGAGATATTTTATCTACTTCAGAACTATTTAAGAAATATTTTACTTGTATTTACTAAGAGTTATTTTATTTTATTTACTTGGGAGTTATTTTATAGTTTTAAATTTTGTTAAAGCCTCTTTAATAGTTTTCTTTAACACACT
>MU228163.1:999001-1019146 GCA_018584345.1 Thuja plicata | reverse complement strand
TATCTCACATGTTGAAAAATTTAATTAAATAAATGAATTAAATATTCATTTATCTTCAAAGAGATAACTCCAATCAGATCACATGGGTTACTCCACCCATCTCTCCAGTTCACATGGGTAACTCCACAGTCAAGAAAATAAAATAAGACATTTGGGGGAGAATAAAGGTGAGTGGTGATACTTTGCGTGATTGGTTTGAATTGAGTGAAAGTCTTAGAGTTGTTTTTGGGAATCTCAAAGAGCACGTTGAGAAGAACAAAAATCTTTCTCAAAGAGAGAATATTGCAAAATAGATTTTGCAACAAATCAACACAATCGATGACAGGTATTCAGAAAGCAAGGGAATTAATGACCGCGTTCATGCAACAATAAAGGAAACATCTGTCTTTCAAAAATGTCAAAAACTAAGGGAAGGAGAGTAAATTGTTGCCATATATGGGAGAAAGCTCGCCAAGATGCATCAAAAAACAACCAAAATGATAATCCTAGGTTTGTCAAATCTTGGTCTTGGTCCTAGTAACTCATCAACAAAATTTGTTGGAAGAGAAGCTTACAAAAAAAAGTTGGAGGACACAATGACGTCTGATTTAGGAAAGCTTCCTCAGGACACTACTCATGAAGGCATTGCAGATTGCATCAAACCATTGACATATTTGAATGCAGTATTGGATGGATCATTGCTTTGAAGTCACTCTTCCAAGTATGGATGGCTGACCAGGTTATAAATCATTTACTATAACTTGAAAATTTTTGACCTTCCAAAGATGCAGGATGGAGTATACTAAAAAACTACCACAATCATCTCACCAATCATAGTATGTGAAAGTACTTCAATCATATCTATATTTTATTTCTAATGGCTTGAATTGAGTTTAAAGTTTGAAATTTGTTTTTTGAACAAGATTAATGTAGCAGATCGTATGCTATTGCTAATTTACTAAACTGTCATGTCAAATGTAGAAATGTACAGTTGGAGAGATGTTGTACTTGTCTTACTGATTTTGATTTTGAGACTTCACATGAGGAAAATCGACCTGAAATTGTTGTTACTCCCTTGTTTCTATAAAAGGGAATTCATGGTCATTTGCTAAGAGTATTGTACTATTGATTCATTGACTTTTGCAAACAAAATCACATAGAGCTATGTACTTACTACTATTAATAAATAAATTGTTACATTGCATCATATTTATAAATAAATTAATGAGAATCTCTATGAATTGTATCATATGAATTGCTATATTTAAAAAAAAATGAAAATATTCAAGATTTATACCATATGAGCTTAATAATGCAAATGAAAACTATTATTAATTATAGAATTGATGACATTATCAACCACATTCATGTTTTTGACATTGGAATATTTTATTATGTATGATTGATGATGAGATACAGACATTGCCAGTAGACTACATCAATAATTTTAATAAATAACTAGGGCCTGCTACTTTGACAACGATTCAAGTTGCCACATCATCTCATTACCGGGATCCTTAGATTCATCGCCATCAATATAATAGCTTCCTTGGTTATTCACTATGTTTTCTTTACTCTGCATACCTTCGCTTAACTGAAGTTCAATGCTACCAGTACCAGTACATGAGTCACTAACACCATTGTCTTTGGCACTCCCACTTTAGTTTGAAATGTTGCTCAACCCTCTTCTTTGACATTTCTTCCTCCACAATTTCAGTGCCCTATCGCAAGGAAAAGTATTGACATCATACCTGGATGTATAGAGCCTCAATAAATTTTAAAAATGCTTGTCTAGTTTATTTCTTAGATTTGACTTTAGGAACCCCAAAGCACTGAAAACTCTCTAATCTTCCACCGACCTCAATATCATGGTCAGACATAAATCAACAAGCTTGAAAAATTCTAATATTAAATCAATCAACATTTCACTCTGAGATAGAGTTTTCCAAAGCCTTTTTACCGATCCATCTTCGTGGGGGTTCCGCATAATATTATATTGTTCCCTCATTGTTTGTGAAAATGGCCTGATTTCTCTCTCAAACGAGATTCATCTAAAATTCCATTTAGAGTTACTCCATTGAACTCTTTGGTTTTACAAAAATGATCTATCAAATTTAGTAGCTTAATTCAAAAATATTTCAAATTTTTGATACTCCAATATCGAGGAAACACAATAGCCATGGATTCAATCAGTTTTACTGGAGGGAATCTTACTCTAATCTGTGAGGAAAGATCATAGGCAATGTGATTCATAGAAGCAGTTACAGACACAAGGATCTTGGTAAAGTCTTCCCTTTTAACACTTGATATTCGCTTCCTAGGGTTCTTTCTCGGTTCCTCGAACTTGACCCTGGCAAAGTAGTGCATTGATATCTCAACTCTGAGTACCTCTCCACATAACTCCCCATTTGCACCGATCTTTAAAATTTTTTAAGGATTGTCCAAATCTATGATTTTGAGCCAGCTGGAAAATTTTACATCATCACATGATCGATAGAGATTATTGAGCGTCATGCATGTCAATTTAGGTAGCACAACATATTCTGCAATATACATAGCTCTTTGTTGGGCCTTGTTCATTATATTTCTCATTTCCTCTAGCATGGGGAGAAGACTTGCTAACATTAAGAGTGTCTCTACATTACTTAACCTTCGCAGTAACTCAAAAAAAATTGGTTTCCCTACTTCTTCACAACTTGAATTCATTAGACCAAGCAATGATTTATATTTTGAAAAAACTTGATGCACTAGTCCATCCAAAGAGATTCATCTGGTATCATTATCCTTAAGAAGCTTTTTCTCGTCGAATAGTCCTTTGGAAATTTTTTGAAATTCCATGAATCATTTTAGACTTCGACTGAAGTATTGGTAGATCTCTTTGATTAAAAATTCAATTTTTTGTACTGGAGCATGCTTGCTGACAACTCCAAAAGCTAGATTCATTTTGTGGGCCATGTAGTGAATGGAAATAACATAGGGTGCACAAGAAGTTTTTATCTCTGTACAAAGACTGCTCATGTGGCCTTGCATTACTGAAGCTCCATCTGCTCCAATACACACCAACTTTTTGGCAATCATCATGTCATCTATACCTCCATATTCAATTAGCGAAATCCTTACTAGTTCAAATAAATTTTCCATTGTTGCATTATCCTTCATTTTAGCAACTGTTAGTAGATGAGGTTGGCAGACAAAATTGTGTACAATATAAACATGCATGCATACCCAGGAAGTATTATCTACTATTGTAACTTTGTCTAAAGACAATGTAATAAATTTTGACTCTTCAATTTTTTTTCCTTTAGATCCTCTTTTTCAATCTCAGCAAGACAACTTGCCCATTCCCATCCACTATTTACTGACCAGTGACTGTTAAGATAGCTACAAACTTTCATAAAGTGTAATAAAGCACTCAATGATGTGTAGTATTTCACAGGACTCCCTCTGCTCAAAATATAAAAGACAATACTTAACTGAACAACTTTTCCCTTTTGTTCTACTTCCATTGCTTTTCCAAAAATAGCTTCAATTAAGCCTTTAACTTTAGCAGTGTCCGTCTGTATATTCTACTAAAATTCAAATAATTATGCATTCCTAACATGCTGAGATTCCTCCTTTGTTTTCCATCTTATCACTGATTTTTCAACTCCATCTATGGTTTTCTTTTCCTAAACTTTACCCATATGCTTCTATATGGTTTTAATTTTTAGTTGCAACCTCTTTCCTTCTTATTTATCTTGGTTCAAATATTACATATGCATTCTACCAGAGGCTCACCTTCAATTAGATTGTCCACTGGTTCAATGAATGGATACTTTGACACCCATTCTATTCAAAAATTCCTTGACAGATCCCACATCCGATCTTTTTTTATTCTCTATCCTTTTTTGAATTATATTTTATTTTCTTATTTCTTGCACTATCATCATCTCTGGAATTCTCAGTCTCATCCAAGTTGATTATATCATTATGGATACTCTGTGTATTTACCTAAAAATCTTCTTCAAGTTCATCGTGATTTGAGATATCAGGTTCGTCGACTTCTTCAACATTTCATGTAGGTTCAGGTCATGAATCTTGTAAATCAAATTGTGATGAGGTAGCTTCCTAATTTTGGCCATAAACTTTTCCAACACCAAAGTACAATGATAAGGTTCTGCATTTTTATGGCCCGAGTGGCCTCTCTTGGCTTTCCCCACATGTAGAAGCCTTACCATTATTCTTGTTCGACATCTCCAACGAAATAAAGGTTGTCAAAATAAATGTTAACTTGTTGAGGAAGTGACAATAGACTATAATATATATAAATATGATTCATTGGCTATAAAATATATGTCTGAGGTCTCCCTGGTGACCACAACACTGACCACTAAGTACTAACTGGTCCCCACTAAATAAGAATGAACTCAAAATTGCAGAGTCACATATAGATAGAGGTGAAACCTCAGGTGAAATTAGGAATAAGATTATACTTAGCTTTGCCTCAATTGCAGTAGCCAATGCACTCAATAGTCTGAAACTTCACTATCAATCAAATAGAGATATCAGAACCAACCGAACCAAATTGTGTACAATAGCCCTGATCTATGAATGTATTTATACCAATCCTTTTTTGGCAAATTTGGTGGGAGGTATTAGGTATAAAAATATTTGGCGAATCCTGTGTAATTATAACACATCTTATGTTATTTCTGAGGCAATTATGGGTCATCCAATAACTTGCTACGATTAATAAAATTGGAAAAAATGCATTGGTTTGAGACACGTGTCTGCAAAATGCCAGATGAATTTGGGGCCACCTATAAATATATTTGTAAAAAACTATTGGCAATATAGGTCATCAATTTGGGGCTGCTTTGAAATTGTAGGCGAATTTTTAAAATTTACCGTGACCAAAAAATATATTCGATTGACGATATTGTGAATAAATATAAAAAAATTATTAAACAGATGGGCAATGGGCCCCGACATTCGACCCAATATTTATAAATTTTGGGCGATTGGGCCAACCCAATATACAAAATATATTCGCCAAAACCCCGGTCACCGATGCGCGACATTTGCCAAATGGTGAATAATCACCACTAAAATTATCACTGCTCCTTGGTCTTTGATGATTCTCTTGTTTCATGTGTACTCCTTCCAGTGTATCATAGTCTAGATGTGTCATTAAGTATCCTTTGATGATTAAATTGTTCAAGGATCTTCATGGTACTATCATGTCCTCTCTTAAGATGTTTATGTGCCTCTCTTTCTTTCTTAAGTTGTTCTTGTGCTTGTTTTAATTCATTCTTCAACATTTCATTTTAATCTCTCAATTTTCCATTCACTTCTCTCAGAGTTTCATTTACATTGATAACTTGTTCATTTTCTTCATGTGCATCATGCATTATGGAATTATCTTTGTTGATGTGATACCATCCTTCTTCCTTTACTTTCATTTTTTCTTCAAGTTCTTTCCTTGCATGTTTCCAACTCTCTTATGTTCAAGATATTCAAACATAGCTATTGATTGTCCTTCAAATCCCTTCTTCACATTTGACAGTTCTTTTGCCAATTTTGCATTTTCCTTCATGACTTCATCTAGGGATTATTGTGCTTCATCAAACATACTTCCTTCTAACAGTTTGTCATAATAGTGATTGTGTATCTCATAAATTTTTAGTCAACTACTTTCTTATAGCAAGGGATTTCCTTAATCTTTCTTTCAAATATTCAATTACTTGCTCAGGAGTTTTTCCTTTTTTCATAGTGCTCAACTCAAGACCTTTTACTCAAGTTGTTAGACTTTCCTTCAGAGAATCAATGCTCTGATACCAATTTTTGGGTATTAAGCACTATGTAATGCATTGAGAGGGGGGGGGGGTGAATCAGTGCAGTAACCAGTTCAACAATTTAAACTAATTCTGATAATCAGATACAAACAAAATAGTAAACTGGTTATTGATGCATTAACGTTTATTACTGATCACACTCATAAACATAAAGTAGTAAATGAAAACCAAAACATCACAACCATAAACACATGTAACACAATGATTTTGGTATCGTGGAAACCCTTGTAAGAGGGAAAACCCACAGTGGAGATGGTACCCACAATATTCTCTATTGCAGTATGGAAGGTTCCCTTTGAAAGGCTTACAAAACCCCTTTCTGAGAGTTATTCATCTTGTGAGAGATGCCAAGTACACTATGAGATGTACAATAAAGACCTTTGAAAGTCTACCTCATGTGAGGATTAAAATCTCAATCTAGAGAATCACCATGTAAAAGGATTTAGAAACTAAGACTTATAAGAGTCTGCCTTGTGAAAGGATTTAACTTGTTGTAATTGTGAGAGAACAACAAGTGATTGATCTGTAGTAGCACTCCTTTCCTATAAGATCCTTTATGTCATGTAGCTTCTCACACTTCCATATTATTAGTGACTCAAACCTCTCCTTCCAATCTTTCCACAATCTTCTGTACCAGTTGCTAATTGATCATGTAATCGTTCTTCCTTCACAGAACTATCTCACCTCTTGTATCCTTGTCACAGATAATCTTTTATAGGATTTCTTATTGTTTTTTCTGCTTAATCAACACCATTTATTTTGCCTCTTAAGTGTTTATCTCTCCTCTTGCTCAATTCACCAATCTCAAGAATTCAAACTTGCTTTTAAGTCGTTTTACATTTTAAGTTCAACTTCTTGTAGAATGTTCCAGATCATCGTTAACCTTAGATAAAATCATCCATTCAATTAAACCAATAGAATCTTGACAACTCAAATAAATTTCATACCAAACCTTTCCTTGAAATCTGTGTCAATTTTTCGTTTAGCGATCAAAGAGATAATGTTGCAATGTTTATTCTAGGATACTAAATAATCGTTCAAATCCACATAAGACATTAACATTTAAAGATTCGGTCATGCAAGTAATCTCTAACATGTTATAATACATCATCCTATGAAAGTGCTCCTCATAATACTTTGATCTTCATATTCATTCATCAGTTTTCCATCATGTTGTTGTTGTGTCACTTAGTCAGTTTTAGGTTGTACAGATTATATTCTTCATTACTAGTCATTGTCAATTAAGATGATAGATTGTTTAGTGTGTTTGACCATCAATGAAAACATTTAATCAAATAGGTATCATTTTTTGTTATCTTTCCCAATTAGTTGATCAATGCCAACAACTGATATTTCTTTCTTTGATCCCTATGGAGACAATGCTTTCCTTAGGCCTGATCACCCTTGTCGGATCCCTTAACAGAGATAATGTTTTCCTTAAGGACTAATCCTTTTTGATGGGTTGACTAGCATAACATGGATTGCTAAACCTTCAATGTCATCTTTTGCAGTGCTTTTTCTTTACGTGATCCATAGTAAGGCAATCCCTTACTAGGCTAGTGGTCATGCCTCTTTCTTCTCTCTCTTTCGAGCTATGCCTCTCTCATTTTGGTGTTGGATTTGATGAAGAATTAAGTCACTTGGGGACCTGATGTTTCTTCGTCTTCTTGACCTTGATATGATAATTCTGATTCCTTGATCTAATTTACCGTGAGCATGATCTTGTCTCATACTTCTGCTAAAGCGGGGGCTAAATTTTAGTCCTAAAAAGTTAGCACCCATAATTGAATACTTTACTAGGACCTATTAGACCCCATTTTGGTGATTTCAAGGTCATAATGCCTTTTATACTTTATCCTAGGAACCTGTCTTTTATCCCCCCTCTTTGTTTCCTTCATCCTAGTATACCCTTCAAATCCTTGCCCATTCCAGGGTACATTTTGCCAATGACGACCTGTCCTTGGAATTGGGGCCAAAACTTAACCGGGGGTCTGATGTTAGGGTATTAGTGGGAGTTTTGAATATTTGGTTGGCCTAGATCATTTTTAAATCTTGAAATGATGGAGTAAGTATAAAAATACCTTATCTCTCCTCATTTTAATATGCATCCATGACCTACAACTTTTTAGCAATCAAGTGATCAAGATTTTCACGAAAGCAACAACAATTGAGAATTTAGATTCAAGATTTGAAGGCAAGAATCCAAGATCAAGATCTCCAAGTCTCCAAATCCTTCAATATCATTCAAGTCTTCTCAAGTTGATGAAATTTTCTCTTCCATGATGGCTAAGTAGAGGGATGCTCAATCAAGCAAGAAGATCATTCCTTCCTTCTTCTCTTTCCTTCATTGCAAGTGATTTTCAAGCATATATACATTTAAGATCTAGGAGTGAAATTCATAGATCAATCCATTTGTGAGGGCATCCTTGATTCTACATTCCATTCCAATGTCAACTCTTTGGATCTCAAGCACATTTCAAGCAGCTTCGTGGGTGTGAGCGATTTCTACATCTGTCCATGAGGGTTTATGCCAGGTAAATCTACCATTTTCCTTTTTACATACTTTTCTTTATGCAATTCATTTCTATTTTCAAGGTTGATTCCTAAACAAGGGTTTGACCATGGAAAACCCCTTTATATAACATTTTTCCCCATTTTTTGTTAGAATTCATAGAATTCAACCACCAAGATCCGCTACGTGCAAAAATCTGTCACAAGAGAGAAGCTTGGAGATAAGAATGTTCTAAAAGAAAAAATGTTCATTCAGAGAGGGAATATTGAAATACAAAGAGATCAATCCTTATAAAGGAGATCGAACACCAAGAAGGTGGAGAAACCTAGGTTGCATGAATAATTAATAAAGAATTAATTATTGCATGCCTAAAGTTTAGCTTAAGTGAACATGAGATAAAAAGGTGACTTAAACAATTAAATCAATAATGATTTAATTAATAAGTGAACATAGAAATACCTTTTTACTCTAACACCCCCCCTTAAGATAAACTTGAGGGAGAAGCTAAAACCTAGAAGAAAATACTGAAAGTAGTAAATTTGGGTCTCGAAAACAAGGCCTGATTAAGTACCCTATCACAAACAAATCTTTGTAAAGTGGAGAAATAGAGAGAACCACATTGGAAAAAACTCTACTCCAAAAAGAGATAGAAAAAACCATTCTGAAAAATGATGGCTCAAGAGACTCTCTCAAAATGATAAGTACAACCAACCCCCCCATGAGAGAGGATCGAGGCTCCAAAGCCCCCTAGAATGATAGAACCCATGTGTCGATGATCGGACCAATGTAGTTTCATTGTAGAAGAAACAAAGGCACTGGACGAAGAAGAGGAAACTCATGAATGTGAGGAGAAACTAGAAGGCCTAGCTGATGCTCAAAAGAGAACACATGAGACTCTTGTAATGGAATCTCCAATGAAGGTGGGCCAATAGATGTGCTAAATCTATCATTTGAGAGGAGATGAATATCCTCGAATATGTCCTCAACAATTGCAGTAGGTGGCTCAATGCATGGAGCGATAATGTCTAGAAAATATGAAGAGGAGTCCTGATGAAGAGATGTAAACTCAACATGAGGGGGAGGTGTAGAAGTTAGAACACTGATCTCAGGAACTACACATAAGTTCAAGTGACCTGACTTCACCTCAATAGGCTCTCGTGAAAAAGGAGAGTTATTATCTGGCAGAGGAGATGGTGGACAAAAATGTGAGAAGGAGTACAAGCGGGAAGAATGATCAACTATCCCTATAGCAATAATATTGCATGTCTCACTATCTCTGATGTGTATTGAATCTGGAGTAAACTCAACTATCTTCCCTGTCCCACTGTGGGTAATCTGATAGATAGAGAGAAGGTTAGTGGACAAAGATGGAACACATAGTACATCATGGAATGTACCATCATCAATGTCAATAGAACCTTTCCCACATACAGTCATAACAGTGTTATTCCCCATCAAAATGTGTGGTGTAGGAGAAGCCTCAAAAGAATTGAATAAACCCTGGGACGATGCCATATGGTGTGAAGCACCTGAATCCAGTAGCCATCTAGAAGAGGGAGGTATAGCAGTTGCACATAATGCATGACCCTTTCCTAAGTCCTTTCTATCTGTCTGAAGTGATGATGAAGAAGAAGACCTGTGAGAAGTAGAAGAAGGAATATCAATGTGGCTTTTCTGAAGAAGAGCTTGCAAACTAGAAAGTTGCTTTTCACATCCATCTATCTTCTTCTCATAACAACAATACTCATCATGATTTTTATGTTTACAATAAGCACACCTAGGTCTTTTTGTATTCAATTTTTCCCCCTTAGGAGAAGGTGAGACAAAGGAGTGCTGAGAACTAGAATCCTTTTTAGACTCTGTGGTTGATGTCTTTTGTTTCTGCTCCTGCTTCCCTGAAGATGGGTGAGCTACCAATGCATGGCTTGGTGATCCAGTGAGAGAATCAAGTTGAAATAGCTTTGCCTGCTCATGAGTCAACTGATCACAAAACACATCAAAAGTGGGCATGGTAAATCTTGGACCCAAAGCATCCATGGTTAAATGGAATGTAGAAGAGAATATCTGAAAAGAACCAGGAAGCTTGGAAAGTATCAGATAAATACACTCGATATCTATCTTATTCTTTCCACAACTATGTAAGAGGGACCTCGTAGATTTGAATTTCGTTAAGAAATCCTAAATAGAGGAAAATGTCTCAGGAGCCATGGATGTCAATTTGGCTTCAATCTAAAGTACCCGAAACTCATTTACTGTGCCAAAGAGAGTCTGAAACTTCTCCCATATCTCAATAGGAGTATCGCAACTATCAAGGTGAAAAAGAAAACTATCAGAAACATGCAAATAAATAACACCCATGGCCTCATCCATCTTGTTTCTGTGCTTCATGACCTCGTAAGGACGAGTCAAACCTGGCTGAATAAGATCCAAACAAGACCATAACCTGCGTGACCGGAGAAGCCTAGTCATACAGGATTTGCACAAATGATAATTATGTGGAGTGAGAAGCTTGACTGATGTTGAATATGCCATGTCATACCTAAGCTTGGTTTATTATATGTTTTCTTTCAGAACTAGACAGAAGATGCAGAAGGGTTTTTTTTTTTTTGTTTTGGAGTGTTTTGATTTTGCTGAGAAAAATTACAGAAAAATGAGAAAGGAAGCACCCCCCACACACAGAGAAACCAAACCCTAGTTCAACTGAAAAACTAGAAGAAGAAACATTGAAATAAGGCTACATAATAATTGGATGAATACTTGGTAAAAGTACCCCAAAAAGAATCTCATATATGAATTTTTCTTGTCAAGAGCTTTCTGACGCCTGTTTGTGAGCCAAAAACAGAGTCTGTATGCTCAATATAGAGGCTGGGAAGTGTTGAAAATAAGTCCCCTCTTTGATTGGAAAAAGGCCAGTTAGACAAAAAAATGAGATAATCTAACCTTCACCTAAATGTCCACCTCAGAAAGAGCTTTCCGACGATATATGGAAGTAAAAAATCGGCCTCAGTTTGCTCTAGATAGAGCCAAAAAACCAAGAGGAAGTAGAAGAGGGCCCTCTCAAAAAAACTTTTAGCCCCTAGGGCTTAAAAAATGGGCCCCTGGGCATATGGCACGCGTAGGGGGCTGAAGAAGAGCCTCTGGTCACGGATGTGACCATGGATTAAGAGCCCACGGGGCTGAAGAGCCTACTGGGTGGAGCAGAGCAGGTGGCCGACGGAGCGGTGGCAGACAACGCGAGGTGGCCGGTGGTGCGGTGGCGGATTGCGTGAGGTGGCCGACAGAGCGCTCGAGGTGGCAAACTGTGCAAGATGGCCGGCAGAGCGCCCGAGGTGGCCGACGGAGGGCCCGAAGTGTACTACGTAGTGGCGCGATGGCACTACGGTGGTCTCGCGGTGGCTGCTCGGTGGTGGACTGCCTTTATAACTGGCTGTGTTATTTTTAACATTGAAATCAATAGAAATGTTGATTTTTTAAATATTTTTTTATTTTTTTTCTTGATTTCCGTGCCAGGGCAGAATAGGCAAATTTTTTTTGCCTCAGAATGCAATTTTGACAAAAATAGTCGTGCCTTATATGGAAATTGGGGGATTTGGGCCTTCCGGACTCAATTTTGATGTCGGTTTTTGCCCAAAGTGCTTCAAAAAATAAATTCCCTTTAACTCCACATAAGAAATGATGACAAAAGCTTGAAACCCTCGACACTCAAAAAACTTCAAATACTCAAGAACGGGATGCAGTAGCAAGGCTCTGATACCATGTTAGAATTCATAGAATTCAACCACCAAGATCCGCTATGTGCAAAAACTTGTCACAAGAGAGAAGCTTGGAGATAAGAATGTTCTGAAAGACAAAATGTTCATTCAGAGAGGGAATACTGAAATACAAAGAGATCAATCCTTATAAAGGAGATCGGACACCAAGAAGGTGGAGAAACCTAGGTTGCATGAATAATTAATAAAGAATTAATTATTGCATGCCTAAAGTTTAGCTTAAGTGAACATGAGATAAAAAGGTGACTTAAACAATTGAATCAATAATGATTTAATTAATAAGTGAACATAGAAATATCTTTTTACTCTAACATTTTTTTTGTGCAAGAACATGTTACGGAGCCACCAGATCAGAATCACGAAGCTCAGACACAGTCGGAGAGACTTAGAAAATTTCTGACAAAACAACTTGGTATAGTTTTCCACTTTCAAATTGTCCCTAGGTACAAGTCGACTTTCAAACCGTCCCTACCATTTTTTGCTAAAATTTCACACACAGGTCTGTCCTCTGATCTACTTTCCATTGTTGTACTTCTATGCTCATTATCTGCCTATATCAGTCAGTTATTTCCAGTTTTCTACAAATTGTCTAATAAATCACCTTAGTCACTTTAATTACATTCACATATCATTATCATTTTTATCAATTCCATATTTTAGCGGAGGAAAAACCATTGTCACACTTAGTGTTTGAGTCACCTCTTGATCTTAGTGGGGCATTCTTTCTTTTGAAATGTATTACTAGTGAAAATGAGAAGTGATTTACCCTACATATGTCATTTCTTCCTCTTCCTCTTTTCCCCATACAATTATAAATCCCCTTAAGCTCGTCAATTGAAGAAACTCTATGGTTAAGTGTGCTTAAGTTGGAGTAAACTAGGATGAGTGACCTTCTGGAAAGTCCTAGTGCTTCACCCCTGTGAGAATCACCTAGAAGCAATGAGTGCTAAGTGTTCCATTCATTCCCATGAGAGATGGGTTATTGTGACCCACTAATCATGAAACATGAGTCAATGAGTTTAAGTCAAAAACTACACAGTTGAATCCTAATAGCAATATCACAATTTGACTTGCTATGGAAAATATCTCCTACTCATCAATTGACGAGCTTAAGGGGATTTATAATTAATGGTTCATAAGGCATGGTACTTGATAAAGGTTTTACAAATGGAGTTGCAAGCAAAGTGGGCTTCACCTTGGAGGAAACTTTGTGGTTGAGCGCACTTGAGCTGGAGTATTACTAGGATGGGTCACCTCTCAAGAAGTCTCGGTGCTTCACCCTTGTGAGCATCACCTAGATGCAATGAGTGCTAAGTTTTCTATTAATTCTCATGATAGATGGGTTCTTGTGAACCACTACTCATGAAACATGGGTCAATGAGTTTGACTCAAAAACTACACAGTTGAATCATAACTTAGCAATATCACAATTTGACTTGCTGTGGAAAATATCTCCTACCCATCAATTAACAAGCTTAAGGGGATTTATAATGAATGGTTCATAAGGTACAACACTTGTTGAATGTTTTATAAATGGGGTTGCAAGCAAAGTGGGCTAAACCTTGGAGGAAACTATGTGGTTAAGCGCGCTTGAGCTAGAGTAGTACTAGGATGGGTGACTGCCCAGGAAGTCTCGATGCTTCACCCATGTGAGCATCATCTAGATGCAATGAGTTCTGAGTGCTCCATTCATTCTCATGAGAGATGAGTTCTTGTGAACCACTACTCATGAAACATGGGTCAATGAGTTTGACTGAAAAACTACATAGTTGAACCCTGATAAAAATATCAAAATTTCTTCTTATTCTCCTTTTCAAATCTAAAGGATCACTCCATGATACTTTTAGATGGTCCTTTGTTTATGGGGCAAAACATGTTTTTCCTTAAACATTGGGCCCCCAGTTTTAATCCTATGAATGATGATACTAGTAAGTTCCTTGTGTGGGTTCAATTGCCAAAGCTTCCTTTGGAATTTTGGGACAAGGATGTTTTTCAACTCATTGCTAACACTTTTGGACAATATTTAAATGTTGATTCAGCCATAAAATTTAAGAAGCCTTTCATTGTGTGCTTATGGAGAAAAACAAGGAGCTCCCTTCCCAAGTTACTCTTTCCTCCAAGTATGGAGTTTGGGTGTAGTTGATTGTTTTTTAAGACTCTTCTATTGTTTGTCATTGACGTTGTAAGGTGGGTCATTCTAGTGCTAGTTACCCCACAAACATGACTGATCAACCTGTTTGGAGAAAAATAGGTTAGATTGTTGAAGATTGATGCAATGACAAGAATGCTCAAAAGGTTAAAAGTAGAGAAAAATTCCCTTTTGATTGTGATGAGATAGTCACTTGTTTGGTTGCCAAAGGGAATGCTTGTTTTCCTCATTGGGTCAACAAAATGAGCTTAGAGTTGGTGAACTCGTGCACTATGAAACAAAAAACTTTTGAGCAATTTCATTTTAATCACCCTGACTTTGGTTTGGATGATTGTGAATTCTAGTGACTTTGTTGTTAGTCTATTATTTATCTTGGTTGTTCTTTGTTGTTCTATAGTACTTTGCTTTATTCTTTTGTACTAGGACAAGAGCCCTTTCAAAACCCGTACTTACCTTTAAACAAAACATAACTAGATTAAAATGGCCCATTTATGAATTTTTAGATCAAAATCGATAATTTGCAATAGATCAAAACTAAAACCTTAAGGGCCCGTTTGGTTGGGGAATAGGAAAATGAAACAAATCATGGTTATCTATAGCCTGGTTATGCAAACCCTGGTTTTCAATTTTTGGGACTGTTTGGTTGCCCTGGAATATGGATTTGTAAATCCACATTCTCTGTTTGGTTGAATAGCTGTCAAAATTTGGAAACAATAATGTTTGGTTGTGAAGAACTTATAGAATTAAGAATTCAGCGCTGTCCGAAGCTTGAGGAGGTGCCAGATTTTAGAGGTGCAGACTGCTTGGAGAGGGTTATAATTGATGGATGTGGGGAGTTTAATTGTCTTATATTGGATGAGTGTCGAAACTTGAGAAGTGTGTCAGGTAATTTTGAGCTTACAAAGTTGTACATTAACCAGTGCCCTGAGCTTGAGTAGTTGGAAAGTCTTTCCAGAATGCGCTTCTTGGAGGAGATTGACATTAATGGTTGTAGAAATATGAAGAATATTACGCTGCCAACAACACTCGTCAGTCTATCCATAAGGATTTGTAGAGATTTGCAAAGAGTATCAGTAACTGGTGATTTTATGGAGATCACAAAGAAGTTGTCTATTTGGGACTGTGCTATGCTTGAGGAGTTGCCAATGCTCGCCACACGGAGCTGCATGGAAAAGATTTCAATTTGTGATTGTGAGAAGCTACAGAACATTTCGATCTATGGATGTAAAGCAAGAAAAATCTGCGGCGTGGCTTTTAAGGGGAGAAAATCCCTTCCACGAACGCTTTGCTCAACGACTCCTCTTCCCGGGCGATTTTCTCACCCAAAAAAACTTTAATAGTTGAAGCCTCTGCATATTCTGAAACTCCCTCTTTAAATCGCCTCAGTAGCGCTGCCATTTGCGATTCAGAATGAGATCCGACATTATCATTTTCTGCCTTCGGCTTCTGCAACTCGTGCTTCCTCGCAAATTCTTCAGCGATCATCAATGCAAATTCCGCCATTTTACCCAAACCGTGGAGTTGCCCGGATCCGACGGGAATATAAAATTTTGTTTATTTTACACACATAACCGTGGATTCCAAATTCATTCCACCTCCTAAGGTGGAATTGCGAAATCCACGCTTTTGGCAAAATGGGGTTCTAGAAATCCACATTCCCATTCTAAAAAAGGGCATCCAAACAGAGAATTGCACCCCATAACCGGGTTATGGGCGGCATAACCCGGTTATGGGGTGCAACCAAACGGGCCCTAAAAGAACCATATAATCTCCAATTGAGAACCTTAAATTGTTTATCTGTTCATTTATTTTCCCTTTCTTTAAATACATCTTTAGCATGGCAGCGTTATCCCCTGCAGGATTCTCTTGGTCTACTTTTCCTGCTCGATTGGAAGTTAACTTCTGGTAATGGCCGCAGTAGCAGTGCCCATTCCAGTTTCCCCTAACAGTAAGAGTGCCCATTACGGTAGCTTGTTGATCAAGTCTACACAGCTCAATTCTGTGGTAGAGGGGAAGGCCATCCATGCACAAATCATCAAACACGGATTTGAAGTTGGAACATTTCTGGGAAACTGTCTTGTGAATATGTATTCCAAGTGTGGGAGCATTATGGATGCACGCAGTGTCTTTGATAATATGGCTCGGCAAAATTTAGTTTCCTGGAATGTCATGATTGCAGGTAGCAATTTTAGGTAACCCCAAACTTTTATAAATTACTGAAAATCTGTTTTCCATTTTTTTCGTTTTCTTAAGGGACCTGAACATAAACACTTTCGTATGAGTAAAGCCAGGGTTTTTGAAAGTTTGAGGAATATGTATTTGAAGAATGTCGCTAGATGTAGTTGGGTATTCAACCTAATCTCTTATTTTGATGCTTCTGAGAAATTAAGCCTTCCGAATACGCTGCCTCCTCAATTGGACACCTCTTTCTGCTTTCTCGGGTTTTTTTTAAATTTTAGACTCCGATTATCATTTTCTGTCATAATTTTAAAAATAAAAAATTCAATCATTACACCAATTCTTATCCGGCCTCATCCCAATATAATTCTTATTTGGCCTCATCCCAATATAATGTATGTTGTTGAAAATCTTGATGTCCTTTCTTCATTGTCAATTATCTCCAGAGATTTTCTCCTTAAAAAATTATGGATTGTGGAAGCTTGAGGGCGTGAATTATCACTAAAGAGAATAGTTAATTGGCGAATCTTAACCTTTAAAATTGTCTATAACTTTGCAGGCTATGCCCAGCAAGGGTTTGGTGAAGAAGCACTTAACCTGTTTGAAGAAATGAAATGGGCTGTTACGATGCCTAATGAGTACAGTTTCAGTAGTGTTCTGAAGGCTTGTGCTAGTTTGGCAGCTTTAGAAGAAGGAAAACAAGCTCATTGCCACATTGTAAAACTGGGGATTGAAAAGAATATATTTATGGGGAGTGCTCTGGTTGACATGTATGGTAAATGCAGAAGCATTGATGATGCCCACAAGGCCTTTGAAAGACATTCTGAGAAAAATGTTGTATCATGGAATGCGATGATTGCAGCATATGTTCAGTGTGGCCAATTTAAGGATGCCTTGAAACTCTTCTCTAAAATGCTGACGAAAGGGATAAGGCCAAGCCATGTCACCTTTGGCTTTGTTCTAAAGGCTTGCTCTAGCCTACAGACTGTGGAACAGGGTAAGCAAATTCATGCTTGTGTTTTTAAAAGTGGATTTGGGTCACATCTGTTTGTGGGGAGTGCTGTAATTCTTATGTATATGAAATGTGGTAGCATAGACTGTGGTCGACAATTGTTCGATGGAATGAATAAGGTAGATGTGGGATTATACAATGCTACAATTCAAGGATATGCTGATAGAGAGCAGCATGATAAGGCAATGGATTTGTTCTGTCAATTATTAAGAACAGGCATGAAACCAAGTGAAATAACATTAGCTTTTGTTTTGAAGACATGCCAAGCTCTTGACGAAGCCAAGCAACTCCATGCATACTTCATTAAATCCGTGTATAGGGGTAATGTTTCTTTGGTAACTGCTGTGGTTACGATGTATGCTAGATGTGGTGAGATAGACCATGCACGACAAGTGTTTGACACAATGACTCCAAAAGATGTTGTTCTATACACTGCAATGCTAGCTGCATATACTCAGAAAGGTTTTATAGAGGAGGCCTTGAAACTCTTTATTCAAATGCAACATCAGGGTGTGAAACCTAATCAGTTCACCTACCCAACAGTTCTTACTGCATGTGCTAGCTTAGCTTCTCCAGAAGTGGGGACACAAGTTCACACTCATATAATTAAAATTGGAGTTATGTCAGATGTCTTTGTTGGCAATGGTCTTGTTGACATGTATGTCAAATGTGAGAACATAGAAAATGCCCGACAGACTTTTGATAGAATACCTAAGCATGATATTGTAGTCTGGAATGTGATGATTGCAGGGTATGTGAAGCATGAATATGCTGAGGCAGCACTGCAATTATTTGAAGAAATGCAGCAGTTTGGAGTTAAGCCAAATCACAATACCTTTGTTTCTGTTCTATCTGCATGCAGTCAGTTAGGCCTTGTAAGTTTAGGCCGCCGGATTTTTGATTCCCTAACCCGAACTTATGGCATTATCCCAAGCATGAAGCACTATATCTGCATGATTAAGCTCTTAAGCACTGCTGGACGCCTGTACGAGGCAGAGGATTTTATTAAAAACATGCCAATTGCACCAGGTCCTTTGATCAATAAATACCTTACTTCACGCTCGAGACAATGAGAAAAGACTCTCTGGCTCATTCAGTCGATGTAACTGATGATCATAAGCCTACTCTCTTGACAACTGTTTGGAGGGTGTCTTGAATATTATAAGAACAAAGCTCATATGATAGAAAAAGAAATGAAAATGCAGCTTAATTCAGATTAAGGATCATCTCAATAATTCTTTCTCTGAGTTGGGTTGTGCTATGTAGCATTGCTTGGGATGTCAGAAAGTCACCGGGGCACATCAGAAAGTTCACTCTTTGACAAATTTATGCATGTGAAATACATCATATCTCCCAAGCTTTGCTATTGACACTTTCATTGTGCTGCATAGGTTCTGCAATATGCTTTAGAACTGAAAGAATGAAATGGGAAGGTTCCTTTTCTTCTCTAGGAAATTATTTTACTCCATAGGAATCAGTTGGCATTGGGAATCATCTTCATTGTGCAGGTCCTTTTCAGATATTAAATTTCACAAGAAATCAAGATCATCTTGTCTTAAACCTTTAGAAAGCATTTTTTTAGAAATTCACTTGAACCATAAGAAAAAAAACTTTCAGTTACAGTTGGGCAGGTGGCAAGCAGCTATAAACTCCTGATCACATCAAAAACTTAAGCAGAAGATAAAGTCAGCCTAAGGCATTAGACATCAACATAAGAAAGTTATTGCGGACAATATTAAGTGGCTGCACCCCACAGATTCAGCTAGAGAGTCACCACCATGCAGTTCTGAGGCCACCTTTTCTTCTTGAAAATGTCCATTTTACCATTTACTTGACTTTAATTTATTTTTTATGTGAAAGTGTTTCCTTATAAAAACACTCTCGGCTTGTGAAAGTATTGAGGGAAGAACTTTTGCTACTTTGGATTACATGCACAAGAAATCAAATAAATATAAAGGATGTGATGGGGAATATGGTGGAAGATATGCGCTACATTTTATGTGGTGGCAATAAAAGGTAACACTTCCATGGCCATTTATTATTAGTTCCTGCCAGGGAACTATAGTGAAGGCTCAATCTTTAAACAGTGATTAATCTCCCCTCCATTGGCCAATCAAATGCCTCACATAATTTATAGAACTTTTATCTATAATGTTTCGAGGTGCAAAGTTGCCCATTTTTTACAGATCTTTTATGCAAGAATCATTTTGGCGGGCTCTGATTGGATTTCATTTGTGGCTGCCGGTTGTCAGGGCTTGTTTTTAATATTTTTGAGACAAGAGAACACACGATTCCTGAGGTGCGACAACAGAAGTTAGGAAAAAGATACAGTATAATCTGGTAACTTGCATTTGGAAACACATGTCACCGAGTGTGCTGCATGTAAACCTTACGTGGAAGTAAATATTGTTAACACGTGACTTTTTCAATACAAATGTCTGGGGCGGTCCTTACCTACGGTTTGCTAACATGTCTGCTGCTGCAACATTTCCAGCGCCAGTACTAACAACAATTCTCCTTTTTGTGAGTTATGCTCTGATTGATGCCTGCATTTTGCATACATTCTGTTGGGGTTATTGTAGGGCACATACAGTATACTCAGAACAGATCGGAATTGTCTTCTACACAGTGATCTGCAACATTTTGACAGAAATATATATTATCTTGCAATTCAATTGATTTGTATATCTTTATATCTGCGCTTCACAACA
>MU228163.1:946719-994628 GCA_018584345.1 Thuja plicata | reverse complement strand
GTCAATAGCATTGCAACCCATCACTGTAAAGGCCTGAGGTTGTGGGAACAAAAGGCATTCACACCAACCAGAAATGGCAAAGGAAAAAAGTTATACAATCATGACAGGAGGATATGGAGGCATAAAAATTGTTTGCAAGCTGAGATTCCTTGTTCAACTTGCAAATCCTACTGGCAACATCGCTCTGCTTTAGATCCTGATGGCAACATCACTTTGCTTTAGGTTTCTATCATGATTGATACTGTTGTCCTTTCTGATTTGAATCTTGATACATTATTCCTACTAAATCAACCTGCCCTGCCTGCACTTGGCAGGAACTATGCTGCCCTGCAGCTCTTGTTAACAAATAGTAATTGTTCTTGAGCTCATTAAATAATTCCTTGTTTGGGACTTATATACGAACTTAGTTTAACATCTTTTTGAATGCTTTAACAAGACTTAGGATACTTCCTGACAACGAAACATCAAAGCTATTGATCTATAAAAGATTCAAAACCAAACCAAAATTCTTTGTCAAGTAACCTAGGTTTTAACACCAACCATACTTTCATGAATATCTTCATAAGGTATTTGATCTTAATTTAGCATATTTGTTCAACTGGAATCTTGTGCTGAAAATATGATTTGAAGAATCTGACGGGGACAAAAAATGGTCAACAAATACTACAGCATCATATAGTCAACAAAACCACGATAAACTCAAGTAGCATATACATTCTAACACAAAAATATTCATGGTTCAAACTTCAAGTTCATCAACATCATTGGCATTAGATTATGCACGATCATTTAAAGAACCAGAAGCAATGCCTATACTACTCATAATAAAAGTGTGATTGCTTTCTTATTCCTTAAGTGCAACATGATGGGAAAAGGAAACATCCAAGTCAACATGCTCTAACTCATATTCAACAATTTTTAGTCCCCTTCCTTGTAGCTATGTTGTTTGCAAAGGTGGCACAAGTTGGAATATTCAAACAGTAAGTTCATTTTCTATTTTTAGTGCAATTGATTGCCCCTTTACTAAGTGGATAAAAGAGTGTGCGCCAATCTCTTTGAGATGCACATAAAATAACAACCAACGAGGACAAAGTAGAGAGATGGAGTTATAAATTATTTTAGTAGACAGTTTACTTTTGGATTGACATTTTATATTTTGGATGGTTGTGTAATTGGCAATAAGTCTCTTGCTATCCTTCGTATGGAAGGAGATTGATTGTATTTTTTATGGATCTATTTGTTATGTATGTACTCCTTAAGGGGTATACTTGAGTCATCCATGCATCATACTTGATTGTATCCTTTCTTTTTTGGAGAGGAGTTTTGTCCGAGTGGGTTTTCTCTTTTTCTTTGTTTGTGAGAGATTGTGTTTGCATTATACATGGGTACCTAACATTGCCTAGTTGCAGGAGCCCATCAGCATTGTTGCATCTCGCATCATTTTGCATAAAAATTACTTCTCCTTAAGTTGCACTTAAGGGGGGCGTTAGAGTGAATAATGTCTCGTCCCTTGTAAATTTCTAGTGAGGACATTTTCACATGTTAAGCTAACTTAGGTCGTAAGCATAATTTCTATAAGTTATAATGGGGTCATGTCCACCTCATTTACTTTTGGTATTTAATATGTTGGATCAATTAGAATTTATGGGTTTAAAGATGGACGAGGAGTAAGAAAAAATGGACCTTTTCAGTATTTCAAAACTTACTTTATCAAGATCAATAGTTGCTCAATCTAAAAAAATAAGTACAATCTCCAAAGGAATTTTAGAGTTAATCATATATAAAATTACCAAAACATTGTATTTTACATACATATATCCAAAAACACTTCCAACAAGTCAACTAAAAATATTAGCACAAACAAATTTAGAAGCTCGATGAAATAAAAATAAATAATCAAATTAGGTATTTTCAACTTTCACAAAGTTTTTGAAGTTAAAAGAATAGTTCAGACCAATCTATTGTTAGGAAATTTATAGTCATTTCCACATAACCCAAAAAGAGAAATCTATGCAAACAAGTACTCAAAATCCATATGTGAAAAATAAGGCAACATACTATTAAAGGTGACAAAAGATAAATTTTAGGAAACCCCTCGAGAGAAAATAAAAAAAGCCTCCAAAAGCATCTACCTCTCATGTATTAATCAATAATGAAAACATCGCAATATATCTTTAGAGTCCCCGTGAACAATTTTGAACAAGCATGCATCACACATCTCATGACATGCTTCAAACCCTCACAAATGTAAACAACAAGAGATGCTCTCTCAATCCCCTTAGCCAAAAATGTTGGGCTTTTGGAACTTTTAGGTAGATTGTTGACAAGCACCACTCTTATCAACTAGAGCCATCGGAATGGATGATTCAAACTAGCTCACTTGGCATTGATAATTATGAAGCACTGCACACAATTGGGTAAAGGGGTAAACTTAGAAAAACAAGTAACTTATCTCTAATGTCTTTTTGTAAATTAGAAATGGAAATACATTGAACATCCATATTAGGCACGTGATAAAAAAAAAAAGAGCATGCAAATGTTTAAATCTACCAATAAAATCAATCACTTTTTCCTTAACACCTTGTTTGCAATGAATCAAATCAATTAAAGAAATTTGTGGACCAATATTATTTTGTAACTATTGAATGATAATATTAGCAAGTTTTTGAAATGAGTCAATATAACGAGGCAAAGAAGAAAACCGTTGTAAGGCCTTATCTTTGAATATCCTAGTAAACAGCTTAGCCATAAGTTTATGATCATTAGAGAAGTCACTACACAAAGATTTTAATATTTTCAAATGAGTCAATGGATCACCTTTCCCATTATATGTCTCCAAGTGAGATATTTCCATGTATTTAGGGATAATGACACAAATGATATCAAGGGACAAAGAGCTAGCAATGCCACAAGTAGGATATTGAATTTGGATTGGGTTATGGAACTAAATTGTTCTTGTAAGGATGAAACACTTTTGGAAAGTTTATTAATGGTGGCTTCTGTAGATATGTTGGTATTGGCCATGTGTGAAAGTGAAGGATTTGGAACATTATGTGAAATGGAGGGAGAATTGGAATATTAAAGTGGGACAATGTGGTAAGTAGGTAAAGATGATGGTTGGGAAATACATGGAACACTCATAGGAGGAGGGATGGTAGGATTAGAAATACTTCAAAGACTAACTTGTGTAGGATTGATATTTTGAATAGATGTAGCCATAATGGGTGGAGTATATGTAGGAACATTAGGTAAGATTGTTGGAATAGGAATAGAAGTCTCAACATTGGTATTAGGATTAAAAAGATTAAGATCTTGAGCACAAATTTTCATAGTCTTGAGATTGTTATCAATAAGATGGGATATGTCATGCAATAAATCAACACCATGCTCATCATTGTGATAAACTTCCTTAATCCTTCTACCAAGGGGATTGCCTCACTTTTAGAATGTTCTTATCCTAACCATTGCTCAAGATTTTCAAAATCATGAAAAATATTTTGTACTTGGGTAGGAGATACTCTTAAGTATTCATCCTCGTCTTGAGAAGAGTGGGAAGAGGGATTCTCAACAATGGTAGGTATGTCATTAGCATGCATAGAGTTATCATCTACATTCCTATGTAATATATTAGAGGATTTGGGATCAAAGGGATCCATAAGTCTACAATTTATTCTCACTGAAATGTTATATATAGGGTCCAATGTTATAACATTCATACACAAAGCAATGAAAGAAAGATAGCTCTAAATAATGAAAACTGGTAACCAATTGATCATTTAAACATTCTATATAGTTTATGAACGAGAAAACTTAATATATCATAATGATTGCACATAAAAGCTAATGAAATGCATGAGGTAAACTCTAATCATTCAAAATGTAATGCAAATATGATCTAAACGCCAAATCAAAATGGAAATCCAAACGAGTCGAGTTTACCAAAATGTAATGGCAGTGAGCCTAGATATCCAAATGCATAAAATGTAGCAGTGTTATGATGAAAATACTGAATAATGCAATGCATACAAATTAAATATAGACATCAAAATCAAAATGGAAATGTAAGGATGTTGGGTTCACCAAAATTTTATGAAGGAAAATTGGTGATTGGGGGAGAATTTTCACTAGGATAATCAATCAAGCTAGGAGTCTCACACCCCAAATTCAATCTCTCTCATTACATTAGGAAGGAGAAAGCACCCAATAGGATTAAGAAGACTCAAGTTTTGAACGGGTGTAAGAGTTTCTCCATTGCTAATAATGGAATGATTGATTGATGTAATTGGGAATGCATAAATCAAGAAAATTGGACGAAATAGGATGTAATGAGGGTAATCTATATATGCAGATAGATAACAGGTTGATAAACAAATTCTAGGACTATATCTGACAAACAAACACTATAATTGACCTGCACACTAATTTTAAACCAAAATTGTGTGTAAGGGGTGACTGAACTCGTCCATGATGATGGGAGGCACTGTTGATCTACCAAAAAGTGATAAAAAGGCAATGGATTTGTAGCAGACTATTAGACCTTCCTATAGTCGAATCTGCAACTCTGTCACCTACACATATAAAATGGGGGAAATGTTGGGATAAGGGGGTCTACATAAGTCAAACCCCTTTATAGGAATTGACCTTGAAATCTGTTGAACAAGGCGAATAACCGAGGGGGGGAGGGGTGAATCAGTTATTCACATACAACTTTACAAAACTTTCTCTCTGTCAGTTAACACTTAAATAGTTCCAATAACAACTTAAGATTTGTCGGTTTAGCACATTAAACATTCACATAAACTATAAACATGAAATGCACAGGAACACCGAAACAGAGAACACCAGATTTTACACGGAAACCCCAAGATGGGTAAAACCACGGAGAAGCTAATTCTCATGAAATGTAAAAACACTTGTTCAGGTTACACCAAAAGGTGATTTGATACAAAGGCTCATTGCCATAAAATGTTCACCGCAAGAAGGCTCACTGTCGATACACAGGGGCTCACTGCTGAAAGATATGAAAGGAATAGAATCTACCTCTAAGATCTACAAACTTCTATGCACGAACACAGATCTTCTTCGCATGAACTCGTAGTCACTTCGCATATACTATCATAAGCCACAAATGTATATACTTGCATATCTTTGTCTTGCTTACGTTGATGCCTTATTTATACAACACCATGAGATCCACAAGGTCGACTTCACAAATTGAAATAGGTCACACCAAAACATTCCTGCGGTGGGAAGGAATGAAATGAGGACCACCTTGACCAATGCAACACATCATGCTATACGACACCTTCTCCAAGGTACACGTTTCAAAACCAAAGTTGGGACCAAAACACATCCACCAAGGATCGAGCATACCATCTACCATAATGTAGATTCCAGAGACCAAAAGCTACTAGTGAACAAGCCAAGTACATCAACCGATACACCAGACACTCCAACCGATACGCCAATTTGTCGATACATTACAACTGATACAACAAAAGCTGAGATATGAGTATGTTGACATCAATGACAACCATTAATGACAACATCATTGGAAAGCATCAACTTCACATTCTAACAATCTCCCCCTTTGTCATTGATGGCAACATTCATCAATAAAAAAGCGCAGAAACAACTAGAAAACTTCTCTCCCTTTGACAAAAATGACAAAGGATGAAGAAAAACTCCCCCTTGTTGAAATACTCTGCTCCCCCTGAGAAGAAGCCTCCAAGCACCGATCTAGAAAGATATAGCTACGAAAAGTACTGGATCAATGCACACACTGGTGCATCTAGTGAACACTAGGAAGGGGCAGAACCTCCAACTTCCCTCTGAGATACTCAAAAGTATTTTTGCACAAAGGTTTGGTGAATATGTCTGCAATCTTCTCCTTTGTGGGTACGTACTCCAGCTTTACTGTACCTTCTTCCACCTTTTCTCTGATGAAGTGATATTTGATGTCAATATGTTTCATTCTACAATGCATTATTGGATTTTTTGACATACTTATCGCACTGGTATTATCGCACATGATAGGAATTGGTTCGTCAAAACTGATTCCTATTTCCTGCAATGTCTATTTCATCCATAACACCTGAGTGCAACATTAGGACATTGCAATATACTCTGATTCAACGTTGGATAATGCTACACAATCTTGCTTCTTTCTTGACCAATCGACTAATCGGGAACCATGAAAGAATGCTCCACCACTGGTACTTCTTCTGTTGTCCAAACAACCTGCCCAATCTTTATTTGTATATATGCTGTCAGTGAAAAATATGATTCTGTAGGGTACCATAACCCTATATCTTTTGTCCCTTTCAGGTATTTGAAAATCCTTTTTACTACCATAGTATGTGACTCTTTCAGTTCTTGCTGAAATATGGCTGCCAAACATACTGCATACATAATATTTGGTCTGGTAGCAGTTAGGTATAACAAGCCTCCAATCATCAACCTATATAAACTTGCATCTGCTTTCGATGATTCATCTTCCTTTAGTTCTCCATTTAGGAATGCAGATTTGACTTCCATCTGATAAAATTAGAATTTCTTGAATGCTGCAAATGCCAAGTACATCCTAATAGCTTACATCCGAGCAACATGAGCATAAGTCTCCTCAAAATCAATTCCTTCAATCTATGAGTAACCTTTTTCAAACCAATCTTGACTTGTTTCTTACAAAAAATTTCTCTCTCATCTAGCTTGTTCTGGTACACCCATTTTTTACCTATCATATTTTTGTCTTTTGGTCTAGGCACAAGTTCCCAGATCTTAGAAAAAATCTAATTAGTTCTTCCTTTATAGAATTAATCAAAATCTAATCATTACAAACCTCTACTACAGTCTAAGGTTCAACTTCAGAAAGTAAACACAACAAAGCATGATCTTGTGTTGCTTTACTTCTGGCAACAAATCCTCTGTTCTTATCTCCAATAATTTGATTTTATGAATGATGCTTCTATACATATCTTGGTTTCTTAGTAGTGGATGTCGGTGTCGGTGTCGGTGTTGGCTGAATGTCATCTTCCTCTTTCTTGTCTTCTTTCCTCTTCTCTTCTGCATCATATTCATACTCAATGTGCCTTTCAGGAATCTTTTGAAAATCTTCATCAATCTTCACATTGGCTCTTTCCACAAGCTTGTTCATTCTTTTATTGTAGTACCGATACGCCTTGCTTCTAGTAGAATATCCCAAGAATATTCCTTCATTAGACTTGCTATCAAACTTTCCAAGATTACCTTCATCTTTTCATATGTAACACTTGTTGCCAAAAATATTGAAGTACTCAACTGTTGGTACTCTTCCATGCCATAATTCATATGAAGTCTTGTCATACTTTTTTTGGTATAGAACTCTATTAAGCATATATATAGCAGTATGTACTAATTTTTTCCAGAAGATCTCTGACAAATTTGCTTCTGTCAACAAAGTTCTAGTTGCATCCTGAATCGTCTGATTCATCCTTTTCACAACACCATTATGCTGCAATGTTCTTGCTACTGAAAACTCTCTTAAAACAATTCTTTTCACAGTAGCTTTCAAATGCATCAGATATGAATTCTCCACCTTTATTAGATCTCAAACAATTAATGTTTCTACCACATTCAATATAAACTCTAGCCTTGAATATCTTGTATTTCTCAAATTCTTCATATTTATCTCTAAGAAATTAAACCCATGTCATCCTTTAATAATCATCAATGAATAGTATGAAGTACCTTTCACCTTGAAAAATTCTTGTTCGGGTCGGACCAAAGAGATCAATGCGCATAATTTCTAGCACATCGGTAGAAGAAAGATTTTTTTCCTTGGATGATTCTCTTCTCTGCTTCCCTTCTTGAAAACTCTTGCAAATGATGTTTTCCAGTTCGCACAGTCTGGGTAAATCTCTCACTGCATGAGATGAGCTCATTCTCATCATATTATCAAAATTAATGTGACAAATCCTCTGATGCTAGAGCCAACTGTCATCGGTCTTAGATAATAAGAAACATCCTTTAGATGCTCCTTATATATGATACATATGGGTAAGTGCAAGAAGTTGGGTCTTTTCATGTTCTCTTTCCTAAAGCAATTATGTCTCCACATCTATTCCTGATTTCACATCCTTCATCCTTGAAAACAACATCATAACCATACACACACATTTGTCCAACACTCAAAAATTGTGATATAACCCTTTCACATAATAGACATTGTCAGTATTATTCTTACATTCAAATGTAATAGATCCTTTACCAACAATATATGTTGCCTTATCATCACCAAATCTAACAACGCCACCATCATATCTGCTAAGTGATACAAATTTACTTTTGTCTCCAATCACATGATGGGACCAACCACTATCAATTATCTAATCATTCTTGTTTCTTCTTCATATAAAGCACTCTCAACATTATCATTAGCTTTAGCAAAGATGTTAGTGATATCAATTTCAGATTTCTCTTCTTATCCAACATAAAAAAAAAAAGCAATCCCCTGTCTCTGATTTATCATCTGAGATACTAGCATCTTCATTCACATAGTAAGCCTTTTTATTGAATCTTTTGAACTTCTGTCTGGGAGCTTTGTCAAGACATCTAGTATCCAAATGACCAATCTTACCGTGCACCTAAATAATTTTAGGGGTAACATACCCTTGTACTTTTCGATACCTTTCTTTAGTCTTCTTGCAAAGTTAGCCGCAAACTCTTCTTCATCACCACTCTCTGGATCATCTTTTGATTTTGTAGCTTTGAATTTTGTCTCCTATCTGTTCTTGTCTCTTCTAAACTTTCTTAGTTTAAATGCGGCTAGGGTACCAAACAAATGTTCTTTGGTAAACTTCTTCAGATCATACACCTCTTCAATTGCTGAAATTTTTTTACTGTAAGTGTCTGATAATGTCACCAAAATATTTTCCATGAAGTCCTCATCCGTAATAGTTCCTCCTTGGTTCTTAAATTCATTAGCTGCATTCTCAACTCTATGGAAATAACTTTTTATGTCTTCACCATCTTCCATTCGCAGGTTCTCATAATGTCTCTTAGCTGTCAACTTCTTATATAACTTGACTCTGTCGTTTCCTTCATAAATTTGCTTCAAATTTTTCCAAACTTCATAAGTTGTCTTCAATGAAATAACCTTAGCCAATTCAGTCTTTGATAAAGAACTAGTAATAACATACCTCCCTTTTGCATTTTCCAGATATTACTAAATTTCACCAGGAGTAGTTGACCCATTCTACGGAGGAACATAATTTGACTCTACATGCTTCCATCTCTTGTAACCAACCTTTACCAAGTATCCTTTCATCTGATCTTTCTATCAATTATAGTTTGATCCATCGAATATAGGAATAGTCAATTTGTGTGTCATCAGATCTACCTCAAGCGGTTAAGCTCTTCACCGAGGAATCAAGATCTGATACTAATTGTTGAACATGAAAAATAACTGAGAGGGCAGGGGGGTGAATCAGTTATTCACACACAAATTTACAAAACTTTATCTCTGTCGGTTAACACTTAAACAGTTTGAATAACAACTTAAGATTTGTCAGTTTAGCACATTAAACATCCACAAAAAATATAAACATGAAATGCATAGGAACACTGAGACAGAGAACATGAAATTTTATGTGGAAACACGAAGATGGGTAAAACCATGGAGAAGATAATTCTCATGAAATTAAAAAACAATTGTTAAGGTGACACCAAAAGGTGATTTGATACAAAGGCGCACTGCCAGAAAATGCTCACTGCAAGAAGGCTCACTGCCAATATACAAGGGCTCACTGTTGATACACAAGGGATCACTACCAATACACAAGGGCTCACTGCTGATACACATGGGCTCACTTCCATAAGATATGAAAGGAATAGAATCCACCTCTATGATGTACAGAGTGCTCTACACGAACACAAATCTTCTTCGCATGAACTTGTAGTCACTTCGCATATACTTCCATAATCCGCAAATGCATATACATACTCATTTCTACAATACAAAAAGAGTTCTTCTTTATTTATATCGGTATCCAATCTTATGTATGTCAATGATATAGGGGTTTACGTAAGTCAAACCCCTGTATAGGAATTGACCTTGAAATAAAATTAAAATTGCATTAAGAAAAAAGTCTGGTGCTAGAAGCGGGGGTTTGACAAGATGTTATACCTTCATAAGTGTTGAATTTCTCATGAAGATGCTTGAAAGTTGTCTTAATGTAATCTTTACCTTGGATCTAGGATAGGAAGAACATAAATGACTTCACACATGCTAGGATCTAGAAATTATTCCATATCTTCCATGCTTGATGCTTGGATGAACCTAAAATTGATTGCTCCTTAAATGCTTGAGTGCTTGAATTGAATTATAATGGATTAGATTTTGATTTCATGGGATGGATTGTAAAATGCATGTTCTTGAAAATGGATCCCAAAATGAGGGAAGCATATTTATGCTTATACCTCACCTAGCCATTTCATGGCTCAAATATTGAAGGAGACTGACATGAAATTGAAATCCTGCCTAAAATCAAAAGACCATCATCCAATTTGAATTTGGGCCCTATTTTCAATGTAAGGGGAAAATCCCAATGTAGGCGGTGACCTAAATCACCCCCTACAGTCTAAGTCGCCCTTTATAGGACAAAAGGGCCTAGATCTAGGTTGAGGGTCAATTATGAGACGAGGATGCCAACAATATGTGCAAAATTGAGACATGATCAAGGAAAAAAAGCATGGAAGCCTTGGACACTAAAATAGGGCCTAGAGAAGGAATAAAATTTTAAGTGATTACAATTTAGGATGTTGCAATTTTTCACATAAAAAAATGATGTGGGGAGTGGGTGATGAGGAAAACTTGGAACTTGGAAACTAGGTTCTAACTCCCTACGAGGCCTCAAGACCTGATTGGAAATAGTATGAAGGTTAAGAGGTAGAATGAATAAAATAAAATTTTGTTTTGTGTGTGAGAAGATGCAAGAATTGAATTCAAATATGGATTCAAGAACATGAGTTTAGGTCCTATTGGTAAATAAATTTGTCACTACGATTGTTTCTCTAAAACTTGGCCCTGTTTGCCCAAAGTGAAGTCACATGTACAAAAAAAATTGAAGAGATTGGAATTAGATCAAAATCTTCCTCTACGTTTGAGAGGGGAATCTCCCTCGTATGATGGGGTATTTTTATTTTTTTTGTACTTTTCACCTAAAAGTACAAAAAGGAGGCAAGAAAAAACTAAATGAAATAGATAATAGAAACCTGAATAGTAGACATATGAATACCATTTGAGATTTCCAATGGATAATAATTACAAATGGGTTTTTAGTACATAATTCAATGATGAAAAAAGAAGGATAACAAGCCTTAAGATATGAAAATATAGACTATTCCAACTCATTCAAATCAAGATACCAAGAAATGAATGTATTTTTCACATAGATTACATAGGCTAGAAAAAACAATTGGATTTCACCATTACGTAAATAGATTACCAACTCAACATATAAAAAATTAGTAATAATTACTCATGAATACAATCATGATATACAACTAAATGCATTCTCCATTATCTCTTTGAAAATATACACGTTCAAAAACTATTTTGTACATTTAATGCAAAGCCAAAAGTCTGTTAAAAAATTTCTCCATAGTTTCCCCTTTAAAAAAAGTCCCCCCTTTTACATTGCAAAAGAATTGGATTTATAGACATTCCTAGAATACAGTTACTTAGGATAACTACCTACTATGGTCACTTAAGGTAACCTATTAGAATAACTACCAAAGATAATCAATAACCTAATAATCACCTAGCTAAACACTTAGCATAACTACTAAACATAATTAACTTAGTGATCACTAGAGTAACTACCTATTTAATGGAAAGTTAGGATTTATCTAAATTTTACAATTATAGAGCCCAAAAGCTAACTTTAGCTACAATAACTGACATAAGTCACTTTTACAAAAAAAAAAACTTGAAAACATAACTTTAAAGTTAGGTTTTTTTGAGGAGTTTTTTGTTGGAATGACTATGGAAAGTTGGGACTAAGAGGGGAGGCATGAATCAACACCACAAAATTTTTTATAACTGAAACTGCCTATAACCACATGCTATTGCTTCTTTTTACCAAATTCAATAACTTGAAATGAAAATAATATAAAGCTTATAAAAACATATCATCAAAACATTCAAGAAATAGAATTCATAACTCCATGATTATTTTTTACACATAAATCCTTGGTTAGAGGACAAAACTATGGTGGGGATGATACCCACAACCTTCACTAACATCAGTATAAAGGGTGCTCGATTAGAGATTACAATGTTTAGCCATTTCGATAGCTTACCTGGTTAAGAGTATACAAAGAATTGTTAGGTCTACCTAGTTAGAGGATTTTACAATCTCTACACTTGGAGATGTACCCTATTAAAGGTTTTACAAATATAAGATAGGTTAAGATCTACCCAGTATTGGGATTTCTATCTCTCAATACTATAGTATCAACAACTCATTAATGTCTAATATATTGCATAAAAAAAAATGTTGATAAGACTCTATGTGCTTTGAAATTGTGTTACCTCAATCTCAAATTGTAACACTGCTCAGATATGCTCTATTGTAGTTAAATATCTGCTCGGTGCTCTCTGCTCTAGTCTTTGATCTTCAAATAACTCCTTTAACTTTTACTAACAATATCAGCCTCTTCTCTATATCATCACTCTATTCTTCTTTGTAAATGATCATCCTTCAAATATAAGAGTTTATGCCTCTTAATCTTATGTGTTAGGTACGCCGTGAATTGTTTTAACCATTAGATCTTCTTTTTTGCTCGGTGACTATGTCACTTTTACCTCGTCACTTAGTGTTTTTCTTGGAAATAAAAAACTTTCATTAACCGCTTAGTATGCTCCTTAGACCTTCTCTTTGAATTATCTTGATCATTGATCTTATAACAAATTGTTCTCCGTGCATTGGAGAATCACAATTAATATTGTGTCAATTCATTAAATGCGTCCTTATTGTGTTTAGAATCAATTAAGTAACTTGGTAGAATAAATTCTCTTTTCTCGGTTAACTAATCTTTAGTACTTGGTAACTGTCAACTCGGTGTAGTTCATAAGTGCTCAGTGTTCAGTAAATGTAGACTCTCAGTGTAGTGTCTTTAGCTCTGTTGTGTGCTTTATTGACTTCACTGACTTAATCAGTGTGCATTACCGAATGGTTAAATATTTACTTTCTCCATTTTTACCGATTGACTCTTTGACTCATATGACTTTGACTTAACTAATGACAAAAAAATATCTATTTGATATAACAATCTCCCCCTTTGACATTAGTTGAGTATTTTGACAAAAACCTCAAAGTCATCAAAACTAGTAACTCCCCCTTGGATGTTACTCTCTATACAAAATATGTACAACTTTGCTTCCCTTTTTTCATTTTCACATATATACTTTTTATTTTTATTTTGTATTGACTCTATTTCCCTTTTTTTATTTTCAAAAATCTATATCTGACTCTCTATCTATCCCCCTTTTTTGACAAAAAGTCTCAATAGTAAAACTTATTTATAAAAATGTGCTTATACATTTGTTGTATCCTGGCCAGCACAATCTCCCAAGAGTCTCAAAGAATCTGTAATATAACAATGTACTCATTGATTTCTGTTGATAGGTCAACTATAGTATCCAAGGTGCTGACCGCTAGAAAACTTGCTAGTTCTTTTCCTTTCTTAAAATGTATCTGCATTGATTGCATATGGGGAGTCAGTAGTTCTTGCAGTTCAAGAAACTCCAATCTCAAATTATCTTCCTCCTGTCTCAATGAGATTTGAACTACCGTGAGTTCCTATATCTTTGAGTAATAGGTATGGAATTCTCTAAGCTCGGTAGTTAACTCTTTAAGCTGCTCAGTCAACTCTTTTTCAGTATATGCCCCATTTTTAATTTCCTTGGTAAAGTTAGAAAGAATACAAAATTTCTGAAACATTGAAATGATAGATTGCAATTTTTCTTCAAATTTTTAACATAACTCAGAAAGAGTTACCTTTTCTATATCAATATTTTACAGTAGGTCCTCCATCAATTTATTCTCCATAGATTCCTTGTGAATCTTCAACATGTATTCAGTCATGTCCTTGTTCAGTCCTTTGATACGTTGGACTATATTTCCAACTTGGTCTAGCATGGGCTCAAACTCATCAATAGTAACTTCAGGAATAATTTCCTGGAAAACTTCTTTGACATCTTCTAATATGTCTACCTTTATCTTCTTCACCAATAACTTGTCCTGCTAATCCTTTTGAGTTGCAATCTCTACATAAATGCATAATTCTTTGGGATTCATCATACTTGGGTCTCCTGGTGGTATGATGATTGGCTTACTCAAATCAATCATTTTTTCCCTCTTCTTACTCTTCTTCTTCTCATTCAATCTTCTCTCTCCAGTAGAGTGTTTAGAACGTGATTCCATTGTTCCATCTAGTGACTCGGTATGGTGACCGACTATACTCTCTTATGCTTTAACTTCCTCTTGTTGTTTTTCTACTTCTACTTTCTCTACATCCTTCTCTTTTAGATTTGATTCATGCAGTATTTATTTTTGTGTATCTTGTGTCTTTTGAGCATTCTGAACATTTGATGTGTTGGTCAGTGGTGTATTATGCTATTGTCCTTCAATGTCAGTTGGGGATTCCAACTCGGTATCCTTCCTATGTTCAGTCTCGGAATCGGCCTCTGGCTCATTAATATTTTCTTTTCATGTTTCAACTGGTGGATCGATTTCCATATCCTGTGTGACTTCAGTCGTACCAATCTGAATAGTAGAATAATTTTGTACTTGTACCAATATGGGATCATTACTTTGCAATGGTGCAACATCTACATCAATACACTCGATGTCTAGTACTTGAAATTCTATTACATCTTCATCCTTTAACAAATCCTTTGCATGATCTATATCATCTGATGCATCTTCAATGATTAATTCTACATTGTCAATAGTTAGATCAATAGGATCTACTTGGCATGTGCTTTCCTTTACCTTGTCTATAATGGTTTCACTTTGATTCTTTGTTACATCAGGTTGCTCAGAATTAGATATGTCAAATATATCTCTCCACTTTACATCAGTTTCCCTGTCCATAGATAGTATATCTCCATTCATGATTCTTAGGGCTCTTCCCTTGACTATAAATATTATTGCATATTTTTTTAGTGCTTCACGAATCTCAGATGGTGCAAGGTCAGGAATAGTATGTACAAGTGACCTCTCTCTCATTTCCTTTTCAGCATTAAGTGCATACTTCCATCTTGCATCAATCTTATTAAACAACTCTTATGGCATCTTATTTTATAGCTCAATTTGGGCTAATCTATATCTCATTAGTATTACCATAATAGCTTCTTCAATCTTTTTATTATCTTCATCATTCCTTTTCTCATGCTTTTCTTGCCTAAAAGCTCCTAGTCTTCTTGCATTATTTAGATCTTTCATAAAATCATCTAGACTTCGTGGAACTCTTGAAAAATCTGCTATAGGTGTAGACCTAGCTTCCTTATCTAATTTTGTTTCCTTCTCATCCTCAAGTATTAACTTCCTTCATGAAATTACATATGGTTTTCCTTCTCGGGTTCTCTTATAAGTTTTTCCTTTCAGTTGAGCTATCTCTGCAACTTCCTTTTCTTTTGGTTTCACTGGAGATTTGGATTTCCTTTTGGTACCTCTTTTGCTTGGTGAAGTTACAAGTGCAATTTATTTGTCAGCAACAACAATATCTTGCTCATCATCTGTGTCCTTAACACTTGTCTCATCAACTCTTAGTGTTTTAGATAAAGTATCAATCATTTTTCTTGTCTTCTTGACTGCCTTAGGTATCACAATGTTTTTCTTATTACTTACTTTCACTTCTTCATAAGTTCCATACCTCTTAGCTTTGGGATCAACTGGTTTTCCTAGTAGTGCTTCTATCTGTTGTGATCCAATATCAAAATCTAGTTCATATCCTGTCAGTTGTATCCACTCGGTTCTATGATCAACAACCTTGATAATACAAGTGTCAGTGTCAATCTAAAAACATATATTATCTTGATAGTTTGCAATCAGTTGAGGTGGAATCCTATACCTCTTATGCATTCTTGCTTGGAAATTTAAAAATGATCTAGACATGGTTGCATCAGAATTATCTATTAGACTCTGTATATACTCATTTATCTGATAAAGAATAGGTCTTCTGGGGATCCAAACTACATCTCCAATAGAGGGAAATGAATTCTGACAATAGAAGAAAATACATACCAATAATGAATCAAATTTCATGGTGTTAGTCTTTGCTTTTCTGATTGTGTTCATATTGTCTTCTAATTACTTCAATAAGATTTCACAAACATCTAATTTAAGTCCTCCCTTCACTAGCTTGAATGCCAAATCCACTGCTCCACATGGTACACTGTCCACTCGGGATGATTGAAACACTTGGTATGATAAGATATTACAGGCATACCTTAACTTGGGGTCTTCCATAGTATATATTCTCATTCCTCTTCCATACCATTGTGCTTTAGTTAACTCAGTGAGCTTACCCTTATCAATTTTCTTAGTGGCCTTGGGCTTATCTCCGATGGGGAATCCAGTAATAATGTGAAATATGTCTTTAGTGATCTTGACAGGTTCATCTAACCACGTGAATGGTCATGTACTCGGTTGAGAACCATTCTTATCCATTCTATCTTAAAAAACCCTCGGTAAGTGAATATCATGTGTCAAACCTTTTTCTTCTAGGTGAATATGCTCATCCTTCACTTTCCCATTCTCGCACAACTTGTTGAATGATGTATCTATCTTTGCTTCACACAAATCTTCAATCTTACAATGAATAAAAGTGTGGACCGTTGGTGCCCAAAAATGATGGTTTAGATTTCCTATGGACTTGCCAATCTAATGTTGGGAAACCCAATTATTGTTTCCAACTAAAAAGCTCAACCAAATGGCGGTTTGAACTTTTTCAATTATGGCTCTATAAAGCCAAGGCTGGTAGGCATGTACCTTAACCAAATATATTGATTCAAAGGCTTTTTATAGAAGATAACTAAATATAAAACTTGTGGATTCTCTCAAGGTGACAAGTAAACTTGAGAGGAATCAAATTGTAAGTATCTCAATCAATTGTATATTGAATGCTGCAAAAATTGAAATGCTTTGATTAATAGTAAATTTTTGACAAAAGGTATATAAAATGAAATAGATCAAAGGAATAAAATATCACAAACTTTGAACAATGAACTGAATGACTATATTCCAATTATTGATAATCTCAGTGCCTTGCTCCTACTTGGGCAATAGAGTCAATTCTATATCAATCCTATGTACACCTTATTATAGTTTTAATAACTTGTATATAAAAAGACCATCATTTCAAGGGATTCTACATGAATTATAATTGAAACCAGATTATACAGTTAGTTCTACTGAATTTCACTCTATCTTTGAGAGACCAATAGAACAAAGGAAAGTTTGTCAACCACACCTTTCAATTGATGATCAAACTGCATATATATTTCACTTTACAAATAGCATGAGAATTCAACACAATGAAACAATCTATCTAAATAGATTTATCTGAGAGACTAACTGAAAAGAATTAAAAAACTATTACCATAAGTGAAAGAAAAAGCACTTATCTCTTTATTAATGTTGAAAAAATAGTACATTAAAGTTCATGTTGCAATTGTGATCAAATTCTATTATACAATGTGTTTTGTCTCCTTTTTTGTTTACAGTTTACACCACCTATATATGTAGATCAATGGTTTTCACACCCCTTTAGGGTGAAGAGACACCACCCTATGTTAAAATTTAAAAACTTCTTTTGAAAAAACTAATCAACAAACTAACTAATAACTACCTATCTTTCGGGTTTGGCTTTGGAAGAAAATCCAAAATAGATTGTATGAACATAAGATTTTTATTAGAGATAGGAAATGTAATTTTCCGAACTGGGTATATTTTATATTTTCAAATTTTGACCGTTTTTATTCTTTATCGACACCATCTTTTCAAAAAGTTGAAATTCCAGCATCTTTGAAACCTTCGCTTACATAATTTTGATTGTTCCTGTCACAGAGCTTCCTTGCTCAATCCCTCAACTTTTATTTAAAAATTAAAATATTTTTATATCCCATTTCATGTTCTCCATCATGTCATCAATTATTGGGCATGGAATTTAGGATGCCATTTTTAGAGTTTTATCACTATATAGGACTCTAAATTTTGCCAAAAATTTAGAGCTCCAACACGCTCTTTCTAGGGATGTATGCTCCCTGTGAGCATAGAAAGATCTCAATTATCTCTGGAGAAGTATACCAAGTATCTACTCTTTACCTGATGTAAATTGAAGATTGGGTGGCCCCAGTCGCCCAAAAAGTGAACACTGCTATTTTCCTCTGTCAAAATTTTTATTTTGTTCATGTAACACTTTGAATCTCCTGAATATGATATTATATTGTTCCTTATCTTTATCAATAAGAGTATTTGAAAATAAAAAAATCTTATAATTATTTATCCCCAGCATCTTATCCCTTGCTGTATTAGATATATCATCCTTATAGAGAATACTTATTGGTTCCACTTCATCAATGTAGTCTTTATCTTTTGATTTATGTTTTTTCTTTGAGAAATCATCAGGTGCACTGTGTTCTTTGTTGGATGTAGGATCCCTATTCATATGATCAATCATATAATTATCTAAACTTAGTTCTTTTTCTTGGATATTTCCTTGCACACAATCTGCCCCATTTCCATTCTCCAAATATTGTTTCTCCTCACATAAAGGTTTTGAAGGTAACTCATATTTAGGAACTATTACTTCATTTATATCAAGAATCTGATCAAGTGGGATTCTTGGATAATTTTTAGTACTTTTCTTCAACATATTCTCATCATTATGCTTGGCTATTACAGTCTCATCTTCAGAAGTCTAATATAAATCTCGCTCATAGGATGAACTGAATGATATCTTACCTTCTGAATGTATATTTTGAGTGTTTTCAACTTCAAAATCATCATTAGGCCTGCTACCTTCATCATGATGTTGATATATTTGATTGTATAGAAAATTTCCTTCACATAACGGATTCTAGAACATAGAGAACACAGATTTATCTTCCTCTACTTCCTCTTCAAACAGTGGGTTCAGGAACATAGAAAATTCAGGCACACCTTCATGAGAGTTTTCATCAGGATCATTGGATGTTTCATCAATAAGACTAATATCTTCATTGACATTATTTTTTGAAACTTCCTGGTGTTCATATGTTGTATGTTGTTCTATTTTATCTCCTCTAATTTATTTTTGGAAGTTATCATCTCCTTCGTTTAGTACTCCCTGAATATATACTGATCCATTAACTTGCTTATCATGATGAAACAAATTTGACCACTCTTCTCAACATGTTTTTGATATTCCATGTCTAAAAATGCTGAAATTTCTTTTGTACTAAGAAAGTTTTCTTCCTCACCATCATGGTAATTGATACATGTTTCTATACACATCTCATCATGTAAAAATTATTCTTGAACTTGATCCAAATTTTATTCCTCCTCATAATCCATGTTATCTGCTTTCCCACTAATATAATTATCAAGCATAAGGCCTTGCTCAATCTGATCATAAGCGTCCTCTTCTCTGTCTTGATCATCCTTTTCTAATATATGAAAAATGGGCTTCAAAATCGGGTCATATAATGAGATTCTTAACTCCAAAAACTTTCTTACTAATTCCTCACTTGAAGGCATGATGTCAACTAGAATCTCTTTTAAAATGGTTACCATCCTTATGAATAAATATGTTGTAGACTCCCCCTCAAATCTCTCCAAACTAAAAAATGCATCCAAAGGAGACATGTAAGAATCCTCTTCCATATTGTGATCCTAAATCTCGTCTTGTTCATAATGCATCTTCACTTGCATCATGAAACATATCAAGAAACCATTTCTCAAACTCTCTCCATGATGAGATACTTTGTTCAGGTGTCATACTAAAAAGCAAACCTACATGATTTGTCAATGTTCATACATCTTCTGCATAGAAGTGACAATCTTCAATAAATTTACAAAATGCTTGCAAATGCTCCATTGGTGATTTTGATCCATCTCCACAAAATTTTGAAGCATATTTTTTTATTTTAAGAGGAAAATATTTCTAACCACCAAGGATGTTATAAAAATTCAATGGTCTATATACTTGAATAATAAATTTTGGTCTTGGGTCACAAAAGTTTGATACTTTATGTGAATATGTATTTCGGTACATATTGAATATCTGAATTTGTAGTAACTTCTTTCTTTATACATTAGGCTCTTGTCAATAGAATCACCACCTCTTTAAGGAGGACAAATTTACTTATCTCCTTCTAGGTCTTCTCCCTCAGTAGAGTTACTGACTGAAATTTTTTGTTAAATAGAGTCGCCACCTTCTTTTTAGAAGGAAAAAACTTACTGTCTTCTAAGTTCTTATCTCCAGTAGAGTCTTAATTATATCACCAGAGCTTCTAGGTAATCTTCAAAATTGTCTTGACAACTCCCCAGTAGAGTCACCAATTTATTGGTGCCCAAAAATTATGGTTTGGATTTCCTATGGACTTGCCAATCCAATGCTGGGAAACCCAATTGTTTTTTCCAACTAACAAGTTCAACCAAATGGAGGTTTGAACTTCTGCAATTCTAGCTCTGCAAAGCCAAGGCTGGTAGGCCTGTACCTTAACCAAATCTATTGATTCAAAGGCTTTTTATATTAGATAACTGAATATAAAACTTGTGGATTATCTCAAGGTGACAAGTAAAATTGAGAGGAATCAAATTGTAAGTATCTCAATCAATTGTATATTGAATGCTGCAAAAATTGAAATGATTTGATTAATAGTAAATGTTTGACAAAAGGTATATAAAATGAAATAGATCAAAGGAATAAAGTATCACAAAATTTGAACAATGAACTGAATGACTATATTCCAATTATTGATAAGATCAGTGCCTTGCTCCTACTTGGGCAATAAAGTCAATTCTATATCAATCCTATGTACACCTTAGAGACAGTTTTAATAACTTGTATATAACAAGACCATTATTTCAAGGGCTTCTACATGAATTATAATTGAAACCAGATTATACAGTTAGTTCTACTGAATTTTAACTCTGTCTTAGAGAGACCAATATAACAAAGGAAAGTTTGTCAACCACACCTTTCAACTGATGATGAAACTATACATATATTTCACTTTACAAATAACATGAGAATTCAACACAATGAAACAATCTATCTAAATAGATTTATCTGAGAGACTAAATGAAACAATTAAAAACTATTACCTTAAGTGAAATAAAAAGCACTTATCTCTTTATTAATGTTCAAAAAATAGTACATTAAAGTTCATGTTGCAATTGTGATAAAATTCTATTATACAATGTATTTTTTATCCTTTTTTTGTTTACATTTTACACCACATATATAGGTGGATCAATGGTTTTCACACCCCTTTAGGATGAAGAGACACCACCCTATGTTAAAATTTAAAAACTTATTTTGAAAAAACTAATCAACAAACTAACTAATAACTACCTATCTTTCAGATTTGGCTTTGGACGAAAATCCAAAATAGATTGTACGAACATAAGATTTTTACTGGAGATAGGAAGTGTGATTTTCCAAATTGGGTCTATTTTAGATTTTCAAGTTTTGATCATTTTCATTATTTGTCGACATCATCTTTTCAGCAAGTTGAAATTCCAACATCTCTGAAAGATTTGCTTACAGAATTTTTATTGTTCCTGTCACAGAGCTTCCTTCCTCAATCCCTCAAATTTTAATTAAAAAAGTAAAATATTTTTGGATCGCATTTAATGTACTCCATCATGTCATCAATTATTGGGCATGGAGTCTAGGATGCCATTTTTAGATTTTTATCACTATATAGGACTCTAAATTTTGCCAAAAATTTAGAGCTCCAACACGGACATCTTCAATTAATATTACTCTTGGTGGTATCGAAGATAGGGCTCCTATCATATCTATTTCAGCGGTTATAGCTGTGGGTAACTTATATTTTGGATTCACTGGTTCTACTTCCTTCACAACTATAGGTTTCTCTAACTTTGGTGCCATGAATACCTTCAAATACTTCTCTTAAACAGACTAGGGCACACTTTGATAAAAAAAATCACATTGAAAACTCAACTTGAAATGAAGTAAATTGTCTCAAATGTTACTCACTACTCTTGCAAATATTCAGAAATACCTTGAATTTGCTTTGGTGGCTTGATGAGATGATCCCTCTGCAATGTTCTTAGGTGCTCTTTGAAAACATTAGGTTCAAATGATTAGCAAAATGACCTATTTATACCTTTTACACAATTAGGGTTTCCAATGGCTATATTAATATGCATTAAATGCACTTGTTGAGTCCCTTTTTACCTTTATACCAACTGCATAGTTACTTTGCTCGACTGAGTTAAATAAAATAACTATATAACAATGTTCATCCAAAACTTCCACAACTTATCCATATACATCTTAATATGATGATATGGATCTCAACTCTAATTCTTAGGAATTGAAGTAGGATTTATTATAAGCATGTAGTTTCTACATACCTCTCACCAATTAGGTGGATCTCAGTGCAACCAAATTGGTAGAGATGGTGTTGTTTGTTGTTTCTGATGATGTTCCTTCATCTCGAGTCTTTCTCCTCCAGGTTTTATTCATTTATTCTCTTATTTCATCAATAGTAGTGGGGATTTCACTATAGATTCATCTTCAATTGGTGCATCACCTCGGTATCTACAATTTATTTTTAGGTGTCCTACCTGATGACAATGAAAACATTCCATGCCTAGGTTTCTCCATGCTCTTCGGTTGTTTCTTTCATGCATCAACATGCAATTTACAACAATGTGTTCATACCTTCCACAAGATAAACATGAAATTCTTGTATTATAGTCCCATGGTATAGATGTGCTTGCTCGATTAGTATTAGAATTCTCTCAGTTAGGCTTCCATTTAGAGTAATTTCTTTTCTTTGTTTTGCACTCTTCAACTTTGTGTCCAATCTTATTACAATTCTTGTAGTAACCATCAAACTTAGGTTTCCTTATATTGTTAGCCAGATTAGTTCTACAATCAAACACTTGATGTCCATACCTATTGCATCTAAAACAATAACCATCAAATTTAGGTGTACTCAGTGCTTTACCTTTCCTTCTCCTACAGACATTAGCAGTGTGTCCAAGCTTCCCACAATAATTGAAACTTGGCTTCTTTTGTTTCAGTGGGGGTGTAATACTTTCATCTTTCTGTACATTTGATGATTCTCCTTTCTCAGTAGTGCAGTTCTCTTTGAATCCAATTCCTGTTTTATCATTCCTTTGCTTCTAATTCTTGAATTTTTGATCCATAGATTCTAGTGCTTCTTCATTTCTTTTCACTATTTCATTTGCATCTTTCTCAGATTTCAGTCTTTGATCCATTCTTTCAATTTCAGCTTTTAGTGCTTGGTTCTCAAATTATTTTCTTGTGTTATCTTGATTTGCACTTAGAAGTTGGTCGGTTATATCATAGTAAACTTGTGTCATTCTCATGATCTCATTATCTTTCTCTAATAACCTGATTTCAACTTGTCTTTTATCATCTTCTACCATTTTCTTTTCGTCTTGAGCAGTCCTTTTTCCTTCAATCAATTTAGTCATTCTTATCATGTTGGTTTCAAGATCTATCTTCATTAGGTCCAACTGCTCGGTAAGTGTATCATTCTTTACCAATAGTTCTCTTATAGCTGATTTAGACTCATCAGTAACACTACCTTCATATGTTGTCTCAAGTGTATCAACTTGTTCTTGTGTAACCTTCAATTCATCATATATTTTCAATCTAATCCTTAGAGACTTATCAAGTTTCTTCTTCAGACCAATGATTAACTCTCTTGCACTCTCCAACTCAGATTCAAGACCATAAATTCTTTTTAATTTCCTAAAAATTTCCATGACTAAGATCTTTAACTCTCAAGTGGTCAAACCGTATAACTCAAGAGTAGTAGCTCTGATACCAATTTTTGGAATGACTATGGAAAGTTGGGACTGAGAGGGGAGGGGTGAATCAGTACCAAATTTTTTTTTTATAACTAAAACTGACAATAACCATATATTGGTGTTGTTGTTTACCGAATTCAATAACTTGAAATGAAAATAATATAAAGCTTATAAAACATATCAGCAAAACATTCAAGCAATAGCACTCATAACTCCATGATTTTGTTTACGCAGAAATCCTTGGTTAGACAAAAAAAATGCTGTGGGAATGATACCCACAACCTTCACTAACAACAGTATAAAGGGTGCTCGATTAGAGCTTACAATGTTTATCCATTTTGATATCTTACCCAGTTAAGAGTATACAAAGACTTGTTAGGTTTACCTAGTTAGAGGATTTTAGAATCTCTACACTTAGAGATGTACCCTGTGTTAATCCATAAGTTTTGTTGATGATTAGTGACCAACACTTAGTCATTTACTTAGGAATTTTTAGTTGGTTATCACTATGGCCAAGCTAAAAATATTCAAGGCCGAGAAACATTGCCGAGCAGGAATACAGGTTTTCGAGTTACATCATGCCGAGCCAAGTAGAATATTTAAGTGCTGAGTGACAGAGATGTTAAGTGCTGAGCAGAACAGTTTTTGCATACATGTCAGGATTGATTCAAAATTTGAGGTAAAATGTTCAGGATGACTTGTATGAGCTTTGGGATGACATATGTAAGCATTTAATATTTATCTACAGATTTATTTATGCATTTAATTATTTTATCCTATGCATGGAATGGAGCCAATCAGAAAATTTGAATGCCTTGGAGGTATAAATAATAGATCTTGATCGGTTATCTAGATCTCACTAACTAATCCGTAAAGACATATAAGATTGCTTCTAACCCTATTATAGAAGATACTCAGAGATAAGGGTTGTGTGAGATGAACAGTGAGTTATTTTGAGAAGAAGCTTAGATCAAGCAGAGTGACAAAGCAGTGAATAATAGAGTAAAGACATATCAGATTGTAAGATCACAAAAGGTATTGGAAAAAGAAGATCCGTCATCAACATATGAGTGCATAATGAAGGATCACTGCTTGAAACATTCTAACAAGTGTATCAGGTGAAATCTCTTAATAGAGTGTTTCTAACAGACCTACTTTAAATCTCTTAGTCGAGTGCTTACTTTATTGTAAGTTGAAATCCTTTCACAAGGTAGATTGTAATGATCTTTAGTTCTTAACTGAATAGACCTTTAACCAGGTAGATTGCATTTTGTAATCAAACTCTTGTAGCCCTAATAGGCACACTTTATTGCTGCAGTAGTGAAGATTTTGTGGGTGTCATCCCCACCCTAGTTTTACCTATTTGGGTTTCTGGGTTACCAAAATTCTATGTTATGGGTTATATATTTCATGTTGTGGATGCTATCTGATGTTAGGTTAAATTAATATATGTATGAATGTAGATCAATTTTTTTAAAGTGATTAAGTCTTAACATCTGATTCATCCCCCCTCTTAGTATCTTTCATTCCCAATATTATACTTTCAACAATTGGTATCAGAGCATAGTTCTCCTATAAAAGATTTTAATCAGCTTGTGAATACAGATCTTGAGATAAAGGTTTACAAGTTGGGTAAAGTCATTGAGAATCAGAAGATTGATATTCATCTAGCATTACATCCGCTTGAGATGGCAAGATAGGAATAGAAGAAATCATTGACAACTAGGAGAGATTTGGCCAAACAAATGAATGATATTCATTATCAGGAAGATGACACTGCAAATCTATTTCAGAATGGATATTCTACTAAGAGCGATGCAGCAATTGCAAATCTATAGGAAAAGAACAATGTACTATGTGAAGAAGTCAGGAACTTGAAAAGAGAACAAGAAATGCAGACAGTAAGACTATGTGAAGTAGTGGAACAAAAGAAGAAAGCTGAAGATGACAAAGCTATGGAAGAAGAAGATAAAAGAGTGATAACTGCCAGACTTGATGAAAGGACACATGATGTGCAAATGATGACAATCAATCAGGTTGACATGAAAAATCAACTGCTACTTGAAAATAAGGAGATCAGTAGGAAAGATATGGAAATTGTGAATCTGAGATCTGAGAACAATCAATTGAAAAATGATTTGAGATCTGAGAAGGAACTGAATGAAAGGTTGAACAAACCTAATGAAGCCTTGACTCATTTTGAGAATCTGATGGAAGCATCAAGGAGACCAAAATATTCTTATGGATTAGGTCACACTGAACCAAAGACATCTACTGAGAAAGGAGAATCATCTAAGAATGGTGAAAGGAGGAATGCAAAGACAAAGAACAACAAACCTGTTTGCCACCACTGTAGAAAACTAGGTCATACAACAAACATTTTCCGAAGCAAGAAAGGTAAGTCCAATCCTAAAACTAAGTTCAATGGTTACTATTTTAATTTCAAGAAGTTTGTACATAAAGCACATGAATGTTGAGCTAAAGAAAATGATGCACCTCCCAAACCAAGATTCAATGGTTATTGTTACAAGTGTCAGAAATATGGTCATAAATCAAAAGATTGTAGATCCAATGCTAAACAAAAATGGACATCTAAGACACAAACAAAGGCACCTAGGAAAGGAAACACTTAAAATTGGGATTATAACACAAGGCAAAGTTGTCATTACTATGAAGAATATGGACATGCACTTGAAGATTTCTTAAAGACACATTTCAGAGGAAAATCTAAGAGTTGGATGAATGGAAGCCTAGTTTTCTTTAGTTGTTTGAAGATTGGTCACACTAAGAGAGAGTGTAGGACAAGAGTACCTACTCCTACTATTGAGGAAATAAGAGCACAGATGAACTAGACATGGGTAAGGAAAAGAGAGCTGAGCAGTAGTGAAACTACTGAAGCTGAGGTCACCCAATCCAATGGATCAAGTGATCACACCATCTCTAACTAAGAAATAGAGGTATGTAAGGAAATGCATTTAAATTTCAAATCTTACACTAGTTCCTAATATGTAAATGTGCCAAAGTCCATATTTGCATATGTTGAGATGCACCAGGACATGTTTGTGACAAATGCCAAGAAGAGTTAACTGCACTATAGGTGCCGAGTAATTTTTTTGATGGCCGAGTATGGTAAGCCGAGTGGTATGAAAGTTGCGTTAGTTGGCCAATGATAGCTGGTTAGCACTAACCCAATGGGAAAAGCATTTATTGCTTACCTACCTTGACCTTTTGAGTCTATATAAGGATGAACCATTTATTCTTCATTTTACCGTGCAATTTTCAATATTCATAGAGCGATTGAAGAAGTTTTAGAATTGATCTTAGCAAATTTTGTATCGAAGATATTGCCACCATGCCGTCGGCAACTCTAAGGTGAACAATGCAAAGTGTTACTTGCCGAGGTACCCTGTTCTTCATTTTTGAACCCTAACTTCAAATATTATGGCTACAAGTTCTTCCACACTAGTAAAGGGTATGGAGGAGGAGCTAAATCAATTTAAGCTGGTGAGAAGTGATGCGTGTGCACCTCCTAACTTTCAAGCCGTTCCTGAAAGCGTAATTTTAGGTGATCTAAACAGAGCCCTCTCATATATTCCATCAAAGGTACTTATGATCCATGATGTTAGATCTTGTTACATGGTTAAGATTGGTGAAGTAGGTGATAATGAATTGAGGGAATCCTACAACAAGTTGTGCAAAAATGGAGTTCTGAAGGATGAATTCAAGCATTTAGCTGATAAAGGGTTAACTCGTACCCTAGATTTTCCACCAGACTTCAAAGTTGAATGGATTAAGGTTGTTCTAAGCCGAGTTCATAATATGCATATGTGGCTGGACAATGGACCAGTTAAGATCACTAAAGACATTATTCATCAAGCAACTGGATATCCTATTGTCAGCGAAAAATGGATGATGAGAGATCAAAGTAAAGAAGATGTAGTAGCTAACACAGGAGCTATCTGGAATAACACAGGTATGACTATCTCTACAATTGAAGATTTAGAACTTGACTTTGGAGTGAGAGTGATTGCACATAAGTTCTATCAGTCGAGCTGACTGAATAGTGTTCCCTACACAACTGTGGACCAAGAATGGAAGATAGTTAAAAAGAATCACACCTACGACCTTGCCGAGCTGCAGTTGACACAACTAGCTGAGAACCTATTATCAATCAGAAAAGCTAAGAGCTCATCATGTAAGTTTGGCTCTTTACTAGTTTTCATATTCTTCTATGTACATAAGTCATTTCCTACACTGGGAAATATTGTTTGGAAGAATGATAAACCTATTACTGTGCAGATTAGTGAATGTATTCAGCAATTAGGCAATAATTTCAATAGTATTATGGGAAACTACTTTGTGGAATTCAAAAAGAGAATGAGGTTGAGGTATAGAATTCCTAGTTCACTTCTGGAAAAGCACTATGAGGAGATATGTTTTCTAGTTAACACAAATTACACATACATTCAGGCTGTGACACCTAGGGTATCATGGCTAGAGCCATTTCCCTATGAAGTTAACATTGATGAAACATCAACAACTATCACAACACTCCTAGCAGAGGAGATTGATACAAAAGCAAAGAGATTTGGAAATTATGATGAAGCTAAGGAAAAGATATCTATGAATCTAAAGGCAGGAACCATGGAGAGAAAGAGGAAAAAGATTGTGAAGAATCTGAAGAAAATGGTTGGTTGCCAAGTGATGAGGATCCATAGGATGCACCTCTAGGCATATCTACTAGACAAGGAGAAGATATATCTAAAGAAGAAGAAGAAGAAGAAGAAGAAGAAGAAGAAGAAGAATTAAGTGAATCTAAAGAAGAGATTCTTGTTAAGGAAAAAGAAAAGAAACCAACAGTAGCCAAGGTAACTAAGCCTAGCCAAGAAAAACCTAAAGTTACCCCTCCCATTGCCAATCATCTAAGGACAAGGGAATCTACTGCTACATCTCCAGTAGTGAAAACAAAAGTATATGAAAAGAAGGTTGGAGAGAGTATTTCTGGATGAAAGACTAAATTTGCAACAAAGGTTGTGCCGAGCCTACAAGTAAAGAGACAAAGAAGGAAACTACATTTGGATCTAGAAAGTGATGAAGAAAAGACTGAAACTGATGAACCCAACAACATACCAACAACACCATTCAAAATACCCACGGATATTAATGAGGTATGTGAGAATTCAAGGAATTCTACAAGGTTATCTGGCTTTAAGTTTATCAAGTATGAGAAATTGAATGTAGAGGATAAGCATAAAGTTCAAGAAGCTCTACTAGATATGATGAGCAATTTCAAGTTAACTCCTATACAGATAGGAAACAATGTGCTGAGTGACCTATATGAGTTTCTATCTAGTAAATGGTAATTTGCACTTACTACTGAGAGATAGATTAGAGAAGGTACATTAGCTAAGGTTATCCCTGAGCTGACTAAGAAATAGAGAGCTAAATTTATTGAGGAGTACAAGCATAAATTTCAACCTAAACTCAGAGGACATGCTATTTTGAAAAATGATATTGAAAGTGTAGTACAATAGAGTACAAGGATATGGAAGGAAATCTTTGGATTGATAGCTCCACAAAAGGATAAGACTGATGAAGGAACATCTTAGAAGAAGGATAAAGAAGTTGAAACCGCCCCTGCAGCATAGAAAACAAAAGAACAAATTGCTACTGAGCCTGACAAGACTGAAGTAGAACCAAAAGAACATATAGATATAGTAAAAAATGTTGATCTAATAGTAGATAGTCCAATTGACATCACAATTGATGACTCTAGTAATTTGAATGCCAAGGGTCGGGATGAGCTGAGAGATACAAGTAGAGAATCGCCTATTAAGGCTACTGAGGCTGACGGAGAGAAGAGTATAGAGAAACCTGAAGATAAATTTGAACAAAAGGAAGCATAGAAGGAGAAGACAAATGCACAAGAGGTAACTACACAAAATCCACCTATTTTAGAGGTTGTGAAAATAATTTTAGATAGTGGAGAGGAGACGAGGGATACTGACAATGAGCCTAAGGAACAAGAGGCAGTGCAATTGTTGGTTGATTTACCACACTTTGCATCATCCACTCCCACTAGACCTAAAATAGGAGGTATGCTTGATCAAAAAGCAATTTTGACTGAATTGAACTATGCAATGGTGACTACTACTGAAACAGTAAAAGGTATTAAGGAAATGAAGTCGAGCAGTAGCTCACCCAAATTTAAGAGGAGGAAAGTTATGAAGAAGAAGTCTCCCACTCTTGATGTCACATTAGATGAAGTGATTGTGATTCCATAATGGGATCCCAATGTTTTATCTTATGAATAGATTGAGACTCTTCAAGAATTACTCAAGAGGAAGAAAAGGCGGGAAGAAATGAAAAGAGAGAAGAAGCAAAAGCAGGTGTTACATGAAATCAAGGATATATTTGTAAAAGCTTTTGACATGGAAGATGAAAATACTCAAGCTCCTATTCTTGAACAGTTAGTTCATATTGTGCAAAAGGTAAATGATGACAACATTAAATAAAATGAGAAGTTATTGCAATGGTCTGAGAGGAAATTTGAGAACAAATTACTGGTGAAAATCTCAGGAGAGATTGTGACAAAATAGGTTGAACTTTCTTCTCTTATAGAAATTTTGGAGGAAGTTACAACTAATGTTTATTCTTTGTATAAGAAGTTATGTGATGTATAATTCTTCACAAAAGGATAATCTACAGGCTATAGAGAAATTGCAATTAGACTTGAAGTCAACTGGGAGTTCACTGAGTATGGATGCTAGCACTAGCTCCTTACATTTTAACAGATTGACTAATGCACAAAGGAGAATAGCTGAGCTCATGGTTGAAGATGGTCGGATAAGGGTCAAATTGATTACTATTCAGACCAACCTGATACCTCATCTGGAGGTAATTCAGAAAGAACTTTCAGTTGCAAAAGAATTGGTTAAGAGAAATTTAGATCTCTCTACTGCAGAAAGTTTAGTGAGTCTAGCTGCCGAGCTAGAAGTCAAATTAGAGGTTATGAAGTTTTTTAAGGACAATCGGGACACTGCATTTGCTTCCACCTTACAACTTCATAAATAGTTTTTGGACAAGTACAACTTAACCCCACCTACAATCAGTGAAAAAAACAAGGGGGAATATGACAAGGATACAACGTAAGAGGAACAATAAAGGTATAATTGTAAATATTTTTGAAGGCATGTATACTATGTAAATTTTTGTATGTAGTATGGAGTACATTATGTACTTTGGAAAGATTTTGGATGGAATGAATTGAAATTATAAGTGTATTTTTGCTACTAATATCAAAGGGGGAGATTGTTAATCCCTAAGTTTTGTTGATGATTAGTGACCAACACTTAGTCATTTACTTAGGCAGTTTTAGTTGGTTATCACTGTGGCCGAGCTAAAAATATTCAAGGCCGAGCAACATTGCTGAGAAGGAATACAGGGTGTCAAGTTACATCATGCTGAGCTGAGTAGAGTATTTAAGTGTCGAGCGACAAAGATGTTAAGTGTCGAGCAACACAATTTTTGCATACATGTAAGGATTGATTCAAACTTTGAGGTAAAATGTTCAGGCCGACTTGTATGAGCTTTGGGCCAACATATGCAAGCATTTAATATTTATCTATGGAGTTATTTATGCATTTAATTATTTTATCCTATGCATGGCATGGAGCCAATCAAAAAATTGGAATGCCTTGGAGGCATAAATAATAGATCTTGATCATTGATCTAGATCTTGCTAACTGATTCGTAAAGACATATAAGATTGCTCCTAACCCTATTATAGAAGATACGCAGAGAGAAGGGTTGTGTGAGATGAACAGTGAGTTATTTTGAGAAGAAGCTTAGATCAAGCAGAGTGACAGAGCAGTGAATAGCAAAGTAAAGACATATCAGATTGTAAGGTCACATAAGGTATTGGAAAGAGAAGATCCGTCATCAGAATCTGAGTGCATAATGAAGGATCACTAATTGAAACATTCTAACAGGTGTATCAGGTGAAATCTCTTAACAGAGTGGTTCTAACAGACCTACTTTAAATCTCTTAGCCGAGTGCTTACTTTATTGTAAGTTGAAATCCTCTCACAAGGTAGATTGTAATGATCTTTAGTTCTTAACCAAATAGACCTTTAACCAGGTAGATTGCATTTTCTAATCAATGTCTTGTAGCCCTAACAGGCACACTTTATTGCTGCAGTAGTGAAGATTTTGTGGGTGTCATCCCCACCCCAGTTTTACCTATTTGGGTTTCTGGGTTACCAAATTTTTTTGTTATGGGTTATATATTTCATCTTGTGGATGCTATCTAATGTTAGGTTAAATTCATATATTTATGAATGTGGATCAATTTGTTTTAAGTGATTAAGTTTTAAGATCTGATTCACCCCCCCTCTCAATATCTTTCTTTCCCAATATTTTACTTCCAACACCCTATTAAAGGCTTTAAAAATATAAGATTGATTAAGATCTACCTAGTATTGGGATTTCTAGCTCTCAATACAATAGTATCAACAACTCATTAATGTCTACTATATTGCATCAAAAACAAATGTTGGCCAGACTCTATGTGCTCTAAAATTGTGTTACCTCAATCTCAAACTGTAACAGTGCTCAGATCTGCTCTGTTGTAGCTAAATATTTGATCGGTGCTCTCTTCTCTTCTCTTTGTTCATCAATTAAATCCTTTAAATTTTACTAAAAATATCAGCCTCTTCTCTGTATCATCACTCTATTCTTCTCTGTAATCATCCTTTATTTATATAAGAGTTTATACCTCTTAATATTATGCGTTAGGTACACTATGAATTATTTTAACAGTTAGATCTTCTTTTCCTCTCTTTACCTTGTTACTTGGTTTTTTTCTTGGAAATAACAAACTTTCATTAATCGCTTAATCTGCTGGTCAGATCTTCTAATCTTTGAATTATCTTGATCATTGATCTTATAAAAAAATGCTCTTAGTTCATTGTAGAATCACAATTAATGTTGTGTTAATTTATTAAATACATCCTTATCGCATTTAGAATCAATTAAGTAACTCAGTAGAGTAACTTCTCTTTTCTCAGTTAACTAGTCTTTAGTACCCAGTAACTGTCAACTCGGTGTAGTTCATATGTGCTCGGTGTTCGATAACTGCAGACTCTCAGTGTAGTGTCTTTAGCTCTATTGTGTGCTTTATCGACTTCACTGACTTACTCGGTGTGCATCACCGACTGGTTAAATATTTACTTTCTCCCTTTTTACTGATTGACTCTTCTTACTCATATGACTTTGACTTAACTAATGAAAAAACAATATATATTTGAGATAACACTTTTATGTCTTCATCTGCTTCTTTTGTCCTTGTAACCATCATTTCATCATCTATCTAGGTAAGAAATTTATGTTTGGGTGAACAAATAATCTCGAAGTCCATAGTATACAAAGGAGGATAATATATTGGTATTGTTGAAGTGCCAATGTGTCTTCTCGCAACCATGAACAACTTATTGTTTTGAGTAAATCTAGTCAAACTGGATCTTTGTAAGATTTTTGAGAAAATATTCTAGATGGCAGTAATATTCCTCTTTGTTTTGTAACCACCCATCTCCAAGAAGAAGGATTAATATAAGGACTGAAACCAAACTTTTCATTGTGAATGATTCACTTACCCAATGCATTCTCAAAATATGTTGTTTCAAACCTTTTCTCAATGATGTCAATGATTGTATCCATGCATTTCCCTTTGCTAATAAGTGTCTCATCAAATCTTGTATTATAATTTTATTCATTTTCTGTGATGAGATCATGATTGATGCATATCCCATTTTTGTCTTCTTAAAATCTACCAATCACACTTGAACTAGAGATGATGAATTCATGCCATTCTTGATTATTTTCAAGGTGATACATTTCAAATCTTATAGATAAAAGGCTCTTCACGAAATCATTTGCCTTTATAGAATTGAATTTGTGGGATTTTGATCCTGTGAATTGCATTTGTTCAAAATTTTCTAAATATTTTCAACATATCTATTTTCTACAAATCTTGCGACTCACTACATTACACAAGATGACATCTCTGTCAAACGATTCAGTTGTGTGATACCACCTTTTCATGAAGGTCTTTGAGAGCATTTTTGTGACAAAAAAATTCTATTAATGCCTATAACATGTTCCAAATGCATGAGTATCTGAAAACTCCTCAACAACTTCATTTTGTGACCACAGTATCACTATATTCTTCCCATAAAATTTCAAAGGCCAAATCAAATAATCTATTCTGTGGATACCCTAATTCCCTTGCATTCTTAAATGAATCCATTCTGTAAATTGCACAAGTATTACATTTCCATGAGATCACATTTCTTTGAGGCATCCAGAAAAAAAATTCATTTACTTTGTCTATGACCCAAAATTATTCATGGATGTCTTCGATGAAGTAGTTATTATAACTACCTCCCTTTTGGGGCATTGAAAACAAATGAGAAACTCCCTTTGTTGGCACTTTTTGCAAGTTGGCTAGCTTTTGATTATTATTAAATTTTTCAATGCAATAGAACATTTATCCATTTCGGGAAGTTTGGCTTGATGGGGAAAACACAAATTTTTTTTATTTGTCTCAAGAATCCTTCATTCCATTTATGCGTTGGTGTATTAAACAACTTTACTAACTTAACCAAATGTCAAATGTCAACTGCATGTTAACCAAAGAAATAGAAATTACATGTGAGTAAAATCTTGTATTTTTAAACTTTGATGGGTGATTGTACACTATCACAAAAATTCCATTATGGTGAACACATATAGATGCTAGCATGTGTCGTGGATTTTGGCTTTATTTCTGATAACTGCATTTTCTCAATAATTTCTGAAGCATTTCCAACAAATAATTTTTCTGCATTCACTATTTTCCAATGGCTTTGACTAAGATCACAAATGGTTCTCAAGGACTTTTTCAAACATAGAATTAATAAATGCAATGATTTTGATGCAAAAATTTAAAAATTTATAGAGTTTAAAATTGGGGCTAACAAGTCCATGATTCTCATATGGTCTCAACATTTAGAGATTTTAATAATGGAAACTATGGGCATGGGAGATTGCAAGGATCCTACACTTGGTGGTTATGGGTCAAAACCTTTTAAAATAAGGTAATAATAAAAAAAACCTAAAATTCACTTCATACCACTAAAAATTATGCTAACAAACACTCTACCTATGAAACTAATAAGGAACTATATTTAAAATCCACGTATAGTAAAACTAAAAAGAAATTGAGAGCTATGTTAAAAAGAAAAACACCAAACACTATGGTCTTGTAAAAAAACCAATCAACAGCCCAAAAAGAATCTAAATTGCTACTACAAATCAAATAGAAATAAAGAAATGATGGAAAGAAATTTGTTTTTGAAGGAAAATCTAAATATTGGCAAGCGTAGGAGAGAGATGAAGGTAACCAACCAAGAGAACACAGTGATGATAAAAATATCACACACCCAAGAAGCACTTGACCAAACAATGTTCAATCTTGAGCATAAATTTGATGTCATATAAAAACTTGAAGGAAATAAGGTGGAAGCCCTAATCATTTTGAAAGAAAAAGATGAGTGTGAAAATGGGAGAAGAAATTTTATTAGAAATCATTAATTTTGTGTAAGCACAAGCCATAAATGCTTCTAAGTGGGACAACATCATACCTTGCATTTGGGAAGGACATAAGAACTTAGCACACCATTCTAAATTCCTTTTAGGTCCCACAATTCAAAAGAGAACTAAATAAAAACTAAATCAAGGGTTGCGTTGAAGGAGGAAATGAGAACTTGGAATTTTCTCCAAGTTCTTTTTAGGACCTACAACCAAATAGGAACCAAACATGTTTTGGGGACTTCAAAAGTCTCAAAAATTTCACAAAAAATATAAAGAAAATACTATGGGCATGGACCTAAAAGGAGCATCAATTAAGAAACAAACCCTAACAGAGATGTAAAATTGTCCAAAAAATAAAATCATGAAGGGGGTTCCTAGATTTTGGTGTAAAATCATGGGGTCTATATGTGAGGCATAACAAGGAGGAAATATGTCAAACTTTGTTTGTTAGCAATAATAGTCCACCATAACAACTGAGAGGGGGGGATCAATTGTGTAAATAATATAAACTTTAACCTTAAACAAAAGATAACTATAATTATAAACACATTAACAATAATACCATAGCACAACCATTTGTTGTCGAGGAAACCATGTTAAGGGAAAAACCATGGTGAGAATTAGAACCCACAAATAATGCACTAAAAGTATAGCATCCATGTTAGGAGATTTAGACCTCTTAGGAGATGATTATTACATACAGTACACAATCCATGTTAAAGGATAGACCATGTTAGGAGTCAAAAGAAAAAAAATAGGCTCACTGCCTAAAGAAGGTTAAATCCACCCTCAGGATATACTGTCTGAAATACAGATGTATATAAGATATACAATTCAATGAACTGACTGATAGAAACAACTTTGCTAAAATAGTTCCAATATTAAGTTCTTCAATCAGAACCACTACTCTACATCCATCAGACTTTACAGATACAAGCTCACAACTTTCACACTTCATTGTTTCATCACACTCTCCACAAAAAAAAAAACAAATTTATTTTATACAGGTTTACAATAAGCAATTAGGTCATCCAATTAAGACTTCCCCAATGCACAAATAATTACATAAACCCTTTCTAAGATACACACGGTACCTATAAAAAGTAAACATCAATTACAAACCATCAAATATAATCTAAGATCCATAATCTACGCTTTCCATCCATAATACACGCTACATCTCTGAAGTCAACCCCAAATAGGTCTTCTCTAGAGATGACATCACCAAGAGTCTTGCGACCCAGGAATCATAAAAAATATTCCTCAACATGTCTTCTGCCATTCCTCAAGCTCACATAACATGAATCGATCTTGCACACAAGTTATCCTCAAAACTCAGAAACTAACTCTGTCACAATTCTCTATCACTATTCAACAAAAAGTCTTCACCAAAATTATTGTAACTCAAAAAATAGAAATATAAACTTAAGCGACCTTAGATATAAGATAAAATCTCATGCCTGTACACATCCCCATCTTTTCATACAATGAAAAATTCATACAATACCCGTACACTTATGTCATTCATCCATGCACTAGTGATAACCAGTCTGTGTATATCATCAGAAACATATTTTGACATCAGTGACAAAACATGAATGCCAAAAAATACAACATAAACCAATTCCAACATTCTCCCCCTTTTGCATTGATGGAAACATATGAGAAAATCTATCAATCCAAAAAGTACCCATCTCAATACAATTTTCTCAATATCCTCTTCAAAGCTCTCCTTGAAATAGTAGGGATTTTCCATAGTCTCTCTTCACAAAATCTCTCTCCCTTTGATATCAATGGAAAAGGGTGTCATTACTCTGCTTCTCACCATCTTTCCTCTGCAAGGTGTAGCTTTTTTAAATCTTCATGCTTACAACAACTAGGTGCATAATCACCCAAATGTGTTCTATATTGGTCCCACAATCACTCCCTTGAGGAGTAGATCTATACATCAAGTCCATAAAATGATATAGCTCTAAAATCCACTGGACTAATACATTCCTGCATCAATTTATTTTTCGCAAGGAGGGGCTCTCACCCCAATCATACCTCTGAGATACTCAAAGGAATCTTTGGCAAAGGTTTTTTAAATATATCTTCTATTTGTTCCTATGTGCTGATATACTCCAATCTAATCTCCTTCCTACAACCTTGTCTCTTAAGAAATGATAGTTAATTGAAATATGTTTAGTCTTCGAATGCATAACTAGATTATTTGACATATTCATTGTGCTAGTGTTATCACAATGAACAACCACTGGCTCATCAAAAGTTATCCCAATGTCCTTCAGCATTTGCTTCATCCAAAAAATCTACGTGCAATTTATAGCAGCAACAACATACTCTGATTCAACATTAGGTTGAGCTATACAATCCTGCTTCTTAACCAAGAAACCAATATTTTCCCAAGAAAAATGCACCACCACTTTTACTCTTGTTGTCATCAAAATTTCCTGCCCAATCAACATCAGTATAAGCATGCAAAACAAATTCATCAAATTTTCTATACCATAATCCACAATCCAGTGTTCCTTTCAAATATCTAAATATTATTTTTACAATAGTGAGGTGAGTCTCTTTATGATCTGCTTGATATCTTGCCACAAATCCAACTGCTTTAGCAATATATGGTCTAGTGTGAGTCAGAAATTGTAATCCGTCAATCATAGATTTGTACTTTGTCTAAAAAACATTGAGATTTATCAGTGGTAGTAAGCTTGTGACCAGTAACCATAGGTGTTCCAACAGGTTTACAATCTTCCATTCCGCACTTTTTCAACATTTCCTTAAGATACTTGGTCTAAGAAATAAAAATAACATTCTTGTTTTGATTGATTTGTAGTCCAAGGAAAAACTTCATCTCACCAATCATCGACATCTCAAATTCATTTCCCGTTTCCTTAGAGAAATTTTTACTCATTTCATCATTACCTCCACAAATGATATCATCTACAAAAACTTTGACTATTAAAATTCCATCTTCACTAGTTCTTAAGTACAAATTACTGTTTACATTACCTTTTGTGAAACCAAGACGAGATAAATACCTGTCCAATCTAGCATACCATGCTCTAGGTTCTTTTTCAGTCCACACAAAGCCTTCTTCAATTTTCAAATTATGTCCTCGTCATCTATCAAAGGAAATCCATTAGGTTGTTCAATATATACTTCCTCCTCTATATCTCCATTCAAAAATGCAGATTTCACATCCATCTGATATACTTTAAAGTCTTTGCGTTCAACATAAGAAATAAATAATATTGCTGCCTCAAGCCTAGAAATAGGAACAAATGTTTCTTCAAAGGCTCTGCCTTCTTGTTGTGAGTTACCTTTACAAACCAATCTTTCCTTATTTCTTACAACCATTCCTTCTTCATTCATTTTGTTTCTGAAAACTCATTCATTCCCTATAAAATTCTTATCTTTAGGTCTAGAAACCAATTCCCAAGTGTTATTTTTCTTTATTTGTTCCAATTCTTCTTGCAAAGCTTTAGTCCAAGATTCATCTCTACATGCCTCATCAGTAGTTTTTGGTTCTACTTGAGAAATCAAACAAATTTCATCTCTTAATTTGGATCTTGTCATCATTCCTTTATTTGCATTGCCAATAATTTGATTTTCAGAATGTTTCTTCTTAACACACCTTGGTGTTTTGGAATTTTAGTAGAATCATTTGTATCATTCAGACTACCTCTATCTCATGCTCAACCTCAAAAGGTTCTTCCTGATTTGCAGTAACCTCTCTTTTTTCTGTAGTCTAGCTACAGTCATATACTCTTTCCTAAATCTGAAACTTTCAATCATCTTCCTCAATCTCAAATTGAAACATTTATAATATTTTCTCTTAGTGGAATAACCAAGGAAGATTCCCTTGTCACTTCTAGCATCAAACTTTCATATCTGGTCATCTCTTTTGATATAGAATTTATGACCAAATATTATGAAGTATTTCACAGTAGGTGCATGATTAAACCATAGTTCATAAGGAGAAGATTATTTGTACCTTCTTTGATCTGAATTTTGTTCAAAGTGTAAATAGTAGTACCAACAAATTCTCTCCAATGAACATGCGACACATTTCCTTCAGGAAACATAGTTCTGGTAGCATCTAATATAGTTATGTTTCTTCGCTCTACAATCCCATCCTATTGTGGTGTTCTAGGAGTGGATGTTTTTCTGTATATTCCATGCTCTTTGCAGTAGGTATTGAAAAATATGAAGTAAATTCTCCACCTCTACCTGATCTTAAACATTTTATCTTCAAACCTAATTCATTCTCAACTTTTTATTTGAATATTTTGAATTTATCAAAAGCCTCAAATTTCTCTCTAAGATATGTAATGCACATCATCCTAGAAAATTCATCAACAAATAAGTATGAAATACATTTCACCATAGTAAGATCTTGTTCTTGTAGGACCACATAGATCTGCATATACCAGTTCCAACTTCCCTTTTGCTGAATAAGATTTTATTTTAAAATTGCTTCTATTTTGTTTCCTCATCATACATTCTCTACACATGGTGTTAGAAGGTTTCACAATCTTTGGTAGATCTCTAACAACATTAGTCATACTTTCTTTTATAATTTTATCAAAATTTATATGACAAAATCTTCTATGTCATAACCAACTATCATAAACCTTCGTAACAAAATAAGAAACTTCTGTAGTGTTCAATGCAAAAACATTACCTTTTGACTTAGTACCAAATTCTATCAGATCTCCCGTCTTACTTGTGATAGAATATTTCCCTTCATTGAACTTCAAATGATAACCTTTGTCAACAAGCTATCCAACACTCAACAAATTATGCTTAAGTATTCAACAAGTAACAGATCATTGGTATTAGTTTTACCATTAAGAGAAATTAATCCCACTCCAATAATAAACTTAGGAGTATTGTCACCAAATATGACTACACCACCATCATATTAGTTAGCCGAATAAACTTGTTTCTATCACCAGTCATATGATGTGAACAACCACTATCTATGATCCATTTATATTTATTTTAAACATGTGAAACTAGGGCTTTCTCTTCAAAAATAGGTTCATCATCTTTAATAGAAATAAATACAATTTCATCATAATCCACAACATCGTCATCAGATATACCTTCACTAACATAGTAACATTCCTTATCCTTAGAGTATTTAGGTTTATAAAACTTAGATTTATATTTAGGAACCCTTGTAGGACATCTAGATGCAAAAATGACCTATCTTATTGCATGAAAAACATTTCAGAGGTAACTTTCTTTCAAACTTACCTTTACCTCTATTTTCTCTGCTTGCGATCAGGGCCACAATTTCATCTAACTTCCTTTCTTCTTCCTATATATTTTCCCAAACATCAGCATATTCACAAAGATCTTCTTGCAAGTGACTTTTGCTTGTGCTCACATCTACTGATAAAGTCTTTTTATTATTATGCACAGTTGCCTTGAATTTTTTTCAACCTTAGGTAATAAATTTCCAAGCTCTGCGACCTCAAAGGTAGTTAATTTCACAATCAAAATCTCTTTGTTGAAATCCATCGTCAAAGGTATGATATCCTCTATAGCTTATACTTTAGTTTTGTAAACAGGTGTCAAAGATCTAAGAATATTTGTAATCACTTCTTCTTCATTGTATGTGCCTCCAAAGTTTCTAATGCCAATAACAACCTTAGTAACTCTCTGTACATATTCTCTAACATTCTCATCATCTTTCATTTTCATAATTTCCATCCTTGTCTTACAGTTCTATAACTTTTCCTGCTTAGTAAAATTATCTCCTTCATATAGTGCTCTCAATCTTGACCAAATTTTATGTGTAGAATCCAGATCTTTAACTTCTATGAATTCACCTTCAGAGAGTGCACCAATCAGTGCTTCTCTTGCAACCCTATTACAAGAAAACAACTCATCTTCATCATCAGTAGCTTTATCCAGTTCATCTTCAGTCTTGATCTACTAATCTTTATTTGTAATCATCTAGTAGTCAATTCCCAAACACAAAAAATGAGTTCTCATCTTGTTCTTCCAACTATAAAAGTTTTCAAGATCTAACTTTAGACTATCCTTTCTATAGTACACCATCTTTCAGGATAAAATCAAGTTGTTAATCTTTCTCTCAAAGGACCAGTAGCTCTAATACCAATTATTAGAAATAATATCCCACCAGAAGAACATAGAAGGGGGGGGGTGAATCAGTTGTGTAAATAATATAAACTTTAACCTTAAACAAAAGATAATTATAATTTTGAACACATTAACAACACCATAACACAACCATTTGTTGTCGAGGAAACCCTATTAAGGGGAAAAACCCTAGTGGGAATTAACACCCACAAATATTTCACTGAAAGTATAGTATCTCTGTTAGGAGTTGATTATTACATATAGTACACAATCCCTTTTAAATTCTAGAACCTGTTAGGAGTCAAGAGAAACAATAGACTCACTGCCCAAGATCATTGCCTAAAGAAGGTTAAATCCACCCTCAGGACATACTGTCTAAAATACAAATGTATATAAGATATACAATTTAATGAACTGATTGATAGCAACAACTTTGCTATAATAGTTCCAATAAAGTTCTTCAATCAAAACAACAGCTCTACATCCAATAGAATTTGCATATACTAGCTTGTAGCTTCCACACTTCATTGTCTCATCACACTCTCTACAAAAGAAAATTACTTTCTTTTATACAGGTTTAAATAAGCAATTAGGTCAGCCAATTAAGACTTCCCCAATGCACAAATAATTACATAATCCCTTGATAAGATACAAACGGTACCTATAGCAAGTAAACATCAATTAAAAAACATCAAATATAATCCAAGATCTATAATCCACACTTGCCATCGATAATACATGCTACATCTCTAAAGTGAACCCCAAATAGGTCTTCTCCAAAGCACACGCCACAGCTGACTTCGCCAAGATTCTTGCGATCCAAGAATCATAAAAAAACATTCCTCAACATTTCTTCTTCCATTCCTCAATCTCGCATAACATGAATCGATCTTGTACGCAAGTTATCCTCAAAAATCAGAAACTAACTCTATCACAATTCTCTATCACTGTTCAGCAAACAGTCTTCACCAACATCATTGTAACTCAAAAAAATAAAAACATAAACTCAAGCGACCTTAGATATAAGATCAAATATCATCCCTGTATACATCCCCATCTTCACATACAATGAAACATTCATACGGCGCCTGTATACTTCTGCCAGTCATCCATGCACAGTGATTACCAGTTTGTATGTCTCATCAGAAACATATGTTGACATCAGTGACAAAACATGAATACCAACAACTAAAATAGAAACCAATTCCAAAATTTTCATGTTCATTTCCAAACTCATGAGATAGCCTAGTCATGAATAGTGGCACTTCTTCTATTACTGTGAAAGTTGGTTCCTTTCTTTCTACATAGACGAGGAGGATAATCTCTTTGAGTGTCAAAGAGGCTTTATATTGTTCAAGGAAAATCAAAAGAAATAAAGAAAGAAGAATGATGAAAAACATGATAAATTTAGATCCAAGTCCAAGATGAGATCTAAATATCCTAGAAATTCTAAGACTATTTTCTAGAACTATGGTAAGCCTATTCACTTTCATAAGGACTACAAAGAAGAAGAAGAAATTTTGTTATGATTATAATTTTGATAAGGAAGTGATGACATGTAACTAATTGAATGTTTGAAGATGTTAAGTTGATCACCAAAATGCAGAAAGATAATGCAAGACATTAAATCAGTTAATGGATTATATTGTCATTGATGTCAACTTGATATAATCTGATTGGTTATATAAAAAGTGTCAAAGACTTCAGAGAATCAGATAGATAAATATTATGCTTTCAGTAATGCATAAAAGACTAGCATTCACTAAGTGACTTCAAACACTGATGGTTAGTGGAACCCGACAGATAGAGAAACCTAAGAGAAAAGTCACAATGATGCCCGAGCAAGAAAACTAACAAGCATTACTGACAAGCAGAATCACAAGCATTACCGACAACCATAATTACAGTGTTACCCGACGAATAGACAACCCCGAAGGATAGACAACCCCGACAGACAGACAACACCGATGGAGAAGCCCAAGGAGAACTAAAGTGTTGACCAAAGCTATCAAAGAGTTTAAAAGCTGAAAAGACCTGAAGTTCAGAAATGACAAAATACTTAGCTGGCATAGCTAAAAATAGACTTAACTAGTTGTTAACACTATTTTCATTGACAAGTTAAAAGCAGAGATAAGTAAAATATTTAAAGTTGTTTTATCCAGTTTTCATGGAGAAATCTAAGGGATAAAACTTAAGTAAAGCTTTAAAGAAAGATTGGATAAGATTGCGGATCACGCCAAGAACAAGAAAATCAAGAAGTGAGAAACGGTGATATCATGTCTATAAAGAGACAATCTAATTCATTATGAATTAGGGGAGTGAATAGAGAAAGAGGATGCTGAAGAGAAACTGATGAATAACAAATTCATATAGTCTTGATCAATCAAGCTAAGGAAAGAGCTAAAGATTTTTGTGGACACCGAGAAATAGAGAAGCACAACATCACCAAGAAGAAAGAAGTGGAGAAAATGTATTGAAAATATATATTGATCAGAAAGGTAAAATGAGCTTACAATAGATCTGAAAATCTGCAAGTCTAAGTTGTATGTGTGAATAGATCATTTACTATTTTAGTTTAACCATTGATTCTAAAAGTATCTTAACTGAGCAGGACTTAACAACCCTCTATATATTGAGATACATCCCAAGGAGTATCAAAAATTTTGATCATGAAGATAGCATGAGATGCCATATACCATTTGACAAACTACACTGAGTTTGGTCAGAGAAGGTAGCATAGAGATGCCTGATATCAAGTGACAAACTATTCTATTTAAATCCTCAAACAAGTTCACACCTAATAGTGTGTTTGTAAACTTTAACAAGGTTGAATCTTAACCGAGCTCACTTCAGAAAAGTAAAAATTTTGGGTTACCGGTCCCAAGTGGTTTTTCCCTTAATAGAGTTTTCGCGTTAAAAATTCATGTGTTAATGTGTTTATGAGTCATTACTTTAGTGTTTTTCATTACACATAACTAATCTAGATTGATCGGTATACACTAAGAAATTTACTATTTTTCGGTAAATGAAAGACTACTATTTGGTAAACATTAAGAAAAAGGTTTAAACAATGAAATTTGAGCAGTAGTTATTTGATATGATTATTTGAAGGCATACATCTTGTATGACTAAAGATAACTAGAGGCTTAATATTGTGGTACTAAGTTTTTGGGTTGATTTATTGGAATATTTTCGAGGCCACTGATTCACCCCCTCCCCCTCTCAGTTATTCTAACAATTGGTATCAGAGCTTGTGTGCTTAGAAAGGGATTTTAACAACTCAAGCAAAAGATCACAAGATGAACAAGCGAGATGTGCCCAAGTTGAATAAAGACAACTTTGCATCATGGTAAAGTAGAATAAGACTCCACCTATCAGGTATTGGTAATGATGTTACTCAACACCTTGATACTGAATATGTTTTTCCTACAGGACCTCACACTCTTGAGAAATTGAGAGAAAAGCATGAACATAATTGCATGATGATAGAACTTGCTTCCTCACTCTCTGATGTTGAGTTTGAAGATTTCAAAACCTACACCTTTGCAAGGCAAATGTGGGATAAATTGAAGATGGTACATCGAGGAGATGCTAATGTACTAAGAGCCAAGGTAGAAAGACTAAGAGGGAGGTTTGATGACCTAAGGATGAAAGAAGGAGAAAATATCACTCAGTATAACTACAGAATCAAAGAGGTAGTCAATGCTATCTGAGGAGTTGGAGGTGTACTTAAAGAAGAGACAGTGGTAAGTAAAATCCTAAGAACCTTGTTTCCTATATATGCTATTAGAGTATTTTCTATACAAAAAATGAGAGCAGTTGCAAACAATACTGTTACTCTAGATAGTCTGACTGGTAGACTGATTTTATTTGAGATGAATAACTTTGATAATAGTGTCTTACCATCTATAGAGTCTAAATTTAGATCTTCTTTGAAAATAAGTAAGTCAAGTCATAGACACACTATGAGGAATGATAGTGAAAGTGATAATGAGGATCAAGGACATGATGACATTGAAGCACTAAGGGCAAGAAGATTACAGAGAGGCAAAGTTAGATACAAAGGTAAATTACCACTTGTATGTTTTAATTGTAAAGAGGTTGGACACTTTGCTGCAAGATGTCCTAATAAAAGAAAAGATGAGAGAAGTAATGACAGAACATATGAAAAGAAGTTTGATCGAGGTGATAATATAGATTATCAAAGAAACCTACAATCTGACAAAAGAGATACCCGAGACTACAAGGACAAAGGAAAGAAAGATTTTTACCTAGCTGAGAATAGATCTGATGATACTGACACTGAATCTGAAGAAGACATTGAGATGGTATTTGTAGCCACGAAGGATGATTCAGATGAAGAAGAAGAAAGGTATGTAGAGACTTCACTCATATCTAAGGTTAGTAAGAATGATTTCTGGATTATAGATGGTGGTTGCACTCACCACATGACCGGTGATAAAAAAAAGTTTGAAACTTTTGAGTACTATAATGGTGGTTCAGTAAGAATGGGTAATGACGCACCTTGTCCAATTGAAGGGAAAGGAACCATAATGTTGAATAACCTGATCAAGTGTGAAAATGTTTACTGGGTAAAAGGACTAAGTTATAATTTGTTAAGTGTTTCACAACTAAATAATACAAGTCACTGAGTATCATTTGAGAATAAGAAGGCAAAGATCTTCAATGAATCAGGAAGGTTGATTAGAATTGGTGAATAGACAAAAAGTAACCTTTTCTATCTTGATGATATTAACACCACTTGTTTAATGGCTAGAAACGAAGACATATGGTTGTGGCATAAGAGATTATGTCATGTAAATTTTGACAACATGATAAAGATAAGCAATAAAAGAGAAGTTAGAGGCTTACCAAGCATGTCAAAGCTCGAGCATGTCATGTGCAAGAATTTTCAAAAAGGTAAGATTACATAGTTTGAGCCAAACTAGTAATTGTAGAATCATTAGAGGAAAAAGGTGGCATAGCAATATTAGGAACACTAGGAAAAGTGTAAGAAGTAGCGGGAATAGAAGACACAACTGGTGGAACATTAGGAACCACAGTTGGAAGAGGATTAGCATAAGTAAAAGGCACACTATGATATGAAGGTTGTGAGGTAGGTAAAGATACCGGTGGAGCACTCACAGGAATATGTACACTTGGAAGAGAAGTTGTTATCAAAGGAGGATTATAAGTAGGAATACTAGGTAGAGGAACAGAAGAAGGTCCTACACTAGTGACAATAGGTGTGACCCCTAACTCATGAGCTTCTTGATTTAAAGGCTTAACATTCAAATTCACAAGATGAGTAATAATACGCAAGAAATTAACACCTTGATCATTATCATAGAGAACTTTCTTAAGAGCCTCTATAGCTTGGATAGAATCTTGATTATGGTTTTCTTGGATAAGCCAATTTCCCATTTTATCAAGTTCGGTTGAAAGATTTTGCACTTGTTCAGGAGGAAGTCTTAAAGTGTCATCTTCATCATGTGAAGAGTGAGAAGAGTTATGCTCCATGGAAGGATTGGAATCATGAGTTATCAATTTGTCATCCAGGATCCAAAGGAAAGGAGAGGAAGACTCGGGATCAAAGGAACCCATAAGTCTACGACTTCTTCTAATCGGAATACTATAAGTAGGAATAGATGTGGTAAAGCTCATACACCAATACAATGCCAATGAACTAACACAAAACTTTGATTAATTGAATTGAAATGTAATTTGAAAGAAAATGCAAGATCTAGCATAAACAATGTAAATAATAAAAATGTACATAATAAAAATGGATTGTTTATTGATTGATTGTATGTACATATAAAAATGTAAAGGGGATCAAAATAGAGATGTGTTTATTAAGAATATGTAATGTATTAAGAAGGATTGATTGATTATCCTGAAATGTAATGCATTGATGTGTAAATTGTCCTTTAAGTTGCCTAGAATGTATTGAATTCCTTAAACCTAATTGAATTGTATTGATTAAGTATTTCAATTGTGATTAAGGAGAAGATAAGATGTTCCTTTTTATCCTCAAATGCACAAATGGGAGATCCAAGTTGATCAACCCCAAGGAAGGGCTAATGCACA